>CM040424.1:136019448-136619448 GCA_022702705.1 Papilionanthe hookeriana x Papilionanthe teres | reverse complement strand
ATGCCTAATCAAAAGTCAGTTTCACTTGAATCATAATAAACAAGAAGGCATTATCACATTTCTAAACTTGTATTTATGTATTGGAATCCTACTAGTAAAGTTCTCATGAAGTTATATTTCAAATGATTCTTCTAAGCATCTTTAATATGATGAATTACAGCTATTCTTGAAATAAATAGAGAATCAAAACACTTAGCACTCACTACTAGATTTTCTTATACTTTTAGTTTTAACCTCTGGTTAATGAGAATTTCCCTAAAGTTTCACTACTATTCTTATAAAAAAAAATTTATACAATTCTTTAAATAAAATTCATTATGATAAGTCAAACTTTTTATATTGTAAAAGATTTACTTCGAGGACAAGTAATGTAATCAAGTTTCGAGGGATTTTTGATATTCTAAATAATGTTTGATTTTACATATACTTTTAATGCTTATATTTGGTGATAAGTTCTTTAATGAAATGAATATTCATGTTTTATCGTATATACTCAAATTAGTCATTTGGTCTTAAAGGAAGCAAAATGATGAAATTTTAAGTAACAAAAGTACAAAAAGTGAACAGCGCCAAACAACGCCATAACAGGCGCCCAAATGGTGCCAAAACCTAGAAACAAGCGCCAAAACGGCGCCGATCCCCGATAAATATAATGGCGCCAAAAACTCGATCCCCGTTAAATATATGTACTCGAAGATTTAGATTCGAAAATTATGATATTATAATATGAGATACTACGCAAGTACGTATCATTTATCAAGTAACATGTAACTTTCTCGATTAAGCCCCGAGATATCAAACCCATAGGAAAGTGATAAATTCTTAAAGAAATAAGAAAAATTATCTTTACTTTTTTTTAATTGGCTTTTGAAAGTATATTTTGATTTTGAAAAGTTTGATAGTTGATTTCGCTCTTAAATTTTCTTATAAAAGTCAAACAATGAAATTAAAATGATAATAACCGTAAAGACGTGTATGAAAAACACTATTAACTGTAATCGGTATGAAAACACTATTAACTAGAATTAGTATGAAAAACATTATTAACTAGAATTGGTATAAAAAAACTATTAACTAGATTATCATTTTCTTTCTTTTATAAAGTAGTAATATTATGAAAGTATTGTTGTGAAGTATTTAAATTTGTCAGTGGAAAAATAGAAGCAATTGTATTCTTTACTCTTACTTGGTTCTATAAAGAATATCGTTACCTCAAATTTTATCATTTTGAACATGGTTAAAGCAGGGAAGATACCAGCTCTCACTCTAGAGTTCCCTTGATTCCCTCCACCTTGGAGCTAATCTCTCATAACAAAATTCAAATTCAAACCAAATTAGGGCTTTATCCCGTCACACTAAAATCCTCTAATTTTACTCCCTTTTAAAATATTCTAATATATTACATTCAATTATATGAACTACAATTTTCACCCATATAATTGCATGTGATTCTTACTAACTTTTATGAGACAATACCGCATTGGATCTTACATAATCTCACCACAAATTTTACATCTTAAGAGGCCAAGTTAAGAAGTATATAAAGTTTTTAGAATCAATTTTCACAACTTCTTCCAACTTTAAACACATATACTTTCCACAACAATTCTTCACGAATTACTTACTCCTTAATTTAAGAAAGAAACAAAAAGTAAACTACTCGTAATGCATTGAGAACATACAAAAACACATTGATTTTAAATTAAAACCATACGAAAAACAACAAACACAACAAGTATTAATTAAAAACTAAATGTAAGAATAAAAGTAAATACTTTTCGAAAATCCTCTTCACAAGACTCGTGAAGTTCCTCTGAAACTTTGACTCTTCACTAAACTACTCCTCGCAGCAAGTCTCCCAACTTCGATGACTCGAATAAACGACTTCAAACTTCAATAAAAACTAAACTAAACTAAAGGAAAGAAAAGAAGGTAAATAAGAAAGCTTCAATCCCACCCTTTTCTCTTTTCTACTCTCTACTCCTACTCCTAATTAAAACTAAAATAAAAATCCGTAAAAATGCAAATAAGAACCCTTCAAAATGCAAAGGAAGAGCTCTTCTCTACTCTCTACTCCTACTCTAATAAAAACTCTCTTCAAAATGCAATGCCCCAAGAGCTCTTCTCTTTTATGTTAAACCAAAAGCCGCCTTTCGGTGTCTCTTCAAAATGTGTCCAAATTCGATGTATCCACCTAAGAATGCACCCCTTCATTCAAACTGGTTGCCTAAAGAAAGTTATGGAAGTTATCACCAAGAGCCGCATCCCATCCCTTTCAAAACGGAGCCAAATTCAAATTAAACTCGATTTTTAACCTGTATGCTTAAGCGTCGACCCACCCGCGCTACCACAAAAGGCCCAAATTTTCATTTTTCATTTTTTTGCTCCAAATTTGATCCAATTTTGCTACATTCATCATAATCACTCATTTTCATCATACCTACAAGAAAAACCCAAAATAACTTCTATTAAAGTGCATTATCATCAAAAATAGGTATAAAAATGTGCATAAAAAATACTATATAATTTAGGTGTATCAAAATCCCCCAAACTTAAAATGTTACTTCGTCCTCAAGTGACAGCGCTAATCTCATAGAAAAATTTTAACATACAAATTATGTAATGAGTTTCTTAGGAAGATAACAAATTTTTGTTCTAGAAATGGAATATCCAATTTAGAAAAAAAATTTCAAATAATTAAGACCAACTTAAAGTTTAGAAAATTTTTTAAGGAAAGAAAATGAAAAATATAAGTCTCTATCTAATTCGGTAAATATTTTAGATTCTTCAAAATATGATTCAAAAATCTTATTTTTCTCACTTAAAAATCTTTATTTGAAAATAATTTTACTTATGATATTATAACCTTAAGCTTTAGATTTTCCGAACTCGTATGTTAATCTTTAAGTTTGGAACCAATTTGATTGTGCCCCAATCCTCAAGCTTCTCCTCCCTTTATTACATACTATTTTTCACTTTTTTTCTTTTTCTTTTCTTTTTTTTTTCTTTTTCTTTCTGTTTTTTTCTTTTTCTGCTTTTTCCTTTTTCTAAGGCAAGGACATCGTATCTCGTGACAGTTCTTTAATGATTTTCAATTCCACCCTTCCATTTAAAATAAAGGTCGATATAAATCTTTCACTTAAAAATCATAATAATAAGATTTGAAAAGTTATTCATCAATAAAATAAATTTAAGCTAAGAATAAAAGTCAAATCTTCTATTTATCTAAAAATATAAAATTTCTTACTAAAGATAGATAGCTATATTTAACATCTCTTTACTAAGAAAATTTTAGCTTCAAGTTTTTCATGATTACTATAAATTTTAACTAAATTTTTTTATTCATTTCTATATTAAAAATTTTGTTCCCCTAATATAACTTCATATACATAATCGTTTCCTTTGGCCAAGAAATAAGATTTATTTTAAGTATCTTTAGAACAAATAAAATTTTAGGTTTTTGAAAATTTATTTATTTATTTTTTAAATTCCCCTCAAACTTTAATTTTTAGGTTAGATAAAACATTTAAGCATAAGAAATGATAATGTAAAGTAGAATTAAAGACTAATATGCAACATGCTTCAGGAATTTAAATATCCTAAATATGCAAGTATAACAATTTTAAACAACAGGAGTAAAATGAAAGCAAATTCAGTATTTCAAAACATTTTCTTTTATAACAATAAAAAGTAAAATTTCAAAAGACTTCTACAGTAGTGAAGGTTTTCAAAGAAAATACACACTAAATGAAATCACACTCATACTAGATAAAGAAATGGTAACAGATTTTTGTAAAGTTTTTTTAAGCATGCATTTTTCTAAATAGTAATTTCTATGTTGTTCTCTAATCTCCTACCAGCTTTTAATTAAAGTACACTCTAAAAAAACTCTAATACAACATACACATTAAAACATTTACTACCACACAACGTACTCAAAGCCATATATAAAATATCAATCCAACAACAATACATCTAAATATGCATAACAAATAAATAGTTCAACTACATTCCGCATACTACCGTAGTTCACATTACAACACAATCATCAAACGTATCACTAGACAAAGTACACAATAATACGTGACAACAATTAAAACAATCAACATACATCTACTCTTCATCCTCATCATCATCATCCTGCTCGTTCCAATCCCTAGATGCACATAAGGTATGTAGAATGATGAGGGGCATCTCGGAAGACTTCCGATCACCTCTAATCAGTCTATCCAAATAATGCTGATAATTCTCTCATACTCATCATGTTTAACAATATATCTTTCCATATTATCCATCTTACCATCCATGTTCTAATATGCTATCGAGTAAGACTCATTTTCTTCAAAATCCTTCTTAATAAACCAAGCCCCGAATCGGTGATGATGAAGCAATGGAAGTAGTGAAGACGAGAAGTAGATGCAACAAGAAGAAGTAGTAGAAGCCCTAACAAATCCTCCTCTCAACCCAAATTCATAATGTATACTGTGAAGATCCCGTGTTTACACCTGAGATAGGTTTCAAAGGCTGAAGTACCTCTTCTCGTGGATTCAAACTTCACTTAAGACCGTTTCACATATTGAATGAATCATGGAAGGAAATCTCATAGTCAGTGAGAGGGTAGATCCGGCACAATTCACAATATAATCATAAATGATCACTACAATATCTATGGAAGCTTGCCTTGCTAAATGCAATGGTTCAAACAGCTCTTTCTCTTGTTACTTCACTAGTATAACTTCAAGGCAAATAAATAGAAGAGATAAATAATGTCATGCCTTAAGTGGCATTTAATTTGGAAGCAGGAAAATTCACTCTTCTATCGTTTGTTATTTTCCATAATCCTCTTCCATCACCAAAAATCTCATTATCTCATCTAACTCTCCCTCCGTAGGATGAAAATTAGAATAAAAACAAAACATAGCAAAGAGGCAACATAGAAAGTGTTAATTACCCCGAAGAAAAGTTCACATCTTGCCCCTAACCATCACTAAATTCTCTTCCTCGATGCAAGCAAATTCACATAGAATTCTCTAACAATGTAAATAACAACAAATAAATGAGAAGCAACAATAGTTCTCCCAAGCCTCCTCCTAGCAATCATATCTTCAATCACTTCTCCCCGGCTTACTTTACACTCTTCGTGGAATCAATTTACGGACTCAATGCATCGATGTATCATTCCTCACCTTCGCACTAACAAATTTGTCGCAATCAAACTTTGTCTTCTCTCTCGCACGCTTGACATTGGAGCCATTTCTAAAAATTCATGAAAAATTTACCATAAATTCTAAAATCAAACTAAACTTGCTAAATTATTTTCCAAAAGACGTTTCTACTAAATCCAAGTAATTTCTTATGTTTTTCCTCAAAAATTTTACCATGAATAGTGATTTTAAGATTTTCCAAAATGTACTAAAATATAAATGGTGAAAATAAAAAAAATTTTTACTGGTGAGTAGTGCTCTTACCTCAAGGAATCCAAATCTACAATTTTTTTGAGATCAACTTTTAAAATGGTCCAAATAAAGGATGCCCGTACTTTCCTCACGAAAACGATGGGTCAAGATGAACGGAGTTAAAAATGGCGATTCATGGTTTTAATGGGTGGGAACCAATTTTTCACGAACTAGCGCCTAAGCGAACCCTTCGACGCTTAGCCGCAAAACCCGACGCTTAAGAGCCGACACTCGGCACTTAGCCGCCAATACCCGTATTTTCACAATTAAGGTATACGCTTTAAACCACTTCATTATTCACCCTTAATCTCTTCAAAATTATTATCTCTTCCTCATAAATCTTCCAATATTCCAATTCAAATGTTAAATTTTCATCGATTCCAAACAAATTTCACATAAACACAAACTTATATTCATTAAAACAAACATTACACTTAATACAACCTAGAATTTCTATCCACATATATAAGATGAAATTATCTAGATACAAGAGACTTAATTTAAATCGCATAAGTTTACATCTCTAAAGATGTAACTATCACATCATAAGGCATAATAAAAACTCAAACATAAACACTAAACACACTAGAAAAAACACATAAGAACACTAAACATATTAAACAAAACACATAAGAACACAAAACATATAAGAACAAAGCACACTTAATTCCACTCTCCATTAAAGTGATTATATCCAGGACCACTATTATTCTCATTGACCCTTCCGGAATATAATGTGCGATAATTGTTCATTCTTACATCTTCTTCTTCAATCCATTTGTTCTTCAAAAACATCGCCTTATCTCGCTTCTTCCACATTCAATGACTCGAATTGCATCTGAGTTGCCATCCCATGTGCTCCAATTGTAAGTTAGTTTCATTGATTCGTCTATCAAGTCACTCGAGCTTCAATATTTGCAATCATTTCGCAATCCCCGAATACTAACAATGAGAAATCCATCGGATAACCCCAAGACTATCACTAATGAACTTACTCTTGTCGAATTCGCTTCCTCTTCATCTCATTCTGCATGAAGACATGATGCACTCAAAATACTCTTCTTAAGACTCATGAATGAAAATAGGACTTGGGGCAAGTGTTTCTCTTTATATCGATTCTTTTTATAGACTCGAGAAGTGCTAAAACTACCCTCAGACTTTTTAAAAATCCAAAATAACTTCCAAAACCTCTTCCCCATGATCTAGGCTTCTAGAATCTCATTTTTCACGTTTTTGTAACTCAGAGCCTAAGCGCCAACTAGGCGGCGCTTAGCCGCCGTTGCCTGAATTTAGCACAGGTTTGTCAAATGTCCAAATTTTCATTCTCACTCCTCTAAGTCATCAAATAAGGTCAAATAAACTCTATTTAGTTTAAAAACTCCAAATTATTACCACTAAAAAAATAAAAACAAACCAAACAAAGTAAACAAAGCACACAAAACAAACATAAAGCAAAGCACACCGATAACATAGTTGTCTCCCACAAAGCGCTGTTTAACGTCTTCACCGACAAACCCTTTAACTCATACCGAGTGACCCAACATCGTATTCTCATCAGATTAGATTTGCCGATCGTAAAATATGGTTTAAGTTTATTTCCATTAACTTTAAATATTTTTCCAATCTTAGGATCTTGAATATCCACAAACCTCCAAATGAATAAATTTTCATCACAATAAATGACCCATCCACCGGACTTAAGTTTTTCAGAAAAAATTTCAATCCGGCACGTACAACAAAAAAACTTTCCGTCCCGTGCACAAGATTTTTAGTAATAATCTTCCGATCATGCCATAACTTCATCTTTTCCTTATAAATCTTGGCACTTTCATAAGATTCATTCCTTATCTCTTTAAGCTCATTTAATTGCAATAACTTTCCCGCAGCAACTTTCAAATTATAATTGAACTCTTAATGTTCCCCAAAATGCTTTATGCTTAAGTTCAATAAATGACAAGGTTTTCCAAAAATCGACTTTATATGGGGACATTCCTATATACCGTAGCAGCCCCCGTAGGCCCACAAAGCATAATCCAATTTGATCACCCAATCCTTTCATTTCCTGACTATCAGCCTTTTCCAATATTCTTTTAATTTCACGATCGGATAATTCAACCAAACCACTTGCCTACGGATGATAAGCAAAGTAGCCACGATGTTTAATATGATAATTCTTTGTTAACTTTCCAATAATCGCATTTCTAAAATGACTTCCCCCATCGCTTATGATTACTTCGGTATTCCAAATCTGCAAAATATATTCTTTATCAAAAACTTTTAAAATAATTTGAGCATCACATCGAGGTAAACCAATAGCTTTAATCCATTTAGAAACATAGTATACCGCCACTAAAATATAAACATTTCCAAAAGTTGTGTAAATGGTCCCATAAAATCTAATCTCCAAACATCAAATATTTCAACTTCTAATATATAATTGAGGGACATCTCATTTCTCCAAGAAATATTGCCTACACGTCGACATCTATCACAATTTTTAATATAAGCATTCACATCCTTAAAAAAATCGTAGGCCAATAAAATCCAGGGACAAAGATTTTATATGCAGTTTTATCATTTCCAAAATGTCCCCCATAATCAGAATCATGAAATTTTTGAATAATTTCATAAGTCTCTTCCAAAGGTACACATCTTCGAATTATAAGATCATTTCCTTGTTTATATAAAAATGGGTCCTCCCGAAAATAAGTCTTAGCATCGTACATAAATTTCTTTCTTCGATATGTCAAACCAATGGGTATACTATCACCGACAATAAAATTTACTATGTTTGCATACCACTCAACACGCCACTTCATTAACAAAGTGAACAATTTTTCATCGTGAAAATGTTCATTAATTCTTCAACATAAGAGAAAGATTTTTCAATTTCAAGCTCGAATAAATGATCAACAATTTGATTTTCAGAACCCTTTTATCTACTATCTCAAAGTCAAAATTTCGCAAAAGAAGAATCCATCTTATCACTTCCCGCTTTGCATCTTTTTTCATCATTAAGTATTTGATGTTATAATAACCGCATGTACAAAATATTTAGTTCCACTAAATATGATCAAAATTTATCAAAGGCAAATACTATATAGCTAATAACTCTTCTTTCTCGCAGTTGGTATAATTAATTTAAGCTTCATTAAGAGTTTTACTAGCATAATAAAATAACTTTGAATTTTTGCAGATCTACCTCCAAACCTTTTTTCCGAAATCCAATGTCCCAATGTCCCAAAACAATTCCTCCCGTTTACCATAAATTAGCATTTTTCCTGCATTAAGGACCAAATTAGTTTCTTCACAACATTTTAGAACCTTAGATAAATGTTCTAAACATGATTCAAATGAAATTCCAAACACCGAAAAGTCATCCAAAAACTTCAATCCCTTTTTCAATTAAATAAAAAAATAGCCATCGTACATCTCTCGAAATGTAGCAGGGGCTTTACATAAACTAAAGGGCATTCTTCTAAAAGCAAACCTACCATAAGGACTGGTAAACGTAGTTTTCTCTTGATCCTCAGGAGCAATTTCAGAATTTGGTGTTAACCAAGATATCCATCCGTAAAACAAAAGCATTTATGCCCAGCCTACCATCTTAACATTTGATCCAGAAATGGGAGTGGAAAGTGATATTTTGCGGCAAGATTTAAATTTCTATAACAATGCATATTCGCCACCCCGTAACTTGTGTTGTTGGTATTGTTTCATTCTTTTTATTACCGCCGCGCTCACTCCTCCTTTTTCTTAGGAACACAAGCATTGGGGACTAAACCATGCACTATTCGAAATAGGGTACATAATTCCAACATCCAACCATTTTAAAATTTCTTTCTTAACAACGTCTTTCATGATATGATTTAATCTCCTTTTGGGATCACCACATTTCCAATTATCTTCCATAAGAATTTTATGCATACAAATCAAGGACCGATTCCTTTAATACGCAATCATTCATCCAAAGGCTTTCGTGCTTCTTCAAAATTTCAAGAAAACTCTCTCTTCTTCTTTTTCAAGCACCGAGAGGAAATTATAACCGGTACGCTGAGTGATTCACCTTAAAAACATACTTCAAATTATCAAGAAGCATTTTTAACTCAAGTTCGTGAGGTTTTTCAATCGATGGACCATACGATTCATCTTTTCACTAAATCCAACAATTCAAACCTTTCACGAACATACTTTAAATCTTCCTCTCGAAAATCTTCAAAATTAAATAACTCATCTTCGTTTATGTTCCAATTCTTCTCTTCGCATTTCTCTTCATAAGTCAATTTGCAATGGCATTCACTCAAATATTCGATAACATCCATCCTATAACATTCATCTTCTTTTACCTCTCTAGCATGATATTTCATCGATTTTGAAATATTAAATGTAATGTACCGACTCATTAACCCTCATCGTTAATTCCCTTTTCGCACATCTATCATGGCTCGCCCGTAACGTTAGGAAATGTCTTCCCAAAATTAAAGGTATTTCTTTATCTTCCTCCATATCTAACACAATGAAATCAATGTGAAAAATAAATCGATCCACTTTAACCAAAACATCTTCTATAACTCCTTTTAGATACGTTGATTGAATGATTCGCTAATCGGCAGTTACAAAGAATGTTATTTCTCTTAGTCCTGTACTTTTTGAATATTGATAAAGGCTTAAGGTTAATGCTCGCACCCAAATCACATAAAGCTTATCCAAAGAATCTCGTCTCCGATCGCACATGGAATTGTGAAAACTACTAGATCTTTAAGCTTTTCAGAAACTTTTCTCGAATTACCGCACCGCACTCCCTCACTAAGTGCAACAAGCCTCATTATCTTCAAACTTCATTTTCTTGTTAAGAATATCCTTCATAAATTTCGTATAGCTCGGGCATTTGTTTCAGTTTTTAGCAAATGGAATATTAATAGTAAGCTTCTTAAATATCTCCAAGAATTTCAAAATTGCTTATCCAACTTTGTCGACGAAGTCTCCGATGAAACCCGAGGTGGTGGTTTTTCAAATCAACTCTCGTCGGAGAAACAAGTCTTTCCAAACCTTTCGGAGCGTCCTCTTTTCGTTCTTCAATCTCTTCTTTCTCTCGCTTTAGTTTCTTTTCGAACTCTATCTTCCACCCTCTTCCACTTCCGCTGAATTGCTTTTACTGTTTTATTCTTTCTCTTGGATTTACTTCGCATTACTTCTAAGCATTCCTTTGGGATCTATTACTTAAGGCATCGCAATTTGTCCCACCGATTATAAATTTACGGTTCCTCGAATTTGTAATCGATTTCCATATTTCGACACCACTTCTTAACAGATAACTTCTTCGCCTTTAATTGTAAAGTATCGTTATAACTCAAGGATAAGTTAATCTATTATTATTATTATTATTTCCGGGTTTTTCCAATTTCAATCGGTTTACTTCAAGGGTTCCATCGTCGATTAACACCACCCCGATTATTGGTATTCTAGTTAAAATTGGATGATTCTTCCAACCTGGTTATAATAATCGGGAATACGGGTCGTTAGCTTAATTATGCGCATTCAAAGTTTCGGTGAAGAATAAGAATCAACCATTCGGCCTAATGAAATTTGTTCAATCATGGAATGCGGTCAGAAAAATTCATCCCAAATTGGTCTATCTTCTTCAACGACAAAGAACTCGATTTGCTAACTATGTAAAAGCATCATTTTCAAAACACCGGCTATCTTTTTAAGATTTAATCTTTCGTAAGGCCATTGAAAATTATTAGTACTATTTATTCAATTAAAAGTACAAGCACTTAAATGGTTTAGACATTAATGATCCACCAAAGAAGAAGATCGACATCGATCTAAGAGATCTAACTAATCCATTATAAAAAGTTTGAATTATTAACCAACTGGGTATCGAATGATGTGGATATTTCCCGAGGAGATCTTTAAATCTTTCCCATGCTTCATATATTGATTCCCCTTCAAAGTGACAAAAAGACGTAATATCATTTCTCAACTTAGCAACCTTTGCATTAAGGGAAAATATTTGAAGAATGAATTTTTATGATGCTTCACCCCAAGTTCTAATTGATCCAGGTGCTAACGAATGTAACCATATTTTCGCTTATCCCTTAGTGAGAAAGGAAAAAGTCTACATCCGAAACACCATCATATTTAAAAGTATAATAATAACTCTAAAAAATTAAGAAGATGCAAATTAGGATCTTCATTGTTGCTCCCCCAAACCGATTATTAGACACCATTTAGATAATAAGCAGTTAAAGCTCAAAAGAATTAGTACTATAGCAGGGTTTTGAATACTATCATGAAGTTCGTCCACCGTAGGTTAACATAATCTCTTAAAGGTCTTAATTTCGATGGATGCCAACATTTTGATCTCGATGATTCATTACTCTCTAAATATTTTATCTTTTTCCGTATTTTTAATTTTTTTGATTTTTCCGATAGTTCTTTCTAATTCGTAATCGTAGTTATCAGCCCAATAACCCGAACTATGATACAATAATAAAACAAAACAAAACACAACACACTAACAAAAACAAAGAAAAACAAAAATTTAAAGTTTCTTAATTTTTTTAAAATATAATTTCAATTACTTTCCGCAACGACGCCAAAAACTTGATCCCTTCCGATAAATATAACGGCACCAAAAACTTGTTCCCCGTTAAATATATGTGCCGATGATTTTGATATGAAAATATGATTTTAAAAAAATGGACATTGCGAAGTATATAAAGTTTTTAGAATCAATTTTCACAACTTCTTCCAACTTTAAACACATATACTTTCTACAACAATTCTTCGTGTATTACTTACTTCTTAATTTAAGAAAGAAAAGATAAAGTAAACTACTTCCGTAATGCATTGAGAAAATACAAAAACACATCAAGTTCGAAATTAAAAACCATACGAAAAACAACAAACACAACAAGTATTAATTAAAAACTAAATGTAAGAATAAAGTAAACACTTATCTGAAAATCCTCTTCATATGACTCGGGAAGTTCCTCTCGAGACTTTGACTCTTCACAAAACTACTCCCTCGCAGCAAGTCTAACCCCGATGACTCGTAATACGACTTCGACATCAATAAAAACTAAACTAAACTAAAGGAAAGAAGGGAAAGAAGAAGGCTTCAATCCCACTCTTTTCTCTTTTCTACTCTCTACTCCTACTCCTAATTAAAACTAAAATAAAAACTCGTAAAAGATGCAATGGAAGAACTCTTCAAAATGCAAAGGAAGAGCTCTTCTCTACTCTCTACCCTACTCCTACTCCTAATGAAAACTCTCTTCAAAATGCAAAATAATAAACTCTTCTCTTTTAAATTAAACCAAAGGTTCCGGTGTCTCTTCAAAATGAGTCCAAGAGCCCTATGTATCCACCAAATAATGCACCCTTCATTCAAACTCGCCGCCCAAAGGAAGTTATGAAAGTTATCACCAAGAGTTGCATCGCATCCCCCTTGAAAAATGGCGCCAAATTCAAATTAAACTCGATTTTTAATCGTATGCTTAAACACGGGCCCGCGCGCTTACCGCCGTTGCCTAAATTTTCATTTTTTCATTTTTTGCTACAAATTTGATCCAATTTTGTCCATTTCATCATAATCACTCATTTTCATCATACTTGCAAGCAAAAACACAAAATACCTTCCATTAAAGTGAAATATCATAAAAAATTGGTATAAAAAGGAGCTTAAAGATATTATATAATTTAGATGTATCGTGCGCCACAAGTGGTTATTCTTCAAATACGCTTCGAAGTAAGATGAATTTCTAAGAGATGCCTTCAGAGACTCTTGGAATTTTGGCCAATCATTTTTAAACCCTCATTTTTAACCGAAATGTAAGGCCAAGTAAGGAGGAAAAGGGTGCAAGTATTCATTAGTGGTTCGCAGAGACTTGTAGAGATTTTCTCTAAGAGTGTAAGAGGAGAGAAAAATGAAAGTTTTCTTCATCATTACATATTTAAGAGAGAATTGAGTGTTATTGTAAGTAAAGGAAGTGATTCAAAGTAACTTCAAGGGATTTGCTTGTGGAGGAGAGTAAGATAAGTTGTTTTACTTACCTTTAGTGTTGTGTAAACTTGTTTCTATATATATAAATCCATATTTTGCTTCGTTCCTTCCACGCGACTTCGAGTAGTTACTTTGTCTTTCCTTTTACAATGAGATATGGTGATGTAAAGAATCATGTATTCGGAAATGTTCTTAATTTTCTAACTCACGCATTTAAATTAATTTAATTTACTTATCGATCCGTCAAATTAATTTGTTAAAATATGTTGTGAAAGCATATGAGCCTCGAAGGCTATGCTTTTAACAATCAAGTAAGAGTCACATTTAATGCCATGGATGAAAATGTAGTTCATGGGTTAAGTACACATAAATGAGAAAATATATTTCGATGGATGTAGAATTAGAGATTTTATATCACGTACTAAAATCTCCAATTCGATTTAGGTGTTGAAACCAAAGCAAGATTTTAAGCCCCTCGATGAGGGGTAAGTGGAAACTCAAGAGGACAGCTTTTTATCTTCTCACTTAATCGTCGCATTTAGGGACTATACAATGGATTAGCCAATGTTGTTTCGTCGACTCGTAAGAAGATTAAAGAATATTGTTTCTTCTATTAGGCACATACATTTTTTTGATAATTTTGAGACTTCACTAATTATCGCCCGATTTTAAAAGGGAAAGATACTTTCTTATATTTGAATCTATAGTCATAACTTGGTTATAAACCTTAGCTTGCTCACATTATATTTAACTTTGAAATTTAGAAATTAGCAATAGTAAACGTAGTTGTACTAAAATTTTTTTTTTTATAGTTTTGATATTTTCTCTTTTATGTTTATATTATTAGAATTTCCTTCTCTCTCGTGGGATCAATACTTCAAACTCCATTAGAGCTCTATATTAATTATGTGATACGTATACTTATGTTTATTTCAGTGAACATATAATCTTGAAAACATACTTTTAAGAATAGAATTGGCATTACTAGCAAATCACACACCAAAATTTTAGATTATTTCGTAATGGATTTAAATCGACATAAAACATGCAAATAAAAAAATATACTAGTGTCACAACAAATATGGAAAGGCCATCGACTCAAAATGGCTCGAGTTTCGTGTACTCCTTCTAGAATTAACTCTTCTTAAGGCATATCCACATAAGGTATCCTACTTTATAAAGTTACCTTTTTTTTTTTCTCGAACTTGTTATTTTATGTTTGATAATCGTGGTTTTGCTTAAAAATTACTTTTCCAACTTCCTTCGTATATTTTTTGAATTCCGATGTGCACGCTGTGAGCATCCCCGTTGATCTCATTTCGGGGGCAAAAGTGGGACTAACTCAAGGGGTGTGACTGTCAGGCACGCATGACCTCGACAATACGTGCGTGCTTTGTGTAATTACTTCAATTTCAATTCCAAATACCTACCTAAAACACGATCGACATCACTTGCGCGCATGCACCCTTAATTTTCAATTGAGTGTTATTTAACAAATAAATATCATTTTTCTCCACAATTCAATTTTACTCACTAAAGGATACTACGCAAGTTCACATACCTTTCAATTATTATACAGCTTTCTTTCAAAAACCATGATTATTAATACAACGGGGAAAGATGTTAATTCGTAACAACTACAAAGAAATGTTCTAGTCTATAATAACTGCCTTAGTCCAAAAATTTCTGAAAAGTTTGATTTTCCTAAATTCACTACTTACTCTAAAATTAAAGTTAATAAAATTAAATAAAACATAATCTATAGAGGCCGGTTAAATTTTGGAAGATTTCGTATAATCAAGTTCTCGTCCATCTTGCGATGAAGATAATGGCATAAGCAAATGAAGAATTTATAGAATTATGTAATAATTCTCAGGCCAAAGAAGGAACATGGCGTTATCGCATTCTCTTCGTAATGTTTAAATAAGTTTAACATTCTATTAGGTTTACAAAACTAGAAGAGTTGCGAAGGTGATTAAAAAGCCTTACAACGCATAATAAGGAACCCATTCACTTACATCCATCATCACCTATAAGCTCCTAATACAAACAAATATTGAAGTACATTTCTTTAAAAGTTTACTGGCCGCTCTCCGACTACTTCATCATACCTCGACCGAACAATGTGAGTGCACTCAAGTTGTGAAGTCACCGCTCTTATGAGTCTTCAGTCATAACTTAAAACACATTTTAACATAACCTATGGGACAATATGTTATGCCAATGAAGCAATGTAGATTTAACTCTTTCACACAAAAATTAATTATTTTATAATAAAAAAAATTTTCCTAGCATACCGCATTTCATAAATACGTGGAAAGAGTAAGAAAACTACTCACTAAGCATGGAGAAAACACATGGATTCTTCATTGCAAATGATATCAAAATCATACAACTATATTGCAATAATTCAAAGCAAATTCAAAAAAAGATTTCAAGACTTATCTTTACGAAGATTCATGTCCTCTCCGCATAGAAAATAATGGCCCTTTACACTCCTCTCTCCAATCTCTATAAGATAACTAAAAGAAATGAAGAAGTCTCTCAATTCCTCCCTTTCTCTCTTTCAAGTGTCAAAAGTCACTATGAACTCCAAAAAGACACTACCCAAATGAAGAGACACCAAGCCCCCCCCCCACTTTTTCTCTTCCCTTTTAAGTCCCCTTAAGATAATCCTCTGAAACTCCTCAAGAGTCACTTCAGATGCCACTTAAAGATTTATCCAAATAAATTGCATTTAAAAAACATGATTTCGGGAACCAAGACGCTCATCCAAGGCACTTAAGCAACAATATCTCTACACATAATCGGTACCCAGTACCGCCTCCCGGCACCATGGTTTCCAAAGCTCTCTATTTCCACACACAGGGTATGGAGCTTAGGGTGCCTAGGTGCTAGTTCACTTCGTGCTCTTTGCTCCATTTGACCCCGTTTTCGCTCCTTTTCTTCAATTTCTACCTATTGTACTTGTAATAAAAAAGACAAAAATACCTTTCTTTAAAGTGCAATATCTCTAAAAATAAGAATTAAATGTAAATAAAAAATTATCATATTTTCAGGCATGCCGCCGGACACACTTTCGTGTGTCCTTCGTTCGGGCTTGTCGATCAATTATAAGAAAACTCAGCTCGAGCAAGAATGAGATCCAATTATGTAATGTATTTTCACTAGAAAGCATTGAAGCCGATTTCCAAAGCTCTTATTAACTACTTCGGTCTATCCATCCGTCCGAGGAAAACTAAATTGGAGTTTAGTTCCTAGTTTACCTGTGAGGTTCGCCATAAGTGGCTAAAAATTTAACTTCTCGATCATAAGTAATAGTATTCAAATTCCATGAAGTTTTACAATCTCGTGAAGTAAAATCGCAATATCATATGCATCTAACATTCGATGGCCGGTGACAAAATGCACTATCTTCGAGAAACATCCAACTACTACCATGACAAAATCCTTACTCCTTTGTCTCAATGAACAAAATGCACCATCTTGAAACATCCAACTACTACCATGACAAAATCCTTACTCCTTGTCTCTCGCGTGGATTTCTATTGCAAAGTCCATGCCGATATCAACATAAGGCACATTAAAGGTAGGTAAAGGTATAAAATCTTGTATTTTTGTCATGTATTTTGGAGATATGACAAATCATACATTGTTAGACTCGTCGCTCTACATATCTTGTTAATCGAGCAAAAAGTATTATTTCACGACTAGAGAGTTTTATCTTTGCTAAAATGGCCTATCGATGCAGAGAAAATTATGCTTAATTTTTTTATATTTTCAGATATTTTTATGGATGAAAAAAATACACTTTAAAGAAATGTATTTTTCGAGTTTTTCTTGCAAGTACACTAGGTAAATAAGTGAGCATATGTAGGTGACTTCGAGCCAAGGAGGACTCATGACCGGCGCCTACGCGTCAGATTGGGCACCTAGTGCTGGCCCCAATTTCGGGGAACCCAAGAGGCCGGCACTTAAGCTCCGCCTGGGTGCATAAGAGCCACTACCGCCGCCTTTAGCCACTTTTCCCCGAGCGCCTGTGCGCCCCCTACCCACCGACAAACAGAGAGACTGCGCTAGTGCCAGCCTGAGGATGCTCAGCGCCGAAACTCGTCTTGAATTTTTAAAAGTTTCTACACAAATTTGTGGAGTTACCGCAAGATAAATGGGTTTCTGGTGATGAAGTGGGGAGCTATCGGGGTATTATTTTGAGGCTCCTGAGGTGAATTCCTTCCTTTGAATAAGAGGTTCATCGATATTCTGGTGAGCATTTTGAGTGATATTGTAAGGAGATACTGGAGTAGAGCACAAGGGCATAAGAGATCCTTTGGGAGCATTCGCCATTATCAGAAGTAATAAAAGCTAACTATTTTGTGTTTTTGTTGTTGTACTTCTTTAAACACAATTTTATAAGAGATTTACTTGTTTTCAAAGATGCTTGTGGTGTTTTCTCAATACTTTCTAAGTTGTCTTTACCTTTTCCTCAGGATAAATAAGTAGGTCAGCAGTAGACTAGAATTCTTTAAAAAAATTGGTTTTAGGATCACTATTAAATAAGATCAAAGTTTGACTTTGGTGATTCCCTACCCCCTTTCGTTTTCATTTTCAAGTAATGTCAGGCTCTGTACCTAGAACATTAAGGTTTGAAAAAGAAAAATTTTACCCCGTGTCCATACTTGATCTTCCAAATTTTATGCCCATTTACTAAAAATCCCATAATATCATCAAGTCAAAGATCAAATGGGTTAAACTATCAATATAAATAAGTAGGAACATTATGCAACTTATAAAAGTGGTTTATCCGAATAGGACAAATATCAAAATATTGTCTTACAAAAAATATTAAATCGTCGATTCGTCAAAGAGGTTTCGCCTAAAATTCATAAACAATGTAAATAACTACAATGACAAAGTAAAATAACATAAAGTTTCCCACTCGTCGTCCCACAATCAAGTATTAGATAAGCTCCACGAGGATGAAGAAACTATGCTTTGCAAAAAATTTCTGGATTATGTATCTCCATATCCGTTCGCGTGCCTTAAGCTTGCAATTTATCGAATCAAAAATTGATTTTTCTACCCCTCTTCATCATTGAGCCATAATAATTTAATAAAATTTCAAATTAATTTTAAATTAATTTCAAAAGGCTTCAATAAATTCATTCAAATAAAAATAAACCTTAACCATGGATTTCTCACAAAATACTTTAAACTTTCAAATTTTTGGCCTGACCACAATGTGGAAGAAGTCCATTGTAAAATTAAAAAATTTTCTAAGCCAAAATATAGATCTTACCCAAAGAAGAAGAAATCTAGAGTTTGAAATACTAACTCTAAGCCAATTACCTACAAATTAAAGCCCTGGGGAGCAAGTTGCAAAATATGGGAGGAAGGAGATGAACCGGAAAAATGGCGTGAACTGTATCTGTGTGCAAAAAATTGCTCTCAAGCGGATTCAACATATAGAGCCATTCATACTTAACCAGATTTTGAAATTTTTGTATATAACGAAAGAGCCCAAAATCTAAAATTCTTAAAATATAATATTCTAGTTCCAATATCCATTTTGAATGTTATTTCCTGTTCATCATCATTCCAACATTTAAGAGCACAACTACTAATCCAAATCTTCAAACACAAGAACAAATTTTCAACAACACAAACTTAGATTCTTTTCTTTATAATAATTATAAGCTTCGATTACATACATACACAACATAGACTCAATTTAAAAGTAAATACAAACATAAAACACAAATCTAGAGTGCCAGAGTCACTATAAGAACAAAGCTCGCACAACATACATGAACACTCAAGACTAACATAGTTTTCATATAGTCATATGGTTAAGAATATTTCCGTGAACAATGGTTTCATCCTCCTTTTCACCCTCCAAATAAAACAATCAAACACATGGTAAAAATGTGGACATGGAAAATATGAAGCAACATTACCTAACATCCGGTTGTTGTTGCTATACATGCTTAATTGGTAGTCTTTAATAGTTTTGCCAAATGATATGAATCAAAATTCATCTCGTCAATCAAAGTGTGAACAAGCCATCCAAATTTTTGTGCGCATGAGTTATCTCCTTCTTAATCATCTTCAATTTTCTCGATAAGCTACTCCAGACTAATGCTAAGAATCCATTGAAATAAGTCTGAGCATCCTTATGCATCATCTTCTTATCTTCAATCATTCCATTACCATTAGTCTTCATCAGCTCTCGAGATGAATTTCTCCACTTTTATCCTTCTCGTACCCATAGAAATTTCAAGTAGATGACTCCATTTCCATTCTTGGTAGTTTAATAGAGAAGAAGGCGCATAAAATCATCATTTCATGCATTTAGGAATTATTCAGCCGTGGCGCTATAAAGACCAAACCAAAATTTCCAAATGTCAAATTTTTTTTAATCCCCACCTTATCTTAATCAATAAAATATTGTTTTTTACCATATCAATCATGTAAGATTCAATATCACTTCATAAACTCATTATAAATGAAAATCACTAAATCAATCCAAACCGATAACTATGGGTTGCCTCCTTATAAAGCACTTAGGTTAACGTCATCGTAATCGTCATATCCAATGTTTTAATGGGTCAAATCTGGCATTAGGATCTCCTCAAAATGCATGACTATCTCTAAGCTTATATAAGCTTTTAACTCGTGTCCATTTACCTTAATCATTCTTCCAAATAGGATCTTCAATATCAATAACACCATACGGATAAACTCTACCACAATAAATGACCCCGACCACTGACTTAAGTTTTCCTAGAAATAATTTTAATATTGTATTATATAATATAACTTCTTGTCCAAACTTAAAATGATTTTTCAAAATTCTTTAATCATGCCACATTTTCATTTTCTCCTTATAGATTTTAGCCATTTTCTTATTTCATCAACCTCATTTAATTGTAATAATCATTTCTCTCCAAAGATCTTTCAAATTTTAATTAAACTTTTTAATGACCCAATAAGTTTTATGCTCTATTTTAACTGCTAAACTAGTATGATTTTATATATATAAGACGATATGGTGACATTACTATGTGAGTTTTATCTCCGCAGTCTTGTTTCATAATGCACTATCTACCTAGTGTACCAATCTTTTCGTAGGATTAATAATTTTTTCTAATATTATTTCAATATAAATTTTAGATACCTCGCTTAGACCACTAGTCTTAGGATGATAAGCCGTGGCAATTCTATGCTTAATCCCATAATTTTCGAGTTAATGTTCGATTCATTCTATTTTTAAAATGACTTCCCCATTTATAATAATTAGTTCCTGCATTCCAAATCTAGTAAAAATATTTTTCTTTAAAAATTTTTCTACACTCTTAGCATCACAATGAGGTAAAGTAAGAGTTTCAACATCAAGAAACATAATCCACAACTATCAAAATATAAAATTTTCCAAAAGATTATATAAATGGTCCTATAAAATCTAAAACCCCAACATCAAAAGTTTCAACTTCTAAAGTACAATATAGAGGCATTTAATTTTTTCTAGAAATATATTTCCTACTATCCGACATCGATCACATGTTTTTATGTAATTATAAACATCCCCGAATAATGTACAATAAAATCTAGATTGTAAAATCTTTAAATACGTCATTAACCCCAAAATGTCCTCTAGAATCCGATTTATGAAATTTTTGCGTAATTTCTCGGGTTTCTTCTATTGGTACACATTCGAATAACTATGCCTTTACATTGTTTATATAAAAAAGGTCATCTCAAAAGTAAAATTCTCGAATCATGGATTCATTTTTTATTCACGGCTATCAAATGCATGTATAAATGTTACTAACCAATTAGTTAACTATATCTCGCATACCACGAAATTACTGATTAATCTCATATAATTGTTCATCGAAAATTTTTCATTTATTTCATCTTTAAAGTTAACATTATTTTCCCGTTTAAGCATTGGCAAATGGTTAGCTATCCAATTATTAGTACCCTTCCGTCCACAACTTCGAAAACCAAATTTCGCACGTAAAGACCAATCTAATTAATCATACTTCGTATTCTTCTTCATCATTTAATATTTAATAAGAGAATGATCGCATGAACAATGCATTTAAAGACTACTAAGATAAGATCTAAATTTATCAAAGCCAAGCAATATAGTTCCCGTTTAATAAAGGCAGTGTAATTAATTCGAGCTTTGTTAAGGATTTTGCTAACATAAGATATCACTTTAAAAATTTTATTTTATATTCGCCCTAAAACAACCCCCTATGCGATAATCGCAGCATCAACACACATTAATTCAAAGGGTTTTGTTTAACTAGGAATAATTGGTGTAGTGATTAATTTTCCTTTAATAAATTGAAGGCATTCAAGAATTTCATTAAAATAAAAGTTAACATCTTTTTTCGAAAGATGGCAATGTAGGCTTAGTAATTTTTCGTATGTATTTATTATAATGTCACGTAACCCAACATGTCCTATAAAACTTCTTATCCCTCTTACAAAGTTAGGAGATGCTATAATTCGACAATAACTTCGAATTTTTGCCGGATCTACTTCCATGCCCTTTTAAGAAAGCTTATGTCACAACACAATCCCATCGCAATCATAAATCGACATTTTTTCCACCGAGAACAAAGCTTATTTCTTCATAGTGTTTTAGAACTCTTTTAAAGTGATTTAAACTTGCATTGAAAGTGTTTCAAAAAAATGAGAAATCATCCACAAAAACTTCACTTATTCCCAAATAAATCAAAGAAAATTGACATCATACATCTGCCAAAGTCAAGTAGCATTACATAATCTAAATGACATTCTCATTAAAGAAAAAGTCTCATGTGGACTAGTTAATGTTATTTTATCTTGACCATCGTGGAGCTGTAGGTACTTGGTGGCATTCAAAATATCCATTCATAAAGCAGAAAATTATTCCCAAAATGCTCTATCCAACATTCGATCCGTAAAAGGTAGAGGAAAATGATATTTTCTAAGTGGCGAGATTTAATTTTCTATAAATAATAAAGATTCACCACCTGACTTGTTCAGTAGGAATTACTTCATTCCTTTCATTTACAACTACGATCACTCCTCCATTCTTAAGAACACGATGAATAGACTAATTCAAGAACCGTAGAAATATGATAAATAATTCCAACATCCAACTACTTTAAAATTTCATTCTTAACAACTTCTTTTATTATACAGATTTAAGTCTTTTCGAGGATCACCCCTGTGTTTATGATCATCTTCCATAAAAATTCTCGTGGATGCGTACTCGGGAAGGGCCAATTCTTTTAATATCAGCTAATGTCCATCTAAAGTCTTTCTTATGATTTTTCGATGTCTCCAATAACTTTTCTTCCCTGGTTTCCGTTACCAAATACGAGGTTATAATAAATTTTCATGTAGATGCCCGAAAAAGGCATAATTTAAATGAGTTGAGAGAACCTTCATGTCAAGTTTAGGAGGTTTTTCAATAGAAGGAATAAGAGGTTTACTATTTTCAGTAGTATCAAAATTTTCAAAATTTTCCTGAACATAATTTGAATATTAAGTAATTATCTCATTTAATTTATCCTCAAAATAATTTTTAGTTTCACTTTTAGTTCTTCGGGAGCTGATATGACTTCACATCTTTCTGGAAATGATTAACAATCATATAATCATCAATGTCCATTTTATAGCATTTACCATCTTTTCCTTTATCATGATACTATCGATTTAAGCACATTAAATGTGAGTTCCTAATCATTAACTCTCATGATTTACACTTCATTTTTGCACATCTATCATCACATGTCCGTTGGAAAGTAAAGATCTCCTCAGAATGATATGAATTTCTTTATCTTCTTCCACATCTAACATATCAAATCAACATGGAAGATAAAACTATCCACTTTAATCAACACATCTTCTATAACCCCTCGTGATGTGATAGATCAATCAGCTAACTATAGGGTTAAGGCAAGAGCGGAGATATCTCTCCTAAACCCGACCTTCTAAATATAGATGAGCTAAGATGAGATTAATGATCGTTCCTAGATCACATAAAACTTTTTCTATAGAATTTTTCCGCCTCGCACAAGGTATGGTGAAGCTACCAGATTCGAGTTTTTTGCGAAGTTTTTTCTAAACTATCGCACCGTATTCTTCACTAAGTGCAATAATTTCATAATCTTCAAACTTCATTTTTTTCTTAAAATTCTTTCATAAATTTAACATAACTTAATTTTCTCCAACGCTTCGCAAAAAGAGTATTAACCGTAAGTTACTTAAATATCTCAAAAAATTTCAAAACTATTTAATCCAACCTTCAAGGTTCAAGTCTTCGAGGAAACAGAGGTGATGGTTTTTTTTAAATTAATCTTAGTTAAAGATATGAATTTTTCTACTTCCTTAGGAATGGTTTCTTCCAGTTTTTCAGCTTCATTATCTTCTCTCAACTTAAATCTCTTTTAAGTCCAACATTTAATTCCCTTCCACTCTTAAGTTGGACAACTTTAACTCGCTCTTGTTCTTTATTTTTATCTTTAGTATTGATTCAACATTACTATGAAGTGTTCCCCGAGGCCCATCGTTGCGTTAGCACTCATTCTAGTTGATTCTCAATATATTGAATAGCAACACTTTGATTTTATAATTTATTTTCCATCTTTGACACCACTTTTTCTATGTATCTACTTCTTCTACTTAATTTGTTTATTACTACTAAATCCATGAGGATAATTAGGTATATAGTTAGCACTACTCGGTTGTTCCATTTTCCCAATGAGTTTATTTTATTGTTCCCCCATCGTCGACTTCCACCACTAGGATTGCTGTTCTTAGCTTAAATTTAGGATGGTTTTTCCAATCTAGATTGTAATACTCGAATATAATTTATCGGGTCTATTATTAATAGCTTTTAAAGTTTCTAATAAGGTGTGATAATCAATCATTTGTCATAATGAATTTTCTTTAATCACATGAGGTGTTGGAGAAAAATTCATTCCAATTTAGTCTATTTTCTGTGATAATGTAGCAACTTGAGATGCAACTATCAAATAAATAACGTCATTATCATGAATATCGACTACTCTCTTAGATTTACCCTTTAGAGGGCCATCAAAAGTATTTGTAGCCATTTCTTCAATTAATGAATAAACTTCATCAAATGATTTTGACATTAATGAACCTCCAAAAGAAGATTCATGATCGATCTAAGGGATCCTACTAATTCATTTTAAAGTTCGAATGATTAATCGTTGACCTCATTTTCATGAGGTCTTCTCTTCTTCTTTGGGCAAGCTAGATCTAGCCTGTGCTTTTCCTTCGACTATCTTAGAGGACTAGAATTTGGGACTCACCTTTTTAGAAATTCAAACCACTTCTTAACCCCCGCAAACTCCACAAACTTCGACTATAGACCCCTAATCACCTAGAGGGTCAAATCAAATGTGAAAGTTTAAAGGATGAGTTCCCAGACTTCGCCTAAAAGATCGCTCGGGTGGCCCGGTCCGGTGAAGGGCCGACTTACACTACACTTCCACACACTACACTTCCACACACTTCCTAAAACTACACCCATGCCCAACTTGACCTCCCGACTCATGTAGGTGATTCACATGGATTATCTTAACCCCTAAGCCTCACAAGAGGGTTAAAGAACAATATACCGAATGCCTCAAATGAGTCCCTTCATGGCTCATATGCTTGATACGGCTTCATGGCTCAACTAAAATGACTTTCTTCCACTTTTTACATCCACCTAATCTTCAATTTCCCAAATTTTCAATTTGACCCCCGGACCCTACACCCGCCAAATTCTATCCAAAACCCTCGAAAACTACCCAAATTTCTCAAAAAATTTCCAAATTACCCAAAATTCTCCAAAATCAATCCCAAACATTTCCACATCACTTAAATTGATCATCCATACCCAAAAATACCAAAAATTCCAAACATTCCTAAACATTTCTCTCCACTCAAATTGATCATCCATACCCAAAAATACAAAAAATTCCAAGAAAACCTCCCAATACCCTCCAAATACCCAAAATACCCCTCTTGACCCAAAAATTTTGTTCAACTACACCATGGGCCAATTTTGTCAATTTACCCTACTTTTGTCAAAACCCCCAATTTGACCCATTTTAACCCTAAGTGAACCCAATGTCAAACCAAACCTACACAATTGACCCAAATTCTGGTCCAATTCAATTTTAAACTTCAATTCAACTTTCCCAACATCAATCTAGAAAAAATCCAAGTCCAATTTGATTGACATTTGGATCCAATTTCACTTTTGGCCTTAAAGCCCAATTTGGACCCATGACCCAAACCTAACCCAAACTCACCCAATTCAACTCCAATTAACCCCAAATCTTTTCTAAATCTTCCTTAGCATCCCCACAAGCAAAACACTAACATGATTTGCCCAAAATTTGGACCCAAACCCCACTCAAATTCAACCCAAAGCTAAAAGGCCCAATTTTGACCTAAACCCAAATCTAACCCAAATGAGCCCAAACCCTAAAATCAAAGCCCAACCAAAGTCAAAACCTCTTTGAAACACTCCCATAAATATTTCTCAACATTAATTTTACATCAATTTCAACCCTAGCCCAACATTGGCCCAAGTTAGCCCAATTTGACCTATATTGGCCCATTCACATAAAAAGCCCAAATTCAACCCAATTCAAACCCAAATCACCCCAAATTTGCTTCAAGTCACTCATGACACATCTATGAGCTAAACACAACAATTATTTGGCCCAAGCCTTTACCAAAATTTCATCCCAAAATCCATTTTAAAATTCAAAAGCCCACTTTCCTAAACCATCTTAAAAGCCCATCGAAAACCCTTTCAAAAAGCCCAAAATCCACCCTAAAGCCTACATGACATCTCCATTTGCCATCCACTTAATTAAAGCCATTCCCTAAGTCCTAAATTCATCATCAAATCATTCCAAATCAAGTTTCATACAAATTTCCATCAAATTACCAAAAATTCCTAAAATCCATTTTCATGAAATTGACCCAATCTTTTCCCAAGCCAAATGGAGCCATGAAGCTATGCACAAGCCATATTCAAGCCATGGCAGCCACTTTACACATCACCATGTCATTTTTGGCAAAGGGAGGGAGTCCTTTAATGATTCCCTTAAGGGAGATTAAGCCTTTTCATGACTCATCTAAACCTTTATTAAACATAAATGTACTTAGATGGTGACTTCTCCCCACTAAGCTAGCTGACTTACCTGATTCCCTCAGCCCAAAAATCAAGCCTTGGAGGGTGAACCAAACCTAAATCCATGACTTGGACCCATTTAGACCCAAAATTAGCTCCTCCCCCATTCCATCTAAATCAAACCCTTTACACATGGCCAATGCCAATTGATTGCACTAAGCCCCGACCACGACCTCCCCGACCAAGATGGTGACCAATGCCCAGCCGGCCAGCCACTGTGTCGCCGGAAAACACCATGGCCGAGAGCTCGCATGTGAGCCCAACTTGGAATTCTCACTCGTCGAGTCGCCCCATCCCCGGTGGCCATTGGAGCTCGTTCTTCTCTTGCCAAGAGCAAGCTGATCCCAAGCCCTAACTCTCCGCAGGAGGCCCTCCACCCTCTCTTATTTAAACACCACCCCTCTCAGCCATGAGAGGTGCTTGAAACAAACCTTAAGGAAACTCGCAAAAATTGTTCCGTACTACTCCCCATACACGAGCACTTGATCCCCACTGAAATCCCCCTGTCATTTCTTCTCTGTGAGCTCAATTTCAGAGTTAAAATCCAAGCCCAAAACCAGGACACTTCTCCACAGTGAGCCAATCCCCAAATTGATTGGTTCTACACCTTCAACAGACCAAGGGAAGGTGCCCACCAGCAAAAGCCCCATCTCCAGGCCACCCAGTTGCTCCAGCCTCCAAGCTTTGTGATCGACTGTGGTCGAAATCACACCTAGACAATTCACCAGACCAGGAGACTTCATTTGGAGCTTGCGGGATCCAATCGAAGGTGCAACAACCCTCGGATCGAAGCCACACTTCTCCGAGCAAAGGTGTGAGCTAATTCTTCATCCCGAGCTTCGGAGATTCTCCATTTCAAATGCTTTAATTTCAATGCATGATCACCGTATAGATGTGTTCGTCTCTTCAAGACGAATCCATAGAGCATAAGAACATGAAAATCCATTGAGTATCGAGTGAGATATTAGGGATTTAGTGTGGACGGCTCTCGGGTGAGGACACTTGGGGACGATGAACGGATGCCGTTCATTTAATACACGCGCGGACGGACGGCTCAGATGGCGTCGGACCAGGAGACGGTACGAGAACCGCGGGGCCCCGGAGCGCTGAGTCAGATGGCGGCGTCGAATGGGAGCGCGCCACGCGGCGTTTCGGAGCTGCCGAGGTTGACGCGGCGCCGCGTGGATAAATAGAAAATTAGGGATTTTTCTGATTTATCTAATTCCCTAAACTTCAAAATTCATAACTTTGTGTATAAAAATCATAAAAATAAAATAAAAATACCCACTTGCTCAGTGAACAGAGGAGAATAATGTGGAAAAGAAATTATTTAATTTCATCAAGTATTTTTTTTTAATAATTTATTTCCTCTCTGCATATTTTTAATTCTCCATGCATGTATACAATTCACCATGGCATGAGAACATAGGGCTTTTGAAGCCTCGAATTTGGGAACATTCCCCGAATTTTTCAAAGTCGAGGCCATCCCTATGAAAAGTTATTGATTTTTCAAATTCATGTTACTGTTTTGAGTATTTTAATTTCAACAAATAGCATGTTGTGAAATAAATTCTAGGAAAATTTGGTGATGTTCCTTATGACCAGAGGACCCTAGGAAAAAATAGGTTTTGAGTTAGTTCATTTAAAACAACCCTAATTGGCTTAAACACCCAAAGTGGATCTCTAATTAATTAGAGCTAACCATACATCAAATTGACTTGAAATCAATTCTCCACTGACCTTTAGGATCAGAGGAACCCACCATAAAAATTTCAGGTCAATTGGACTTGGTTAGCCCTACTAATTTGATTGATTAAGCCATTTAGCCATTTTTAACTTTAAAAATTCATAACTTTCAAAATACCTTTCAAAAATTCACCAAATTGGTTTTGGAGCCTCTCTGATATTAGGGGAATTTAAGAAAATTAAAATTTCAATTTTCTAAAAAAGTTGAATTTTAATATTATTTTAATATTTTCAATAATTAAAAAATAATAAAAATCAAAAAAATAATAAAATTCACCAAAATGTCACATTTTGAATTTTAATCACTTAGGAACAAACCCCATATTTTTCTTAGGTCTATTTAGTGAGATATTAAATTTTAAAGCCCTAAGGTAATTTTAAAATTAAAAAAATGTATTTTCTAGCATTTTCACTAAAATAATTATAATAAATCATAGAAAAATCAGAAAATTGCACAATTTAATTCTCTGATTTCCTTGATATCAGAGAGATTTTTGAAAAATATAAAATTCATTTTTCAACATTTATTTTATTTTTAAATTAATTAACACTCCAAAATTTAAAATAATAATAATAAAAATAATATAATTCAAAAAGTCACCAAAATTTGTCCAAGTGGTCCTCTGGTCATTAGGAATGTCCCCTAATTTTTTTAAAGACAGAAACTTTCCCTTGGTCATATTATTAAATTTTCCTTGGAAATCTCTATTTTCTACCAAAAATAATTATATAAATAAATTAAATACAGAAAAATCACATTTTCTCCTCTCATGTGTTTATTGACATATGTGTGAAGTCACATAAAAATCTCAAGTTCATTTGAGTTCAATTTAGTGAGTTATGAAATTATTAAGCTTAAAGGGCAAAATGGTAATTAAAATTTTAACCCTTAATTAAAACTTTAGGTTTAATAAAAATTAATAAGTAAAATATTTGATCCTAATCTGATTTGGATGATTGAAATTTAAATAATTAAAGGGTAGAAACCCATTAAGCAATTTAAAATAATTAAACCTTAATTAAATAATTGATTAAATTTGGAAGAATAATAAAATTGGAATTATTAAAATAGGGATATTATTAGGAAGAGATTTATTCTTTAATTTAAAAATCCCTAAATTAATTATCTCATTAATATTCAATTCTTAATTAAAATGATAACTCAAATTCAAAATATTAAAAGACTTAATCATTAAACTAAAATTAAATTATTAAACTCTTTTAAAATTTCAATTAAAATTAAAAATTAAATTAAATTAAAAATTAAATTAAATTAAATTAAATTAAATTAAATTAAATTAAAATTAAAAGTTGGATTAAATTAAATTAAATTAAATAAACAAATTAAATTAAATTAAATGAATAAATTAAATTAAATTAAATTAAATTAAATTAAATTAAATTAAATCAAATCAAATCAAATTAAAATTAAATCAAATCAAATTAATTTAATTTAACATCAAATCAAACTAAATTGAATTAAATTGAATTAAATTAAATTAAAACTCAATTAAATTAAATTAAATTAAATTAAGTTGAATTAAATAACATTACCTAAGACATAAAGAAATTCAAAAATAAATCTAAAGCAACTTGAACACTATTCCAAATTTAAACCCTTTAACTGAAATTAAATGAAATTACAAATCATTTGAACACCAATTTGCCCTCGAAAGCTTTAGTTATCAAAAATCCTAAACAGAATATTAAATGAAATGTTACTTCACTTATAGGATATTCAAATGTCCTAGTTCACTGAGCAAGACAACAAAACTTGAATTCCCGGACAATTAATTCATTTGTGTAATTAAATTCATTTGGACTGAAAACAATCCTATCAGTATTGAAAAGATGTTTAAGATTCTTCTTAAGCACTTCCTCAATATGATAGGACACATATAATAACAATTGAACTTAATTATTCTTTGATGAAGAAAATCGTCTTCAAACCAAAACACAAGAAATCTAGACGTCATAGGAAATGACTAGCTATAGGATTAGGAATTTGGTAGAAAACCATAACCCTTAGCTTTACCTAGGAACTTGTTTAAATATTCTAATTGTGTTTTTAGTGCAGCTTGGCATGACGGGAAGACCCTCCAAGTACTCTTTTGTTTTATTGCAATTTATTTTCTTGCAATTTACATTATTGCAATTTATTTAACTGCATTGCACTTACTTTTCTTGCATGATAAACAACTGTTGCATGAAAACCCACATCTTTAGGATAGCCCCTAAAACTGAAACCAAAACTAAATTAAAAGTCATTGCCAGATAAAATTCACCGCCACAACATTTCAAAATATAAAACAACTCAAAGTTTAATCACAAACAGAACACAAAACTACAATTACAACTAAATTAAAACGTCCTGTTGGATGATCGGGAATACCTCGGATGATGTAACCTACGTGTTGCTAACGGGATTTCCACGGTCCGAATGAAAGTGTGGAACTCATTCAGTTGAGTTTAGCAAATTCATCTAGACTAAGTGAATCCGATAAAAATAATGATGCCGGAAGGATGGAACCGTGGGATCTTAACCGGTGTCGTTATAATCAACTTTAAGATTTGTTTTAATTAAAGCGTAAAAAAAAACACTTGGTAATTAAGACTTCTCTAAACCAAAACACTTTTCTCATCCTCTGATTTATGACTTCTAAAACTAAAACTCTGCAACAACAAGGAGCTCGGAGCATGGTGGGCAGCACGGCCATCGTCATCAGCAAAACGTGAGTCTACTTCAGCAAAACTTTCTTAGAATTAAACAACAAAGCCATAGAATTTCGAGGTAGTTTGCCTAGTGCAACATAAATCCTCAACCTCTTCGTTAGGCATTTGCATTGCAAATTAAGCCCTAACCGGACTTAGGATTCCGAGGTAGTCGTTCGGGTACGACATAAACCCTCACATCTTCAAGGCTATTTGTATGATTCTATCATATAAATATAAGTCATAATTAACTAAAATTGGCAAGATCAAAACATTAGATAAATATTAGGACTTGCCTAAATCTAAGCCAAAAAATAGGATAGTTGGGAAATTACCGAAGTTCACTTCGAATCTGTGATTTCTTCTACTTTTCTTCCTTTGAATTCCCAAAACAAAAATATTCCAAACTTGATCCATTCCCTATTGAAATTCCAAAATCCAATCCTTTGAAAATTTAAACTTTGAAATTCTTGAGAGCAGAATTATTTATTATTATCGAGAGTTTTCTTAGGTGATTCCCGTCACTTAAGATGTAATTAACTATAGGGGCTTGCCCTTATAGGGAATTTTAAAGAACCTGAGTAATATAAACCCCGTTTAATGCTTTCATATTAAGCGAGGGAATTTGTCGGCTTATAAAATTGGTTCGCGAGACCAAACGGATGTCACAAATCTTCTAGTTTATTTAATCGAGCCCCACCATCAAGCAGTGTGTCTATCCTTAGGGATAGATACACGGTTTGTGGTGCGGTGCTCGTTTATACAAACTATTTGGGATGTGAGATCAGTTTGATTTCATATCTTAAAATTTTCAAACTTAAAATTATTTTCAAAATAAAATACTACTTTTCAAATTATTTATTTAAATTAAATTAAAAAAAAAATCGCCAACAACTTCTGTTAGGCGACCCCCTTTTCAAACTAAAACACACAACCTAAAAATGTGCCGACAGTAACGCAACTGAAACGGGGTGAATCGGAGTTAAAACAGAGGCAAACGGAGCAAAATGGTGGAGCTGTGCAGCAGTCATCTCGCTGACGGAGACCTCGATCTCATCGACGGCGAGATTTTCCAGAAAACACCAAAAAGTGCCCGAAAAGCTCGTCGACAACTAACTCAAATCCACCGATGGCGCCTAGAAGGTTCTGGACAGGCTTTTGGCAGTTTTTGGCCTAAATTCGACGTATTTGGACACTTTTTGGAAGGGGTGCTTATGGAAACTCTTCAAACTTCATCCATATTTTTTAAAATGGCGAATATAGGTTAGAAAAGAGAGAAATTTTAGAGGATAAAAGTGGAAAAAAAAACTTGGAGGAATGTTTAGGATTCTTAGATTAAGAGTAGAAATGTAGATGTCTACCCTTTTGGAGAGATTGTAGAGGAGATTTTGAGAGAATTTGTAAGGGATTTCACTAGTATTGCATGGATCGCTGGGAGACTTTATGGGAGAGATCTTCGTCTTTCTTTCAAGGTGAAAAAGCTAGGTATTGTTCTTCATTATCTTATAAATTTGTAAACAATTACCTAGTGGATTTGCTTTGGTTAAATGAAGTTTCTGTTGTGTTTTATTCATGCTTTGTGACACATCTCTCTTACTCTTTCTTCTTTTTTGAAAATAGTGACATGAGAAGATTATGCCATTATTTTCATTTTACTTTTCTTTTGAAATGAGTAGAAATCATGTTTAGGATTTTTTGATGCATGATATAAGTGAATTTAATTATAAATGTGATGATTTTTACTTGCACTTCATTTACATTGCAGTAAGGGCCCATTGTAGTGTTAAAACTCGTAATTGCATCGACCCGAAAGGGCGGTGTAATTCTCAACAAAGTGAAACCACATTTAAATTCCATGGATGATGAAGTTCATGGGAATTGAATGCAAATAAATAGGGAAATATAATTATCGGGCGTAGAATTGGAGATTTTAGAGTGACAGGTTAAAATCCTCAATTCGGTCCTATCGTTTAGGTGCTGAAGCGAAGATGTTAGCCCTCAAGCGAGGGGAACGTGGGAGCTCCGAAGTGAGAGCCGGTATCTTCCCAGCCTAGCCACGGATGCAGTAACCAAGCATAGGATTAGTCAATGTTCTTTATGCCTGGACCAAAGGGTAAAGAATAGGATTGCTCCTATTTGGCACATACAATATTTAAAGCATCTTAATCCTGTACATTATCTATTTGATTAAATAAGAATAGTAGTTTTTAATATCTCAAAATTCTCCAAACCAATTCATCCAAAAAAGGGTTATATTTTGAATTGTTATTTGCATTTAGTTATAGTTACTATCTTTACATTTAACTCTTGTATTTAGGAGTAGTTGCTAGATAAAACACAATTTTAATCGACCTTCCAATCTAAGGACTATTAGTAGTAGACTAGAATATGACTAAAGACCTCTTACTTCACTTCCTTGTGGGATCAATAATGTGGTTTTTAAAGAAAACTCCATATTACTTGAAACGATACGTATACTTGCGTAGTACCCCTAGTGTGTAAAATATTTTCTAATTTTATATCATTTAATATTTTGCACACTAGCCGCTATTTAGAAATCAGGTCAAGTTTTTGGCCATCTTTTGGAAGTTAATTTTCTGCTCAATTGCGGGTCGGGTCAAGTTTTTGGCGCCGTTGTCAGGGAAGCTTCGGTAAGAACTTTAGGTAGTTGAAGTAATTAGGCTTAGACTTGGAAAACTGTAGTATTGTAAAAACTATTTTTGTGTGAAAAGTGTTTTTATACGAAAAAGTGTTGTGAAAAAAAAAATTTTTTATATGAAAAATGAGGTGTTCGTGAAAATATTTTCTTATTTTGAGTATATTTCATTTATTATTTGTTTAATTTATAATGTATTGTTTGTTGTGTTATGTATGCAAAATAAAGGATCTGCAAGACTTGTGCCTTATGATCCCAAGTTTGAAAAAAATAAAAAAATGAAAGTACAAAAAGGACTTAAAAAATTAGAAAAGGAAATGGAAAACTTTCAAGATAATAACTTGGAAAACCATCATAAATCATTGAGGGATTTTGTAAATCCTACGACAGATGAAATTCACTTAACTATACAAAACCCTGTCGTAGAAGCTGACTCATTTGAAATAAATCCTGAGATTATCCAACAGGTACAGAACAATCAGTTTGGGGGAACTCCTTTTGAGGATCCCTATTTACACTTATCAAATTTTCTAGAACTTTATGCTACATTTCGTTAAAATGGCATGTCAGAAGATGCTGTTAAGCTAAGGCTTTTTCCTTTCTCACTAAGGGATAAGGCTAAAATATGGTTATATTCTTATGCATCTAGCTCTATTAACAATTGGGAGGAGTTAACTCAAAAATTCCTAGCTAAGTATTTTCCACCTTCAAGGACTACAAAACTTAGAAACGATATTATCTCATTTTGTCAGTATTAAGGACAATCAATATACGAAGACTGGGAAAGATTTAAAGAACTCCTAAGAAAGTGTCCACACCATGCTCTGCCTGATTGGTTAATCATTCAAACTTTTTATAATGGGTTAGTAGGATCCCTTAGGTCTATAATTGATGCTGCCGCTAGTGGATCATTAATGTCAAAACCATTTGATGAAGCGTATGCATTAATTAAAAAAATGGCTACAAATGAATTTCAATGGCCCTCTACAAGGGTAAATCATAAAAATGTAGCTAGTATTTGTGATACGGATATGATTATAATTCTTGCATCTCAGGTTGCCGCAATATCAATAAAGTTGGACCAATTTGGAATGAACCAACCTCAATTTACTCCTGTAAGTGAGGAAAGTTCATTAGGGCCTATAATTGATTCTAGATTATCATATGAGACTTTAAATACCATAAACAACCCGTACTCTAACTTTTACAACCCAGATTGGGAGAACCATCCTAAATTTATCTGGAATCATACTACTAATGGTGGAAACCTAAAATGGTAAAATAATCATGCAAATCATAATGGAAGTTGGAATAATCAGTGGAACACAAACTGTAGACCTTCATATCCACTGGACTCTAACAATGATCAACAATTTGAGGATAAGAAAATATCTATGGAAGAAGTGGTATTGCAAATGGGAAACCAGTTGCAAAGTTAAAATGCTGCGATTAGAGACATAAAGAATCAAATGGGACAAATTGTTAAGTCACTGAGCAATAGACACCAAGGAACACTTCCTAGCAACATTGAGATCAACCCTAAAAAGAACACTAATGAACAAATAGAAGCTATCCAATTATAAAGTGGAAGAGAGATAGAGGATGTGGTTAACAAAGAGAAATATGTTGTGAGAGAAACAACGGGAACTAAAAGACCTGAAGAACATGTTTCTAAGGATCTAGAAAAATTAACATCTCCAACTAAAATCACTGTGGAATAACCACCACCTCCATTTCCTCAAAGACTTAGATAGCATGAGTTGGATAACAAATTTTTAAAAATCATTAAACTACTTAAGAAGTTAACGATAAATATTCCTTTCACTGAAGCTTTGGAACAGATGCGAAGTTATGCAAAGTTTATAAAGGATATATTAAACAAGAAAAGGAAATTTGGAGATTATGAGACAGTTGCACTAAGTGAGGAGTGCAGTGCCATACTTCAGAAAAATTTTCCTCAGAAACTTAAAGATCCTTGTAGCTTTAGAATTCTTTGTGCAATTGGAGAAAAATTATGTGGAAAAGCTTTATGTGATTTAGGAATGAGCATTAATGTGATGCCTCTATCTATATTTAGAAGGTTAGGTTTAGTCGATATTTCTCCCACTACTGTAACCCTTATGTTAGCTGATCGATCTATCATTTATCCAAAAGGAGTTATAGAAGATGTGCTTATTAAAGTGGATAAATTTATCTTTCCTTTGGACTTTATTGTATTAGATATGGACGAAGATAAAGAAATTCGAATTATTTTAGGGAGACCTTTCCTTGTTACTGGACAAGCTATGATAGATGTGCAAAAAGGAGAGTTGACTATAAATATTAATGATTAGAAAGTCACTTTTGATGTATTAAAGACTATGAAATATCCAGCTGAGAGAAAAGATGATAATTATTTTTTGATGGATGAAATTGACTATCTAAGTAAAGACCATTTCCAAGAAAGTTTTGAGAGTAAGTTAAAAGATGAGATTGAAATAGATTTTCATGATGATTTTAAAACATTACTTGAAGAAGATTGTATGTATGTTCAGGAGAGGTCTGAAATGATGGACGCTACTAAAAGTAGTAAACTTTTAATTCTATTTGTTGAAAAATCTCATGAACTTAAGGTGGATGTACCCCATACAATTTTAAAGCCTATCTATTTAGGGAATTCATCTACACCACCAGTCTTTATATCTTTAGATGCAACTCAATCACAAGAAAAACCTGAATTACATGATGAACAATATAAAGTTATTGAACTAAGATTTAGAAGAGAATTTGAGGAGAAATTTCAAAAGAACTTTGAGTTAAGAGAAAAGGATAAGGACATTAGAAGAAATTCTTAGGGAATTAGAAAAACCTATTTCCTCAACTAAGATAGATCCTTAATCATTTAATAATTATAAAGGGGAAGAATTAGAAGATAATTTCAAACAGAAGAGAGACATAGAAGAATTTGATTCAAAATCTAAATTATCTAGAGAGAATCTGATCCAAAATTTGGGAGATATTGAAGTATCTCATAAAGATCCATTTCTTATAAATTTCAAGGATGATATTAATATGCAAATTCAGAAAATCAATAGAAGAATGTTGGATCTAGAAAGAAATATGAGCAATTATGACATAAATCCATCTGAAAATGAAGAGCTGAATGAAAAATTAAAATTTGAGGATTTTGTAGGAATCCCTCGATCTGAAAATGATTGGGCGATTGATCGAGGATTACTTAATTGGAATTTTGATCCAGGTGGAATCATTTGTCGGGCTAACGATGTTAAACCAAGCGCTTTATGGGAGGCAACCCATAGTTATCAGTGTGCTTTGATTTAGTGTGCATGAGAGTCATGATTGTTAGTGTTGTATGGTGTTTCTTTAGAGTGGATTGAATTGATCTTTATGTGTTATAGTGGATTGATCAGTTTGATTGATGATTGGTAGATGTTTGGATTATTAGTATTTGATTTGATCTTTGTGTGTCAAGAGTGAGGTGATTCCTAAACTTCTTATTATGGCTAGAATTGATCTCTTGTAGTAGTTGGATTAACGAGTCCACTGTGACTTGGGTCTCACCCAGACTTGAGCTTTACAAGAGAAATCATGAATTTCGAACATTGATAGTCCATCTTAATCTGTTAATTCATTTCTACAACTTTATTTTCATTAGGTAGGAGTCATGAACCTATTTGATGAATACCATGTGGATGATTTTACACTATCTTTATAACTATTAAAGGTGATTAATTATAAGGATTAGGTGATGCCTGAGATTGGCGCCTAGGAGCCAATATATCAGGGGTAATCTTATCCTTGGGATTATAATCTATAAAATCATTTTAAAGTACCTAATTTACTAGTGTAGTGATTCCATTAGAAATTGAAGGTAACGTAGTGAGATTGGTTGAGTTAAAGGATGAATTAACCTCATTTATCATATGTGTGTTTATGTTTGTGTTACAACTTTATTTAGGACTTGAAGAACATTTTTATATTCCCTTGTTCATACCTGCTATGCTAGTTAGACTTTGGTTTAGTTAATTTTATTCTGGCATGATTAGTTTAGATTTACTTTCTGCTGCATATTGTTCTGTCCTAAGGAATACTTGCAAATGATTTTGATAAACATTTGTGATAGATAGAATTTCTAAATTGTTTTCTTCCTGTTTATATTTTCTGTACTGAATGCTATATATGTTAAAAATTAAGTTTAGGGGTATGAAGAAAAGTAAAATTTTAAAGTGAAAATACTTCATTTTAGTGTAATTTTATTGCAACCATATTTTAGGCTAGATTTACTTTTTCGTACAATCATTCTATCCTGATTATGCATGATATGAATTTGATAGGATGTTGTAGTAGTAAGTATATTCAACCTTTACTTTTTCTTCCTGCTACATTTTATGGAATTAATTGAAAAATAATTTAAAATTTAAGTTTGGGGGGAAGAAAAATATTAACTCTTATTTGTTCTCAATTATTATATTTTCAAAAATTATTAGCATAACTTCTGGCAATTGAACCTCACTTGAGATAACTAAAACTTTTTATTTTAGTTGAATATTATGGAAGGATTAGATGAAAGTTTTTAGTAATAAAAGTTAATTTTATAAGGATAAGATATTTGGTATGAAAGAATTTGATTATAGTTAACTATTTAAAGTAAAGAAAACTGTATTTTTGAAATGTTAAGAGACTTAAAGTATTGTGTGTTAAGAAGAGATTGTGACTTTATGATGAATAATAAGACTCATACCTAATTATTAAGTAAGGATGTGTTTCAAGTTTAAACTTTAGAAAGAGGAGAGTGAAGTTCAAAATCATTACAGGCTCTCCATATATAGTAATTCTCATTAAAAAAAATAGAAAAAGAAAAGAGAGTGAAAAAATGGGGATTGAAAATGATCCCGAAAGAAAAGAAAAAAAATATTTATGAGGAGAAGCTTGAGGAGATGTCTAATCAAAAATTGGCATCACTTGAGTCATCCTAAAGGGAGAACTTGATTTCAATTCTGAATTTATATTTAAAGTATTGGCCTACATTATGATGAAGATTGCATGAATTCCTTTTCACATAATCTTTCAAGACACTCTTAATGTAACAAATTATGGTTTATCTTGAAATAAATAGAAGACTAGAACTCTTAGACTTGATTATTGAGTATTCTTATACCTGTAGCGTTAACCCGAGTTACTGAATTTCTTTCTAAAAGTCTAACAATATATTCTTTTAAATGAAAAATTTTAGTGTCTTACAGGTGAAAAGTACATTGCCTTGAGTTATATTTTTATGTAGTAAAAGAGTTACTTGAGAACAAGTAACAGTTAAGTTTGGGGGATTTTGACACGCCTAAAATATATACGCTTTTTGCTATATCATTTTACTCATTTTTGATGATATTACACTTTAAGGAAGGTATTTTGTATGTTTTTTGGTTTTAGGTACAAGAAATGGTGATTGGAGCAAAGGGAAACAAAATCGGTGCAATTTAGAGCAAAAACTAGCAAGAAATTAAATTATGCCCTGACACCTTTCGATAAGTCTTTTGATGCTTAATCTCTTTTACACTTCTTGCATATTTTTGAATGATATTACACTTTAAATAAAGGTTGTTTTTATGCTTATTTGTAGGGCTATCAGCTACGAATGCAACACAACTGAAATGGGGCGAATTAGAGATAAAATGGAGCCAAACGGAGCAAAACGGTGGAGCTGCGTAGCAGTCATCTCGTCGACGGCGACCTCCATCTCGCCAACGGTGAGATTTTCTAGAAGACATTGAAAATTGCCCAAAAAGCTCGCCGACAGCGAGCTCGAACCCGCCGACAGTGTCAGGAAGGTTCTGGACCAATTTTTGGCGGTTTTTGACCTAAATTCGACGTATTTGGACGCTTTTTCGAAGGGGTGCATATGGAAACTCTTCAAACTTCATCCATAATCTTTAAAATGATAAATATAGGTTAGAAAAGAGAGAAATTTTAGAGGAGAAAAGAGGAAAAAAACTTGGAGGAATGTTTAGGATTCTTAGATTAAGAGTTGAAATGTAGATTTCTACCCTTTTAGAGAGAATGGAGAGGAGATTTTGAGAGAATTTGCAAGGGATTTTGCTAGCATTGCATGGATCGCCGGGAGACTTTATTGGAGAGATCTTCATATTTCTTTCAAGGGGAAAAAGCTAAGTATTGTTCTTCATTATCATACAAATTTGTAAACAATTACCTAGTGGATTTGCTTTGGTTAAATGAAGTTTCTGTTGTGTTTTCTTCGTGCTTTGTGACACATCTCTCTTTCTCTTTCTTCTTCTTTGAAAATAGTAACATGTGAAGATTATGTCATTATTTTCATCTAACTTTTCTTTTTTAATGAGTAGAAATCATGTTTAGGATTTTGTGATGCATGATAGAAGTGAATTTAATTATAAATGTGATTATTTTTACTTGCACTTCATTTACATTGTAGTAAGGGCCCATTTTAGTGTTAAAATTCATTGTAATTGCATTGACCTGAACGGGCGCTGTAATTCTCAACAAAGTGAAACCACATTCAAATTCCATGGATGGTGAAGTTCTTAAGGATTGAATGCAAATAAATAGGGAAATATAATTTTCGGGCGTAGAATTGGAAATTTTAGAGTGACAGGCTAAAATCCTCAATTCGGTCCTATCATTTGGGTATTGAAGCGAAGGTGTTAGCCCTCCAACGAGGGGAATGTGGGAGCTCCGAAGTGAGAGTCGGTATCCTACTAGCCTATCCACGGATCCAGTAACCAAGCATAGGATTAGTCAATGTTCTTTATGCCTGGACTAAAGGGTAAAGAATAGGATTGCTCCTATTTGGCACATACAATATTTAATGCATCTCAATCCTATATATTATCTATTTCATTACATAAGAATAGTAGTTTTTAATATCTCAAAATTCTCTAAACCAATTCATCCAAAAAGGGTTATATTTAGAATTGTTATTTGCATTTAGATATAGTTACTATTTTTACATTTAACTCTTGTATTTAGGAGAAGTTGCTAGATAAATTACAATTTTAATTGACATTCCAATCTAAAGACTCTTAGTAGTAGACTAGAATTTGACTAAAGACCTCGTACTTCACTTCCTCGTCGGTTCGATACTGGGGTTTTTAAAGAAAACTCTGTATTACTTGAAACGATACGTATACTTGCGTAGTACCCCTAGTGTGTAAAATATTTTCTAATTTTTATCTCATTTAAGATTTTGCACACTAGCCACTATTTATAAATCGGGTCAATTTTTTTGTCATCTTTTGGAAGTTAATTTTCTGCGTAATTGCGAGTCGGGTCATAATCCTAGGGGAGAGGTGGAACTAGTCATTAGACCCTGATGTCATTTTTCCAAAATGCCCCCAGTATACTTACTATCAGCCCAATCCACCTACTGACCAGGGTGATGAGGATATAGCATGGGATTTTGATGATTGATCTTTGTGATTGTGATGTGATGTGTTGTATATGTTTGTTTTGTTGTAGAACTTTTAATTTTATTGATTGTATTTTATGAACTATGTTTTGTTTCTGAGAGATGTGTTTAGTTTTGTAGTTTGTATTTTCATTTCTGTTTGTGATGGATTGTGATTGTAATTGTAATTGTGAACTTTTAAGTTAAAAATAGTAGACTGTTTGTTCTGTGTTGTGAAATGCATATGTCCTGTGTAGTGTAGTTAATTATTGTTGTTAATGTTTAGTTTTATATACTTATTTTAAAATTTCATCACCCCAACAAATTTTCTAAACTACTATATGTGTAGAAAGGTTTTTAAAATTACAGGTTAGTTGAAGTTAAAAAATTTTTGTGAAGGACGTGCAAAATTTCAAAAAAAAGACAAATACCTAAAGTGGAAAAGTATGGTTTTTTTTATATTTAGAATTTTTCTTTCCACCCTGTATTATTTCTATTATGAAAAACTTTAAGTTTGTGGGGGGGGGAGAAAAATATTAACTATTATGTGTTCTCAATTAACATATTTTCAAAAATTTATAATATGATTTTTGTGATAAAATTTAATTCAGATAACTATATTTAAATTTTATCTAAATATTATAGAAGATTCAAATAAATGTTTTTGGTAATGAAAAGTAATTTTGTAGGTTAAGATATTTGGTATAAGAGGATAAGAATATAATTCACTATTTAATGTAAAGAAAACTATATTTTTAAATATTAAGAATCTTAGGAATTTAGTTGAGAAAGATAATATTGGGATTCAATGATGTAAAAATTATGAATTACATATAAGGTAAAGAATGTTTTAAAGTATTAAATTTTGAAAAAGAAAATTGAAGTTTAAAATCATTAACAGGCTATCCAGATATAATAATCCTCACTTGAAAAAAAAAGAGAAAAGAAATGATTGAAAAGCAATCCCTGAAAACAAGAAAAAGTGAGGAGAAGCTTGAGGAAATGTCTTATCAAAAATTGGCTTCACTTGGATTAACCTAAAGGGAAAACTAAAATCATTTTTGAACTTATATTTATGACTAGTTTCTTTACTAATAGTTTCCTCATGAATTTCCTATCTTCTGAATCTTCTAAGTGAATTGATATTGCAACATATAGTTATTCTTGAAATGAATAGAAAACTAGAATTCTTAGACTTGATGACTAGATAGTCTTACATCTGCAGAATTAATCTAATAACTTGAAAATCTTTCAAAGGATTCTTACTCTGATATTTATTTAAATCAAAATTATAGTATTCCTGAATTAAAACTTTACCACAATGATCATAACTTTAATGTAGTACTAAAAATTACTTGAGGACAAGTAATGGTTAGGTTTGAGGGATTTTGACTGAAGGAAAAAATGTTAAGATTTTCATGCCTATTTTATATTGATTTTGATGATATTATACTTTAAAGAAGGGTATTTTTGGTGTTTTTCTGTTGATATATTGATTTATGGACAATGAAGCGAGAATATACAAAAGGGAGTGAATTTGGAGCAAAAAGGACCAAAATTGTGAAAATTTGATCTAGGGCGCCGACGGTGAGGTCGATGGCGCCGACGGTGTGTTTCTCCTGGGAGTTCAGAATATATTTCATGAGAGCCCGCCGACGGTGAGATCAAGGCCACCGATAGTGGGGCTTATTCAGCAAGGGTCCAAGGCTAAGTATTCTAGAATGTCACCGACAGCGAGCTCGAAGACGTCGACGGCGGGATCGACGGTTCTTTAACTAGGTGCATTGAATGTGGATGATTTTTGAAGGGATTCTTGGAAAACTGTTTGAAACTCTTCAACTAATTTAGAAGGAACAATTTGGGGCTGAAAAAAGAGTTCTCTAGCGTCCACCACGTGTCATTCTAATCCATCAGAGAGTCAAGTATGTGTGCCACTGAGGTCCAATAGTGTCATATAGTGTTTCTAGTGTTAAATTAGTGAGTTTAGATAGTGAAATTTGTGAGGAATTCTTCATGAGATTGTAAGAGTGCAAGGGAAGTGAGATATCTCTTCTTCATTTCTGTTTCGAAGGAGAATTATGCGTATTGTAAAGAAATGAAGAGATTCAGAAGAACTTCAAGGAGTTTGCTTTGGGAGGAATTTAAGATAAGCTATGTTTACTTACTTTAGTCTGTAGAACTTTGTTTTTATATATGAAATCCAAGTTTTATCATATCCTCTCTATGAATTCTGAGTAGTTTTCCTACCTTTCTCCTTGATTTGATATTTTTGTGAAATGGAATTTCTAACTAGTGTGCCAAGAAAATTTTAAAAGAAGTTGTGATAATATTTTACTTAGATCTTTATTTACTTTCAATCTGGCCAATTGATTAGTTAAATATTTTAAATTTAACAACTATAGTAAAGATTACATCCGAGATTCTGGGAGATCACAAATCCTTGAAAGTAGGGTGCAAATAAATAGGGAAATAATATTCATCGAGCATAAAATTAGAGATTTTAGAGTGACAGGCTAAAATCCTCATTCGGTCCTGTTATTTGGGTGTTGAAGTGTAGTTGTTAACCCTTAGGAAAGGGGAACGTGGGAGCTCCGAAGTGAGAGCTGGTATCCTCTCAGCCTAGCTGCAGATTCAGTAACCAAGCATAGGATTAGTCAATGTTCTTTATGCCTGGACCAAAGGGTAAAGAATAGGTATGCTCCTATTTGGCACAACACCGTTTTAAACTAGTTCTAATTATTCTTTCACTTAAATTTCTTAACAAAGGAGAAAGACTCTTGCTAAAATATTTGAACTTCACTTTATTAGTAGAATTAGTTATTTGTTAGTAGAACTAGTTTATTTAAAACTTCCTATTATTGTCAATTGCATATTAGTGGAAATTTTGATTTACAAGTTGTGATTCTGAATAAGGTTCTATAATCCTATTTCGTAGTCTCTAAAATTTTCCCTGTGGGATCAATACCTAGGACTCCACTAGAGCCCTATATTACTTGAGGGATACGTAAACTTGCGCTGATTAGTAACTCTGCGATTAAAAGAATACATAATATACTTCTTATGAAAATTAAAATTACATTAAGTACGCGGAGTGGGTCATATCTTAAGTTCAGTCGTACCATACAAAAATTAGAACACCATTCAAATGTGTATATATCTAAAGATCAGTGGGAGCAAGATCATATTTCTCATTCTGTATGCTGATAAAACTTGCTGGCTGTAAATGATCTTGGCTTATTATACGAAACCATGAATTTTCTCTTAAAGAACTTTGAAATGAATGTTATGAGTGATGCATCCTATGTGACTGAAATTGAAATATTTCGTGATAGATCACAAGGATTGTTAGGGCTGTCTCATAAAGCATATATTGATAGAGTTCTTAGGAGAATCAATATGAAAGGGTGTTTTGCAAGTGTTGCTCTAATTTAAAAAGGAGACAAATTTAGCCTTATGTAGTGTCCAAAGAAAGATTTGGAATGTAAAAAAAATGCAATAAATTCCTTATGCATATATTGTTGGAAGCTTGAAGTATGCTCATACTTGTACCAGGCCAGGCATTACCTTTGTTGTCGGGATGCTGGGCAGGTATCAAGTAATCAAAGATTAGATCATTGGAAAGCTGCAAAGAAAGTTTTGAGATACCTGGAAGGAACAAAGGATCGCATGCTCACTTATAGAATATCTAATGATATTGAAGTGATAGGATATTAGTATTCAAATTTTGCTGGATGTGTTGATACCAGAAAATCAACATTTGGATATTTGTTCCTTTTGGCAGAAGGATAAATCTCATGGAAAAGTGCGAAGCAGACTATCACTGCTGAATCCACTATGGAAACTGAATTTGTGGCATGCTTCGAAGCTATAATCTGGGTTTATGGCTGCAAAATTTTATTTCAGAAATTGGGATTGTCGACAGTATTGCCTAGCCGCTGAAAATTTACTGTGATAACTCTGCAGCAGTCTTCCTTTCTAAAAACGACAAGTATTCCAAAAGTGTTAAACACATGGAATTAAAATACATTGTCGTTAAGGAAGAAGTTCAGAAACTTAGGGTGTTAATTAAGCATATTAGCACCACTTTTATGATTGTAGATACATTGACGAAAGGGTTGCCACAGAAGATATTTAACAAACATGTCGTGAGAATAGGCATTACCAAAACCCTTTATTAGTTTATGTTTAGTGCTCTATATGTTGTAAACTTTGAGCTCGGTTTATTGTTGTCTCTGATGTTTATATATCTTATTTTCGTTTATGTACACTTTACATTGCATGATGTTAACAAGATTTGATTTTTAATAGACATTATGGGACCATGATATTATTCCTCATTATGTCAAGTATGTAATTGATATTGTGATACATAGAAGAGACTGTCTCAATGAATTGATACACAATCACCATGAATCATTTTAATTTCATATTTATTGATGATTTATGATTTGACAAATATAAATAAGAATTTCAAATTATATTTTGTGCAGCATGATATGCGCTAGTGAAAAACAAAAAGAAAAAAATATGTGGGCCAAGTGGGAGAATGTTAATTTTTAATTGTGGCCCATGTGGCCCACAAACCCACTAACTTGAGTCGCTTACTTTAATAATAAATTAAAAATTAATTAATCAAGCTATCGTAAACTCTTATTGATAATTAACTCCCTTATGGATGATGGTTACAAGTATGTGTAATTTATTTTAATTAATTAATTAAATTATCTTAAAGCCTTTTTAATAAGTAACCCCCTTATGGATGGTGGTTACTAATAGGTGCCGTCTATTTTAATTAATTAATTTAATTATCTTAAAATTCTTTTTCATAAGTAACCCCCTTATGGATGGGGGTTATTAATGTGTGTCATTTATTTTATTTAATTAATTAAATTACCTTACATTCTTTTTGATAAGTAACCCATTATGTATGGTGGTTACCAACATTGGTCATTTGTTTTAATAATAAATTTTAAATAATTAATTAAATTATCATAAATCCGGTTAGCCATAACCCCCTATGGATGGTGGTTAAATAGCGCATGAATCCAAAGAATGGTCCTCTCTTTTCCTAACACACACTGTATCCTTTTCTCCATCAGAAAGTACATAGCATATTAGTAGATTAGAGAGAGAATCTCCATCTTCTCAAACCTAATTCTACATTCATGAATACATGTATGTTCTTCTTAAATATGTAAAAATTATGAATTCAAAGATCTTGGTCATTATGTGTTAACGAAATTGCATTTAGGAAAAATACTAACAATTTTAATTTTTTTGGCAAGATATATTGTTTAAAAGAGATTTACAATGTTATTATTTTGAAGTATTTGTAGTTGTCATTTTTATTTATGGTTTAGGTTTTCAAATTATAATTGTAGGTTTACATACACAACACTCAAAATTATTATTTTATCTTGGAGATTTGCTTTATTTCTGAATAATTTGCATTTACTTTAATATTGTGACAAAAATCTTCATAAGATTCGTATCTTAGCTTGCTGTTACAAAATGCCAAAGTTCCACTATTGCAAATATGTAAAAAGTGAAAATAAAATGATCATTTTTATCTTAGTTTTCTTTTATATGTGTTTAGGAAGAAGTGTGATGAGCATTTCTTATGAATATATGTTTTAAATGGAGATACAAATCTTTGGTTTGGTGATCCATCTCATTGTTACTTGAATTATTTTTCAGAATTATTTTGTTATCATGATGGAAATATATATTAAGTTAAAATAAAATTATCAATTCTACGTCAATTTTTATTTATGTGAGTTTTATGATGAAGTTTCATGAGCATTTCTAATGAATAAAAGCTTGAAGTTGAGTCATAAATACTTGGTTCGATGATCCATCTCATTCCTTGATTCAATGACTTTTCATAATTTTTTGTTGTCCTGATGAGTTTTGTGTTCTTTAAAGAGGATGATGTTTTTAGGTTATGCACCACCCATTTGGGAATTGATGAAATTTTGTAGTTTAATGAATGAACATTCTGAAGCCACCCATCATTCTTTTATAAGGAGTATCTTATAGCTTATTTATTTAAATGATGAAGCTTCTTAGCTCTTTGAAGAGGGATGATACTTAAAGGTTTAATATCATATTCTCTTTGTGAAAGAAGAAAAATATGGAATTGTATTATAGGAGAAAATATTTTTAACTATGTATGGAAATATAATCATTGTCGAAGTATTATTTGAACAAGAATTTGTTAGGGAAAAGATGATGATTAAAATTTATTCATCAACTGCACATGGCTACTTTTCTCTACTTTTTCTTAGGTAATGATATGATATATTTGGATGGTTTGAAGCATCCCATGGAACTAGAATTTCCATTACCAAGTGTATTCACATAGCTATTACTAGAAAACTTAAGATCATTTCATGACTTCCGCTATCATCAGAACCTTTTTTTTCTTATTAAACCTAAAAATTAGAATGCGTACATACTCTCTTTATGATTCTTCATTTTAAATGTGAATTGTGAATTATGTTGGGTTTTTTTCATTATTCTATTTTTTTTTAAGAAGGAAGGAAATTTTATGCAGGATATGTAACATGAGCCTCCAGTCTTCACATGGAATTTTGTATTCTTTTACGACATAGTGAATCTTTTCCCATGCCTTTGCATTTTCTTCAAGAATTTATATTTAAATTTGAGTGTTATTCTTTTTCTTTTATATTTTTCATTGCATCAATTTTGTAGTAGCTGTTAATACTTTAAGAATGATAATTTCCAAATATATTCTTTTAGTAGTTACTAAATGGTATCCAAGGCTTTTTTAGCATCCTAGGCCTAATAGAATTATGGTTGAATGATGCCTCTCTCTCATTTTCCATCTTCATCTTTCATCATTATATATTTCAGTATGAATTGTTAATAACATTTGTGTGATTGTCCATATCCTTTATAAAAAATTTTATCTTAGATAAAACAATTAAATGATCTCATTCTAACAACTAGGTAAACAAAAATTCTTTAGAGTCATAATAATTTAATTTTTAATATATTTTTATATTTTTAAAATTTTATACAGCATAGTTAAATATGGGAATTAGAAATGTATATGAAATCTAGAAATCCTATACAATATTAACAACAAAGTCTTTTAGACATTTTGCCTTGCACAATACTTTTAAAGTAATAATTTTTAAAAAGAAAAACTATTTCTAAAATATCAACTTTAAATAATAGACATTTTGTTGTTATTTGAACTAAGATTTCATACAACCATAACTGTCCCCAACATACTTGTAGTTGATAACTGATCCATAGAAAATTTGATAGCATTTTAATATCAATTTCATATTTGTTTTTGATGATACTGCACTTTAAAGAAAGATATTTTTCATGATTTGATGCAAGTATAATGATTTTAGGCCTTTGGAGTAAAAGGAAGAGGAAAGGAGAAAATTTCAACCAAAATGGAGCAAAATGCATTTTATTGAAGTAGTGTTGAATGGTGTTGTCACCAGCGTCAGATCGCACCAATTTACAGAGACTTTTGGACCAGAAGGCAAAAAATAGTGTCGGACGGCGCCATATCCTACGTCGGACCGCACCCTTTCTAAATTTTAAATTAGATTTAATGTCTTTGGTCGGATTTTTGAGGGATGCTTGAAATAAATCTTAGAAAATCAGTTGTGGCTGAATTTAAACTATTTTGGAGCCATGTTTAAAGAGGGGGAGCGAGTCTTGAGTGTGAGGGAGTGAAGTGTAAGTGTGTCTTTTCATTTTGTTAAGTGTAGAGAGTCCATCTAGGGTTTGTGTGTGTTCTCTTTTAAGGAGTGTAGGAGGAGAGGAAAAGTGAGAGATTTCTTCTTCCATACTTATCTAAAGAGAGAATTGTGTGTTGTTGTTGAAAAAGAAGAGGAGTCAGAGAAATTCCTTAAGATTCGCTTGGGGAAGAGTTTGTGATAAGTTGTCTTTTCTTTACTCTCTTTGTATGACGTTGCTTTTATATATTAAATCCATATTTTGTCACCTTTTTCTCATGAGTCTTGAGTAAATTTCTTTGTCTTCCTTCTACTTATGTTATGTGTTGATTTTGTGATATGAAAATTATGTGCCGGTTTTTTATGGAGAATTAGTGATGACCTTTTAACTTTGTACTTCATTTACTTTTTAATCTGGCCAATTAAATTATTAAAACTTGTTGGGAAACATAAGTTTCAAAAGGATTATGAGTTCCACAACAAAATTGAAGGTCACATTCAATGTCCATTAATGAGTGATGTAGTTCATGGGGGTTGAGTGTAAATAAATAGGGAAATATATTTTAATGGGCGTAGAATTGGAGATTTTAGAGTGACAGGTTGAAATCCTTAATTTTATCCTAGGGTTTGGAAACCAAAGCTAGAGTTAGCCTTCATGGGTAGGGAAGTGGGAGCTCTGGTGTGAGAGGCAGTATCCTCCAAGCCTAACCACAGATTTGGGGACTGAACATAGGATTAGCCAATGTTCTTTATGCGCTTGGAAGAGGGTAAATAATATGAATGCTGCTATTTGGCACAATAAATTTGCTTCACTGAACTATGTCACTAAATCATCACATTATTACTGGAAAGGATGAAGATTCTTTCTTACAATTGAACTTTTGTTATAAATTTAGTCTTGTGTTAGTTAACCTTGCTAGAAAGTTAGAACGTACTTTGGTAGAATTAGTAACTGCAACTTTTTGTTCCTCTTTTAATATTAGTAAATACTTGCAATTGTGTTGTGATTCGTAAAGTGCTTTTTGTGCTACATTATAAAATTAACTGCCTCTCTGTACGATTGATAATCAAGACTCTATTAGAGGCCTGTATTACTTGAGCAATACGTATACTTGCGTTTAATTGTGTGACCCAAAAGAAAACTAAATATATATATATATATATATATATATATATCTGAGTTCATAAATTTTGGCAATTTAAAAAAGTCGCACCAAGTTTTTAGCGCCGTTGCCGAGGAGGTAACTGCTAAAATTTATTTTGTAGTATTTGAAAGCTTATATTTGAATTACAAGTCATAATTGTGTTTGTTTGTTTATTGTTATTATGATTATTGTGATTGTATGCATAATATCATATTTATAGGTTTAGTGCCTTATGATACTGAATTAGAGCGTATTTTTAGAAAAATTCAAAAATAACAAAAACAATCTGAAAATCCTTACAAAATGGCAAACATTTTGAATAATCAACACAAAAATATACCAAGTCCTTTAAGACATTATGCTAATCCAACAGGAGATGAAATTCACTTAACTATCCAAAACCCTGATGTTGTTGCTAATTCAGTTGAGCTTAAACCTAATATTATCCAAATGGTACAAAAGAATCAATTTGGATGAACACCTAATGAAGATCCTAACTTACAACTCACTAGTCTTTTAGAACTGTGTGCTACCTTTAAATACATTGGAGTGTCGAATAATTCTGTTAGGCTTAGACTTTTTCATTTTTCATTAAGGGTTAAGGCTAAGACTTGGTTAAATTCGTTAGCACCTAGATTTATCAGAACTTGGGGAGAACTTTCACAAATGTTTCTGTCAAAATATTTCCCTCCTTCAAAAACTGCTAAGTTGGAGAATGATATCACATCTTTTAGTCAGTTTGATGGAGAATCTATATATGAAGCTTGGGAAAGATTTAAAGATCTTCTCAAAAAGTGTCCACGTCATGCTTTACTGGACAAGTTAATAATTCAAACATTTTGTAATGGATTAGTACATTCTTTAAGATCGATTATAGATGTTGCTGCTGATGGATCATTAATGTTAAAACCTTTTGATGAAGCATATTCGTTAATTGAAGATATGGCTACTTGTAATTTTCAATGGCCCTCTGAGCGGGTAAATCCTAAGAGAGTAGCTAGTATTGATGATTCTGATGTGATAACTATGATAGTCTCTCAAATTGCTGCACTTTCTAAGAAAATAGATTATATGAAATGAATTATTCTCAAACACCCCTAATGTTAGAAGAAATTCATCATGACAGATGATAGAATCTCAAATACCTTTTGAAACCTTTAATGCCATAAATAACAAAGTCCACAATCCTTATTTGAATTATTATAATCCTGATTGGAAGAATCACCCAAACTTCAATTGGAATATTAACAATGTTGTTGTTAACCCGCAATAGGGAAACAATTCTATGAATCTAGTTTCATGAATCGAGGTATGAATTCCCCTACTACTCGAATTGAAGAAATCATTATTTAGTGACGTTAGGAAGAGTTATGTTATACTACTGCCGCCGTAGTTGTCCCTGTTGTGACAGAATTTTATGCAAATCTTCATGGAATCAACCAAGGATCAGTCTACATGAGTGGTAAGTTTAGCACATTTACTCCTGCAAAGATTAATGGTTTATATATGATTGAGAATGTGTCAATTTGCCACTATTCAAACTTTGCCTCAACGACATGAATGATATATACAGATATGTCGGCATATTTTTAGGTTGTGTTGTATTTTGAAAAGGGGTCGCCTACAGAAATTATCGGCGAATCTTTAATTTAATTTAAATAAATAATTTGAAAAGTAGTATTTGATTTTTTAAAAATAAATTTTAAATTTGAAAATTTTAAGATATGAAATCAAACTGATTTCACATCCCAAATAGTTCACATAAACGAGCGCCGCACCACAAACCGTGTATCTATCCCGAAGAATGTACACAATCGCTTGATAATGGGGCTCGATTAGATAAACTAGAAAGGTTTGTGACATCCGTTTGGTCTGCGAACCAATTTTATAAGCCGACAAATTCCCCTGCTTAATATGAAAGCATTAAACAGGGTTTATATTACCTAGGTTCTTTAAAATTCCCTATAAGGGCAAGCCCCTATAGTTAATTACATCTTAAGTGACGGAATCACCTAAGAAAACTCTCGATAATAATCAGTAGTTTTGCTCTCAAGAATTTCAAAGTTTAAGTTTTCAAGGGATTGAATTTTGGAATTTCAATAGGGAATGGATCAAATTTGGAAGATTTTATTTCGGGATTTCAAAGGAAGAAAGGTAAGAGAAATCACAGATTCGAAGCGAACTTCGGTAATTTCCCAACTATCCTATTGTTTAGCTCGAATTTAGGAAAGTCCTAATGTTTATTTAGTATTTCAATCTTGCCAATTTTAATTAGGACTTATATTTATATGATAAAATCACACAAATAGCCTTGAAGTTATGAGGGTTTATGTCGTACCGAACGACTACCTCGGAATCCTAAGTCCGGTTAGGGCTTAATTTGCAATGCAAATGCCTAACAAAAGGTTGAGGATTTATGTTGCACTAGACAAACTACCTTGAAATCCTATAGCTTTGTTGTTTAATTCTAGGAATGTTTAGCTAAAGTAGACTCAGGTTTTGCTGATGACGATGGCCGTGCTGCCCACCATGATCCAAGCTCCTTGTTGTTGCAGAGGTTTAGTTATAGAAGTCATAAATCAGGAGATGAGAAAAGTGTTTTGGTTTAGAGAAAATCTTAACTTCCAAGTGTTTTTATGTTTTAATTAAAACAAATCTTAAAGTTGATTATAACAACACCTAGTTAAGATCCCACGGCTCCATCCTTCCGGCATCGTTATTTTTATCGAATTCACTTAGTCCGTATGAATTTGCTAAACTCAACGTAATGAGTTCCACACTTTCATTTAGCACCGTGGAATTCCCGTTAGCAACACGTAGGTTACATCATCCGAGGTATTCCCGATCATCCAACGAGACGTTTTAATTTAGTTGTAATTGTAGTTTTGTGTTCCGTTTGTGATTAAATTTTGAGTTGTTTTATATTTTGAAATGTTGTGGCGGTGAATTTTATCTTGCAATGACTTTTAATTTAGTTTTGGTTTCAGTTTTAGGGACTATCCTAAAAGTGTGGGTTTTCATGTAACAGTTGTTTATCATATAAGAAAAGTAAGTGCGATTCGATTAAATAAATTGCAATAAGGTAAATTGCAATAAAATAAAAGCGTACCTGGAGGGTCTTCCCGTCATCCCAAGCTGCACTTAAAACACAATTAGAATATTTAAGCAAGTTCCTAGGTAAAGCTAGGGAAGGGTTATGGTTTTCTACCAAATTCCTAATCCTATAGCTAGTCATTTCCTATGATGTCTAGTGTCCTCGTGTTTTGGTTTGAGGACGATTTTCTTCATCAAAGAATAATTAAGTTCAATTGTTCTTATGAGTATACTATCATATCGAGGAAGTGCTTAAGAAGAATCTTAAACATCTTTTCAATATTGATAGGATCGTTTTAAGTCCAAATGAATTTAATCATACAAATGAATTAATCGTCCGGAATTCAAGTTTTGTTATCTTGCTCGAGTGAACTAGTAACATTCGAATATCCTATATGTGAAGTAGCATTTCATTTAACGTTCGTTTAGGAGTTATGATAACCAAAGCTCTCGAGGGCAAATCGGTGTTCAAATGGTTTATGATTTAGTTTAACTTCAATTACCGGGTTTAAATTTGGAATAGTGTTCAAGTTGCTTTATATTTAATTTCTTTATGTCTTAGGTGATGTTATTTAATTCAATTTAATTTAACTTTAATTTAATTTAATTTGGTTTAGTTTTAATTTTAATTTAATTTTGATTTTTTTTTAATTTTAATTTTTATTTTAATTTTAATTTTAGTTTTATTTGATTTTATTTTAATTTAATTTAATTTAATTTAATTTAATTTAATTATTTAATTTAATTTAATTTAATTTAATATGTTTTAATTTAATTTAATTTAATTTAATTTAATTTAATTATTTATTTATTTATTTATTTATTTTAATTTTATTTTATTTAATTTATTTGATTTAATTTAATTTAATTTATTTAATTTGTTTGATTTAATTTAATTTAATCTTTAATTTAATTTTATTTTTAATTTTAATTTAATTGAAAATTTTAAAAAGAGTTTAATAATTTAACTTTAATTTAATTTTAATGGTTGAGGTCATTTAACATTTTAAAACTTAAATTTGAATTATCACTTTAATTAGGAATTAAATATTATTGAGATGACTAATTTAGGGATTTTTAAATTAAAGAATAAATCTCTTCCTAATAATATCCCTATTTAATAATTCCAATTTTATTATTCTTCCAAATTTAATCAATTATTTAATTAAGATTTATTTCAATTATTTTAAATTGTTTAGTAGGTTTCTACCCTTTAATTATTTAAATTTCAATCATCCAAGTTAGATTAAGATCAAATATTTTACTTGTTAATTTTATTAAACCTAAAGTTTTAATTAAGGGTTAAAATTTTAATTACCATTTTGCCCTTCAAGCTTAATAATTTCATAACTCACTAAATTGAGCTTAAATGTACCTGAAATTTTTATGTAACTTCACTCATATACCAATAAAGACATGAGAGGAGAAAATGTGATTTTTCTGTATTTAATTTATTTATGTAATTATTTTTGGTGGAAAATAGGAATTTCCAAGGAAAATTTAATATTATGACCAAGGGAAAGTTTCTGTACTTAAGAAAATTATGGGACATTCCTAATGACCAGAGGACCACTTAAACCAATTTTGGTGATTTTTTGAATTATATTATTTTTATTATAATTATTTTAAGTTTTGGAGTATTAATTAATTTAAAAATAAAATAAAAGTTGAAAAATGAAATTTATATTTTTCAAAAAATCTCTCTGATATCAAGGAAATCGGAGAATCAATTTTTGCAATTTTCTGATTTTTCTTTGATTTATTAGAATTATTTTAGTGAAAATGCTAAAAAAATACATTTTTTAATTTTAAAATTACCTTAGGACTTTAAAATTTAATATCTCATTAAATAGACCTAAAACAAAATATGGGGTTTGTTCCTAAGTGATTAAAATTCAAAATGTGACATTTTGGTGAATTTTATTATTTTTTTGTTTTTTATTATTTTTTAATTATTAAAATATTAAAATAATACCAAAAAATCAACTTTTTTAGAAAATTGAAATTTTAATTTTCTTAAAGTCCCCTGATATTAGAGAGGCTCTGAAACTAATTTGGTAAATTTTTGAAAAGCATTTTGAAAGTTATGAATTTTTAAAGTTCAAATTGACTAAATGGCTTAATCAACCAATTTAGTAGGGCTAACCAAGTCCAATTGACTTCAAATTTTTATGGTGGGTTCCTCTGATCCTAAAGGTCAGTGGAGAATTGATTTCAAGTCAATTTGATGTATGGTTAGCTCTAATTAATTAAGGAGCTATTTTGGGTGTTTAAGCCAATTAGGGTTATTTTAAATAAACTAATCCAAAATCTATTTTTCCTAGGTTCCTCCGGTCATAAGAGACATCACCAAATTTTCCTAGAATTTATTTCACAACATGCTAATTATTGGATTTAAAATACTCAAAACAAGTAACATGAATTTGAAAAATCAATAACTTCACATAGGGATGGCCTCGACTTTGGAAAATTCAGGGAATGTTCCCAAATTCAGAGGCTTCAAAAGCCCTATGGTCTCATGCCATGGTGAATTTCCTATATGCATGGAGAATTAAAACAATGCAGAAGGGAAATAAATCATTAAAAATAAAATACTTGATGAAATTAAATAATTTCTTTTCCACATTATTCTCCTCTGTTCACTGAGCAAGAGGGTATTTTTATTTTATTTTTCTGATTTTCCTACACAAAGTTATGGATTTTTGAAGTTTAGGGAATTAAATAAATCAGAAAATACCCTAATTTTCTATTTATCCACGCGGCGCCGCGTCAACCTCGACAGCTCCGAAACGCCGCGTGGCGCTCTCCGATTCGACGCCGCCATCTGACTCAGCGCTCCGGGGCCCCGCTGTATCGTTCCGTCTCCTCATCCGACGCGATCCTGGCCATCCGTCCACGCGTGTATTAAATGAACGGCATCCGTTCATCATCCCCAAGCGTTCTCACCCGAGAGCCGTCCACACTAAATCCCTAATATCTCACTCAATACTTAACGGATTTTAGTGTTCTTGTGCTCTATGGATTCGTCTTGAAGAGACGAACACATCTATATGGTGATCATGCATTGAAATTAAAGCATTTGAAATGGAGAATATCCAGAAGCTCGGGATGAAGATTTAGCTCATACCTTTGCTCAGAGAAGTGTGGCTTCAATCTGAGGGTTGTGTCACATTCGATTGGATCCTAGCAAGCTCAAGATGAAGTCTCCTGGTCTGGTGAATTGCCTAGCTATGAAAGTGACCACGACCGATCACAAAGCTTGGAGGCCGGAGCAACCGGGTGGCTCTGGAGATGGGGCTTTCGGTGGGAAACTTCTCCTCTTGGTCCGAGTGAAGGTGTAGGACCGACTCAATTTGAGGATTGGCTCACCGTGGCAAAGTGTCCCGGTTTTGGGTGAAATTTCGCCGAGAAATCGGGTTCTATCGGTGTGGGATTAGGGCAAATCGACAATGGGGATCAACCGCTCTAAGGATGGAGAAGGGTTTGGAACAATTTTGGCGAGTTTCGGCGAAGGTTTGTGCAACTCTCTTCTCATGGCCGCGAGGGAGTCGGGTTTAAATAGAGGTGGCTCGGAGAGCCTCACGAGGATGGCCAAGGGCCGGGATCGGCCTGCTCCGGTCATGGGAAGAACAGCCATGGTGGCCATTGGGCATGGAGCAGCTCGAGCAAGGTGGAATTCCAAAGTTGGCTCACATGTGAGCTCTCGGGTGTGGTGTTTTTCGGCGACCCAGGCGGCTGGCCGGCAGGCATGAGTCACCATCTTGACCAAGGAGGTCAGGGCTTGGCAATGGTGAAGTCAATTGGGTTTGGACATGTGTAAAGGAGTTGGATCAAAGTGGCATGGGCGGTGTACCTATTTTGGCTCTAAATGGGTCAACCCATCCTTTTGGGCTTGGTTCACCCTCCAAGGTGGCTTTAGGTGTCAAAGGAATCAGCTAGTTTGGCATGGAGAAGTCCCTATCCAAATATATTTGGATTAAATTTGGGTTAAGGTGAAACATGTTTAAGGTTAATGACTTTTAGGAGGTGCTTAAAGGACCTCCTCCTTTTGCCATTTAAGAAGGGTCGACAAATTAGAAATTCTCATGGCTTGCCAATGGCATACATGTGGCTTCATGGCTTCATATGGCTTGGGAAAAGATTTGGTCAATTTCATGAAAAAAGGATTTTGTGAATTTTGGCATTTTGATGGGAATTGTTATGAGGCTTGATTTGGAATGGTTTAATGATGATTTTGAAACTTAGGGGCGATATCAATTAAAGGTATGATGAAAAGAAATTGCCATGTGGGCTTTAGGGCCAATTTTGGGCTTTTGTATTTGGTGGAAATGGGCTTTTAGAATGGTTTAGGAAAGTGGGCCTTTAGGTTTGAAAACAAATTGGTGGATGTAAATTTTGCAAAGGATTGGATCCCATGAGTGTTGAATTTAGTTTAAGAATGTTTCATGAATGATTTGGAATAAACTTGAAGTGTTTGGGCTAGGTTTGGGTTGGATTTGGACCTCTTTGGTGAATGGGCCAATGTAGGTCAAATTGGGCTAACTTGGGCCAATGTTGGGCTAGGGTTGAAATTGATGTAAAATAAGTGTTGGGAAATGTTTATGGGAGTGTTTCAAAGAGGTTTTGTCCTTGGTTGGGTTTTGATTTTGGGGTTTGGGCTTATTTGGGTTAAGTTTGGGTTTAGGTCAAAATTGGGCCTTTTAGCTTTGGGTTGAATTTGAGTGGGGTTTGGGTCTAAATGTTGGGAAAATCATGTTAGTGTTTTGTTTGTAGGGATGTTAAGGAAGATTTAGAAAAGATTTGGGGTTAATTGGAGTTGAATTGGGTGAGTTTGGGTTAGGTATGGGTCATGGGTCCAAATTGGGCTTTAAGGCCAAAAGTGAAATTGGATCCAAATGCCAATCAAATTGGACTTAGATTTGGTCTAGATTGGTGTTAGGAATGTTGAATTGAAGCTTAGAATTGAATTGGACCAGAATTTGGGTCAATTGGGTAGGTTTGGTTTGACATTGGGTTCACTTAGGGTTAAAATGGGTCAAATTGGGGGTTTTGACAAAAGTATGGTAAATTGACAAAATTGGTCCATGGTGTAGTTGAACAAAATGAAATTGGAAATATTTGGGATTTTTCTGGAATTTTCTAGGAATTTTCTGAATTTCTGGATTTTTGGGTCAAGGGGGGTATTTTGGGTATTTGGAGGGTATTGGGAGGTATTTTTGGAATTCTTGGTATTTTTGGGTATGGATGATCAATTTGAGTGATGTGGAAATGTTTGGGATTGGTTTTGAGGAATTTTGGGTGATTTGGAAATTTTGCAAATTTTGGGCGTGTAAGCGGGTGTAGGGTCCCGGGTCAAAAATCGAAAATTTGGAAAATTGAAGATTGGGTAAATGTAAGTGGAATAAAATCATTTTGGTTGGGCCATGAAGCCATATCAAGCCCACACGAGCCATGAAGGGACTCATTTGAGGCATCCAATATGTTGTTCCTAACCTTCTTAGCCAAGGGCTTAGGGGTTAAGGAACATCCATGTGAATCACCTACATGAGTCAGGAGGTCCAGTTAGGTATGGGTGTGTTTTAGGAGGTGTGTAAAAGTGTAGTGTATAAATGTAGTGTATGTGTAGGTCAGCCCTCACTGCACCAGTGCCACCTGTGGCGATCCTAAGGCCAAAGAGTCCTATAGGAACTCATCCTTTAAACTTCCACATTTGATTTCAACCCTCTAGGTGATTAGGGGTCTACAGTCAAGTTTGTGGAGTTTGCATGGAGTTAAGAAGTGGTTTGAATTTCTAAGTGGTGGGTCCCAATTCTAGTCCTCTAAGATAGTCAAAGAAAAAGCCTAAGTCTAGATCCTAAGTACTAAAAAGAAGAAGAGAAGACCTCATCAAAAATGAGGTCAACAAGATATTTGATGGATGAAAGTAATGATTAAGAGATAAGAGATAACAGGTATGTGAGTTTTTTTACCACACTACTAAATCCTACGTTGAAGCACTTACATTATTTTATATGTGCAAAATTTCTCCCAACTATGAAAATCAGTAAAGTAACCAAGGAATGTGCTACTTTGAACTATTGTTTTTAAATGAGGGTGCCTATTGATGTTGGTTCTATAATTTTTAAATTTGTTTTAGGATTGATCGTTCATGGATCAAAGTATGGGATTGGACATCTTTCCACTATATTTCTCCTCTACAGTCAATCACAAGTGCCATATGAGAATTGGGAAAGAGTACTTCGACCTTGGAAGCCTATTGACCCAACGAATGAACATAGTAACCAGGCAGTTGGTGATATGAACAACATGAGTATCATTGAAGATCAACCATCTCAGAGTTCAACACCTATTCCTCCTTACTTTCCTGAAAGTTCACAGATCATTTTGTAGAAAATTAAGAAATTGGAAAAAGAAATGCCACGCCAGATGAATGTAATCAACAATCTATCTAACTTCTTTGATCATCTGGATTGGAGAATGAAGGAACACTTTGATCATTTTGGGTGTCTTAAAGGAAGTTTGATATGGTTGATGAAAATAAAAGGTTGGATTGAGAAGGATTCCGCTGATTACTTTGCTTTGCTTTGCTTGGATGTTATATTTGGACTTGCTTTCTTATTCAATTTTCAGCGTCATTGTGTTGTGGTTGTGAGCGATGCTGAATTTTAGTATTTTATGACTTGATGATGTTTAGAGTTTAGTGTTATTTACATGTTTCTATAATCTGGATTTTATATATCAAAGTGATGTTTAGTGTTGTTTTTGTTAAAAAATTATTTTTCATGGCTTTAATACATTATTTCATGTTTAAAGAGACTAAATTGACATTGGTGTGGGCTTGAAAAGATTGAAATTGTAAAAGAAAGTTGGAAGCCCAGTTTTTAAACTGGCGCTGAACGACAAAGTTACTAGTGCCGGACCGTGCCAAAAGACAGATAGTTTGGCCTATTTAAACGAAAATTGCGCCGAACGGCACTGTCACTAGCGTTGGACCGCACCTAACCAGAAAAAAACCTTAAACCCTTAAACTTCGTGATTTAACCCTCAGACTCACCATTTTTGCACAAACCATCATCTTCTACCTCCAGCCAAGGTTGATTTTTGCAGCTAGGGCTCACTTGGATTTGGATTTAAAGCGATTTCGTGGCTGAAAAAGTTTGTATTTCATCTTCTCTTAGTAAGAGCTTAACTTTAAACTAAATTTTTTTGATTGTGACAATGGAAATCTCCTACATTAGGAAGATTTGAATTTTGAGGTTTATAGAGAAAATTTGTAGATTTTACATGGTGTTGGAGTTATTATCTATTTAAATTTACTTTGGAGTCTATTACATTGCAATTTTGAAATTTTTTCGGATAAATATGATATTTTTAGAAAAATGGCTCTAAAAATGGCTAAGGGGAAGAAAAAAATTTGATTATGATGAGAGTAAATTTGTGAATTTTAAGGCTTATTCCCACTTTAGAACATTTCTTAGTAAAAAGAAGTGTATTCAAGAAAAAGCCCTTAAAAATCTTGGATGTGTGATTGAAGATTTAATTGCAAATCGTCAATCGGAAATCGATTGTAAGATAATTTTATGTTGATTTATACTATTCTGAGAGCGAATATGTCCTTGTTAGAGGAAAAATGGTAGAATTTACCCCCACACACATCAATGCATTTTACCAGCTGAGAGAACCTTTCCTTTGTGAATACAAAAATTTTCCTATTACTAATGAAGCATTGGATATGGTTATGAACTATTTGACTGACTGAAAAGGGGAATGGAAGATTAAACAGAAACATAAAGTTAACTTCTACCTTTCTACATTGAATTCTGTATCAAAAGTTTTACATTATTTCATTTCTGTAAGCCTTTTGCCTACCAGCCATAACAACAAAGTTACTGTAGATTGATCTGTTCTGAATTACTGTATTCAGAACATGAAGAATATTAATATTGGGGCTATCATTCACAAATGTATTTTGACAAATTCGAAAGGAGAGACTACAGGTGGACTAGGACACCCTAGTCTGATTCATGGCTTGTGTATTTAGTCAGGTGTAACAATTGAAGATAATGATGAGGTAGTCCATCTCCTAATGGCAATAAGTAAACTATATATGAAAACCTATGAAGCCCATGTAGGTTGGAAATGGAGTAAGAAAGTTGATGTACCTTCTTCTAGTCAGGAGAGACCATCTACATCTAGGGAACCTACTCTGCATGATGTTATGGATCAGTTAGAAAAGTTGAATATCAGAGTAAAGGGACTAGAAGCAAGGAATAAAATAAATGATGATTATCAAGTGTGGTGGCGAGAATATGATATAGCTTATCATTAGATACAGATGAGATTCCTCAAGGGAGACACTAGTGCTGTATTCCCTACATACCTTGAGTGCACTCCATACCAGCCTGATGAACCTAATGATGATAGAGTTCCTGCCGATGATGATTGGTAGTTTAGTATTTTATTTTCATTGTATTTTGTATTTATTGATGTATTTGTGATGTACCTGGGACTCTAATTTATATTTGTTATGTAATTTGTATTTATATGTGTTTGTTGTGAACTTTATGTTGAATTCTGATGGATGTGATGTGATTGTATTTAGTCTGTTAGTTTAATATGTGATTTTAACAGTTGATGTTAATATTGCATGTTTAGTTGATGTTTTATGTTTTATGATTTCAAAACTCTCCCCTTGCAAATTTCTAACCTATATTTGTGTGTAGAAATTCTCTTAATTATTTTAGGCATACTATTTTAATTTATGATAAAGACCTGCCTAAACTCAAATGTATGAAAAGCCCAAAATAATGAGGTATGAGTTACTTATATGCTTAGATCTTTTCTTTCTACCTATGATAATCTTATTGATATTCAATAATTTAAGTTTGGGGGAGGGAAAGAATTAACTGTTAGTTGTTCTCACTTAAAAGTATTTTCAAAATTATTAACATGATTCCCTGTGATAGAGCTCAATTTCAGATAACTATATTTTGATTTTATTTAAGTACTTTAGTGGATTTGAATGAAAATATTTGGTAATGAAAAGTAATTTTAGAGGCTAAGTATTTGGTAAACTATTCAAAGTACGATAAACTGTATGTTTGAAGTATTAAGAATCCTAATACTTGATGTGAAAGGAAAGGATTGAGACTCTATGATGAATCAATAATAAGCTAATGAAATACCTATAAGGTAAAGAATTATGGTAAGTTTCAAATTTAGGATGAGAATAGTGAAGTTCAAAATTATTAAAGGCTATCCATATGTAGTAATACTCACTTGAAAAAATCAAAAAAGCAAAAGATGAGAAAAAAGAAAAAATAGAAGAAAAGAAAAAGTGAGAAGAAGCTTGAGGAAATGCTTAATAAAAAATTGACTTCACTTGGATCTACCAAAAAGGAAAAAGGTAATTACTTTCCTGAACTTATATATATGGATTAGCATCTTTACTAGTAGTGTTCTCATAAATTTGTTTTCATGTAATCCTTTTAAGCGTCTTAATAGAACTATCTACAGTCTTTTTTGAAATGAATAGAAGGCTAGAACTCTTAAACTTGATTACTATATAGCCTTACTGTTGAATTTACCTTAAATTATTCAAAGATCCTTCTGAAAATTTTACTATTGTACTTATCTAAGTTAAAACTAAGGTATTCTAGAAAGAATGTTCATTACAGTGGATCATTATTTTATGTATTAACTAAATTACTTGAGGACATGTAATAGTTAAGTTTAGGGGATCTTGATCCACTAAAAAGTTGATAGCTTTTTAATGTCCATTTCTTACATGTTTTTGATGATATTACACTTTAAAGAAAGGTATTTTTCATGATTTCATGCAGGCACAATGATTTTAGACCTTTGGAGCAAAAGGAAGAAAAAAGGAGCAAATTTGAAGCAAAATGGACCAAAATGCATTTTATTGAACTAGCGTTGAACGGTGCTGTCAACAGCGCCAGGCCACACCAATTTACAGGGACTTTTGGACCAGAAGGAAGAAAATAGCACCGAAAGGTGCCCTATCCTACGTCGGACCGTGCCCAATCATGATTTTAAACTAGATTCATTTTATTTGGCCTAATTTTGGAGGGATGCTTGAAGAAACTCTTGGGAAATCAGTTATGGTTGAATTTAAACTGTTTTGGAGCTAAGTATAGAGAGGGGGGAGAGAGTCGTGTGAGGGAGTGAAGTGTAAGTGTGCCTTTTCATTTTTTTGAGTGTAGAGAGTCCATCTAGGGTTTGTGTGTTTTCTCGTCTAAAAAGTGTAGGAGGATAGGAAAAGTGAGAGATTTCTTCTTTCTTAATTATCTAAAGAGAGAATTGTGTTTTGTCGTGAAAAATGAAGAGGAGTCAAAGGAATTCCTTGACATTCGCTTGGGGAAGAGTTTGAGATAAGTTTTCTTTTCTTTACTCTGTTTGTATGACGTTGCTTTTATATATAAAACCCATATTTTTTCATCTTTTCCTCATAAGTCTTGAGTAGATTTCTTTGTCTTCCTTCTTTTCACGTGATGTGTTGATGTTGTGATATGGAAATGATGTGTCGGTTTATTATGGAGAATTTATGATGACCTTTTCACTTTGTAATTCATTTACTTTTTTATCTGGCCAATTAAATTGTTAAAACTTGTTGGGAAACATAAGTTCCGAAAGGATTATGAGTTCCACAACAAAAGTGAAGGTCACATTCAATATCCGTGAATGAGTGATGTAGTTCATGGGGGTTAAGTGCAAATAAATAGGGAAATATATTTTAATGGGCATAGCATTGGAGATTTTAAAGTGACAGGCTGAAATCCCTAATTTAGTGTTAGGGTTTGGAAACCAAGGAGAGAGTTAGCTTTTTGGTGAAGGGAAGTGGATGCTCTGGACTGAGAGCCAGTATCCCCCCATCCTAACCACGGATTTGGGAACTGAACTTAGGATTAGCCAATGTTCTTTTTGCGCTTGGAAGAGGGTAAAGAATAGGAATGCTCCTATTTAGCACAATACATTTGCATCACTGTCTATGTCACTAAATCATCACATTATTATTAGAGAGGAGAAAGATTCTTTCTTATCATTGAACTTTTGTTATAAATTTAGTCTTGCGTTAGTTAACCTTGCTAGAAACTTAGAACGTACTTTGGTAGAATTAGTAACTGCAACTGTTTGTTCCTCTTTTAATATTAGTAAATACTTGAAATTGTGTTGTGATTCGTGAAGTGCTTTATGTGCTACATTATAAAATTAACTGCCTCCCTATGGAATAGATAACCAGGATTCCATTAGAGCCATGTATTACTTGAGCGATACGTATACTTGTGTTTAATTGTGTGACTCAAAAGAAGACTAAATCAACACACACACACACACACATATATATATATATCTGAGTTTATAAAATTTGGCAATTTAAAAAAGTCTCACCAATAACCTAATTTGAACACATGCTATTATAATATTGATGGTATAAGTTTAAGTATGAGATGTGTTTAAATATCATTTGAACATAATTTAAAAAAATTTTTAGGAAAATTTGAACTTTCTTCAACAATAATTCAAATATTTATATTTATAGGGAAGATGTAAATTACTACAATATAATACTTATAAGGTATAAAAATAAGAGATATCACAAAATTTTCAAAATATCTTAATATCATACTAGTAATTATCTCATTACATCAAAATAGTTACAGAATTGCTCAATCATAACAATTATAACACAATAGATAAAAAAATTGATACAACTGAGTATAAGCATAATATTTATAGTACCACTGAATTGAATAACCCTCCATTGACTTAGTCGTGTATTATAAGACAGCTTAAATACAAAAAACCTCCTGGTACAACCAAAAATTTATATATTATTACAAAGAGCCAACCATACTAGAAGAGATTTATTGGGGCTCTATAAGATGTGGTTTTAAAAATTATTCATATAAAAAGTGAAATTTTATTTGTTTCTAGCAATTAAAGACACTAACCTTGTTAACCTCACTTTTGTGAGGACTCACCCACTCATCTACTCATATTCCCCAAGACAAGCATGTGTTTTCTTAAGCCTCAGCAGGGCAAGCCCAGGCCCTCAACTCTTGGTTGATTTGGTTTAGGGTTTTGACCTGGTGATAGACCGAATTTGAACCTCGTTGACAAGACATATTGTTGGTAACCCAATTAAATCCTAAATGTTAAGAGACTTCGTATAAACCCTAGGGGCCAAATTGATCCTGAAATTCACATTGGGATAGGGGTCTACCTAAAGTTATCTTAGCCTCCCTAAAAGCTTCCCCAACCCCAACAAACCCTAAAAATCACTTTAAACCAAATCACACCCTTTTGATCCCAAAGCTTGGTGACATCATGATTTTTCAAAACCAATTGGGCCTTGCCCCACTTTTTTAAATCTTGATCAATTGATCACATTGCCATCCAATTGAGCACCACCTAACATGTTCATGACATCATCTCATGTGGAGGGCTTAATTGACACCATGCGATCAACCACCATATTTAACAAGATTAATTAATAAATAAATATATAAATTTAGTGCATTATTAAATTTCCTTAAAGCCTAAAATATTTAGCTAAAGCTTACCCAATTAGGTATAACCCAGGAACTTAAAAATCCAACCCAAGCACATGGCCCGTGAAGCCCATGGCCCATTTTTCATGTGTCACTCATGACACACAAATCAACCCACCATGACATGTGGGTGACACAAAAAGACAAACTAGCCTAAGTCCAAGCACTAAAGGACAAGCTTGGTAGCACTCATCATGGGAAATCCACAAGGTACCTTGGTTATGGTTACTTTGACCCATCCTTGGGGGTGCTAAACCAGGCTTTTAGAAGCTAAGACAAGACCAAAGTTATTCTTAGCCAGCCACCAAAGTTCTCCCAATCACCATGAGAATTATACTATGCCTCCCTCACTCCCATTGGTACCACTGTGGCCAAGGAATTGAAAATTTCCAAAGCTCCTTTCAATTGCCAAAAGGCACCTGAAATCCTCTGAAAATGCTTTAAGGATCTGCCAAGACTTTCCCCATGCACAGTCATGCCCTCCGCCAAGCTCCCATGGCTATAAATAACCCCTACCTGAGAGCTTTGACACACTTCAACTTCACATAGTGCCACTTAGCCCTCTTGCTCCCAACAACAAAGTGCTTCCTCTAACCTAGGAAATTGACACTCACCATCTTCTAGCCTCCCCGACCACTAAGAAACTCTAATTTCATCACAAAAATCAAGGGCAATTTTCAGTTCCAACATCGACTTGTTCAAAACTTAAATCCCACCCTCCCACAAGCTTCAACAAGTATTAAGAAACTCTCCTCAATCAAAACTGATCCTTCCCACAGCCTCTAGCCTATCCCAACACCAAACAGTGGCACCATTTGGTCTACCTCTTAGTTAGGACCAATTTCAGCTCAAATTGTAGCAAAGAGGAGGATTGCGACATCAAGGCGAAGCTTTATGTCAAGTCCAACCGAGGCCTCACCTGTTGGGACAAGGCATGTGTCAAAATACCTAAATTTAGCCTCATTTTTGTTATTTTGTGAAGAAAATGTGTAATGTGCCTTTATTTAACCGCATAGATAGCTTCATATTGGTTAGATGAATGTGTAGGAACAAACCCCGCTTAATTTGGTGAATAATCGAGTGAAAAGTTAGAGTTTGAACATAGACGATTCTCAGTTCACTATCTTGCACGGACGATGAACGAATGTCGTCCGTTATCATGTATTAGAATCAGACAACCGCAATGGGGTGCCACAATGCGATCAGATGAAATAGGGGAGCGAACTGTGGGATAGTGCGACTGCCATGTGGAATGTGCATCCAATCGCATAGCATCACATACTATTTAATGACTCCAAAGTTTGAGTCAGTGCTTATGTGGTTAACTAGATAATTCAGGATTTCTGAGTTAAATAAATCTAAAAAATGCTTAAAAACTTCATAAATTCATAACTTCATGTATAAAAATCACAAAAAAAAATAGCCTATGAACTCAATGAACAGAGGATAAAATAACAAAAAAGAAATTAAAAATAGTTGAATTATATTTATTTTTTAATTAATTAAAGAGTATTTCAAGTATTAAAATTAAAAATAATTCCAAAAAATATGAAAATTTCACGAATTCCTTACATCCTTGTGCATATTTCCTGATTTTCTTCAAGGTTAGGGGGACTTTCCTAACATCAAATATGATTATATTTTAACAAAATTTATAATTATTTTGAAAAAAAAATCATAAAAAAAATCAAAAAATAAAAATTTGAATTGAAAATTAATAGAAAATTTGGAATAGTGAAATTAAACGCTAAAATGATGATTTCCACCCTTGAAAATCCTAAAATGAAATTTTAGGAAATTAAAGGTAATATTGTAAAATTAAAATTTAAGATTTAGGCCAAATTATCCTAAAATTTAATTTTAAACCACTAAATCCAAAATCAAACCTAGGAGTCTAAGCTAGGAAGGGTCTTAAGAGAATATAATCATGGTTATCCCCTTAACCATGAAGACACCCTTAATGACGCAGAGTTAGCCCAATTTGAGCTTAGGCTTAGGTTAGGTCTAACCTAACATAAACCTAACTTAAGTAGACTCACAATTGGACCCAATTAAATTGAGGTCAACTCTGAGAATTAATCATATTTGATCTAGCTCGTGTTCAATTGGGGATTGATCTAGGTCTAACCCAAATTATACCTAGTCCAACAAACACTTTAGATCTAACCCAAATTAGGCCTAAACCTTAAAATCTAAGTCTAAACCAAATTAGACCTAATAACAACTTAAACCCTTTAGCTATAACCTAAAGTAGACCTAAACAAACCTTTTTGGTCTAACCCAACCTAGACCAAAAATGAAAACCCAATGTCTAACCCAAGTTAGACCTAATCCAACATAAACCATGTTATGTCTAACACAGTTTAAACTTAGAAAAACCTTGAACCCTACAAGGTTTAACCTAATTTAAACCTAGTCCAATCTAAATCCCACTATGTTTAACCTAACTTAGACCAAGTTCACCTTAAACTCCTTTAGGTCTAATCCAAATTAAACCTAATAAAAACTTAAACCATTTAAGAATAGTCTAATTTAGACCTAAACAAGCCCTTTAGGTTTAACCCAAATTGGACAAAACCCTAAAACCTAGGTCTAACCTAACTTAGACTTAATCTAACCTAGACCATGATAAGTTTAATACAATCTAGACTTAGCAAAACTTTAAACTCTATTACGTCTAACCCAATTAGAAAAAGTCTAATCTAAACACCACTAGGTCTAACCTAATTTTGACTGTGTTCACCATAATCTCCTTTAGGTTTAACCCAAATTATACCTAATCACAAATTAAACCCTTTAGGTCTAACCTAAATCAGACTTAAAAAACCTTGTAGGTATAACCCAAATTAAACCTAAACCCTAAACCCTTGGTCTAACCAAAACTAGACCTAAACCCAAATCCTCTCTTAGTTCTATCCTAAATTAGACCTAACCAATGTAAACCTTTTAGGTGTAATCCAAATTAGACTTAATTACAAACCACCATAGATCTAACCAAACTCTGACCTAGCCCAAGTTCAAACCTTACTAGTTCTAAGCTATTAGACCAAGTCTCACATAAACCCCCTTAGCTATAACCCAAATTAGACCTAACTTCAAAATGAACTATCCTAAGTCTAACAAAAATTAGACTTAAGTTCAATATAAACCCTCTAGGTCTAACCCAAATTTAGACTTAGTGTAGCTTGAACTCTTCTAGCTCTAACCCGATTTAGACCTAGCACAACATCAAACCTTTAGGTATAACCAAAATTATTCTTATCTTGAACATGAACAATCCTAGGTCTAACTCAAATTAGACCTATGTCCAACAAAAATTCCCTTAGTTCCTAACCCATTGTGAACTCTTTGTACAAAAATTTCCTAAGGTAAATACATGAATTTTTTGTAAAGTCTTTTGTATAAAAAATGTAAGTTTTTATATATTGAAATGAGTGAAGCATTCTTGTCATTTTTTTTTTGTTTAACTAAACTTCTTTTTATTATGTTACATTTACTGCACTATATTCTTGTGAAAACTAATTCGGATGAATGTTGATAATTTTTTATCACTCAGTTCTTTGGAAAAATATTTAGTCATTTTTGATGTCACATCCCGGCACAAGTCTTACACTACCAATCTCATTTGCTTAATCATATTGTAGCTTGCATCTGGTAATCGATGAGACTCAATGTTAGGGTGATTTGAATCGTACCCTTCACAGAGCTTGTTGCCACTGAGTAGGGAACCGCCTCCAAAGGTTTATCCACATTGAACCAAGACATGTTTTTCTTAATACTTAGTGCTAAGGGTTGGATTCTGTGTTAGGATGCTGATAGAACGTCTATGACATTATTTTCAGTCTTTTTAATAATATTCTTCTGATCAGACATCTATTTCAACATTGTCAATTTATTTTATGGTATTGACATTCAGCTCATGTCTTAAAATCATCAAGATCATGATTGCTTGGTAGGATTATAGCCTCGGTCGTTCCTCACCCTTCGTTATGTTTTAAGTGAATTTTGCAACTACCTTCATAGGGGTAACTGAGATGAATCACCACTTGGGTGATTTGCATCGTGCTCTATATAAAGCTTGTCATTGCTATGCAGGGAACCACCTTTAGAGCTTTGTTCGACTCAAGTTTTGAGGCCATGGTCCACGATGAGGGAATGTTGTGGGGATATTCTGCTGAGTGGACCTCTTTTGGGTTCGACGTACCTACTTAGATTTTGTTTCCCACGTGTCAATTGACCTAGGAAAAGATTAATAAGACAAGTGTATCATAGAATTAATTTTTGAAATGATATTCTCTTCATTCACTGAGCTAGGTGTCACCTACCAAAAGTGAACCGAGCATTGCATTGGTATCATTGTTTGCATATATCTAAGAGAGTTTCAATCATTTGGAGCCAGTCATCAGTTTTGTGGCTTTATCCTCCAGGTCAAAGCCTCTCAGAAGATAACAAAAATGGGTTCTTCAACTTTTGGATTTTTTGCTCCTTGACATGCTTCCGGTTATGTGTATCTTTGTGCTGCATATCTTCTCATTGGTGTCACTTATGTTCTTGTTGGCAACATGCTACATGCTCACCGTAATTTTCAGGATGTCAAATCAAGATTTTTTGTGGAGGCATATTCAAGGATCTGAGTGGTAGGAACCATGAAAGAGAGGTAGAGAGACAGATGTGGAGAGAGAATGAGAGCTACGACTTGCCCCTCTAGGGCATACTGGGTTATTCATAAGCTCTGTGACCCATTTTATTTGTTGAAAATTAAGGTTACAAGATAGAGAGGGAGAGAGTTTTCTCTATAGAAGATGGGTTTAGAGATAAGAGTTGAAAAAGCCCATAAAACATGGTATGGGCCACATATTTATTGTGATAGAGGGGAAAAAGTGTAAAATAACAAGTTTCAGCCCTTCTTTGGAGGGATTGTATAAGGTTTTATTGTATTTTACCCATCCAAACCTTCTAGTCAACAATACCTTAGGCCAACCGACTGTGCTGGTTTGGATTGGCTTTCATCTTTACATTAGTTTATCTTCGTTCTAGGAAGTAAGTTGGTTTTTGATGGGGGTGGCCAATCGGCTTTCGAATAGGAAGCTGGTCAACTTTTAAATAGGAAGACTGTTAGTTCTCGAGTGTAGTAGCCAGTCGGCTTTCAGTCTGCAAACCTGCTTATCTAATTGTTGTTCTTTGACGATCATGGGTGATATTGGTGGGAGGTATTGAGAGTGCTTCGTGTTGATACTTGTATGTTTGTTGGGGGTGTTAGCTTTTGCCAGTTTGTTGCCATAGGTGTCTATCCTTGGTTGGGGTAGGCGGCACTTTGGTCGGTCAACAACAATTCGATCGACTGACTATTGATTGGTTGGGTCGCTTTCAGCCAGTCTAATTCATAAGTCCTTATAGTTTTTTGTCAGCGGGATCGTCGTCATATATCTTTTGATATGGACCGTTAAATTATGCCGAGATTTGCACTGACAAATTTTTAATGTACATCAACAATAGACTAATCAAAAATAAAAATATTCCCACATGTTTAATATAATCTTTATTGTCCGTGTATTTACCATAATTTTGAAATATGTTATTAAACATTGATTTTATAGTGCTAGATCACTAGTTATATATTTTTCAAAGGTTGCATCATAGAAGACTCTTCCATTAGTTCCACTTAAAATATGCCTCAAGACTCGAGAGTTCCTCTTAAAAGAATGAATATTACATGCGGAATCCGCATGTCCGAATGAGTGATGTGTTCGTTTGTGTTCGGTTCGTTAATGTTCGAAATATAAAATGAATTAAAATAATTATATATAATAAATTTATGATACTTTAAAAATAATTATATATTATTAAAATTTATCATATTTTAAGTAATTAAACTTCTATAAATTATAATATTTGATAAATTATTAATAACAATAATAATATTATATTATTAATTATATTAATATAAATATTATAATATTATAATTAATATATTAAACTATCTATTAAAATAAAACCCTAATCAAAACCCTAAACATCTTATTCGGTTTGCTTCATTTTGAGGAAGTATCCTATCAAAGCCAGGGCTGTCAAAAAAACTCGTTGTTCGCGAACAGTTCGTGTTCGGTTCGCCAGGAAGTTCGTGTTCGTTCGATAAGCTAACGAACTAAACACGAACAGTGATGTGTTCGAACATTTCGAACACGAACACTAGCTCTGTTCATTCGTGTTCGATTCGTTTACACCCCTACTCAAGAGTTTCTCTTAAAAGAATGAATATTACATGCGGAATCCGCACGTCCGAATGAGTGATAATCTAATGTATTACAACCACAATACTATCATAATACTATCAAATTCATATATATCCTACTATTATATTGGTACCTAATATTTTTTCTTCTTCAACTTATTAACACTAACCCGAAAAAATAAATAAATAAATAAATAAAAATTCACGTATTTTAATTTTAGGACATGTAAGAACCCTTCATTATTTCTTTGTACTCTAAAATGGGCCAAACCATCTAAGAAGAGCCCAAACCTTCCTCACGAAGAGTTGTTTTGATCCATGCATTCCTATGACAATTTGTGAAGTCTACTATATTATTTTCAAATGAGAGCAGCATTGCGTCGTTTCTAAATGAATTAGTTAGAATCACCAAAGCAAAAAAGGCGGGAAGCCTCTTCCGTCACGTTTGTACTTTAAGATTAACCCCATGGAAGAATGAGCGTTAAGAAATAAATGCTTGAAGGATTAAGAATTTGCACAGAATTCACACATATTTTAAAGATAATTTGGTACTCCAGAATGAATCGTCCTGTTTGTGTACCACGAACAAATGAATTTCGACTAGCCAATCGCTTTCATCGTGCAGTCATTTCCCCGTTAGGAACGCAAAATTTAAAGGAACACATGTTAGATTAAAATTTATATTTTAAACTGCTTTATATATATATATATATATATATATATATATATATATATTATATATATATATATATATATATAAAATGTTGGCGGCAAAGTGTGCTCTGCTAGGGTTTCTAGCATGACCCTGCCGGCGGCAGCTTGAGGGTGGTGGTGCAGGTAAGCTCCGGTGTGTGCTGGTCTGGAGGTGAAGTGTTCTCGGCTCCTTGGTCGCTCTTCCGGCAGCTTTTGTTGTTCCCGGGTTCTTTGTTTTTCAAATTTTTACTCGTTCCATTAGTGCTCTTTTGGGGTGGTTTTTCTTGCTCTTTGGTCCGTGGGTGTACCCACTCGTGGTTGTGCTCACTTTTGGTTGATTACCGGCTCCTTGCTCTTGGTCCGTGTGCATTTCTTCCTTTTTCCATCTCGTTTGGGTACACTGCTCCATTGGTGGCCCGTTGGTGGTGTTGGGTGGTCCGATGGCTCACCCCATTGATCTTACCACCAACATCGAGTGGGCAAAAGCCACCTATGCTGGTGTTGTAGGATCCGCCCCTTCCATCACGTATCCTTCCGCATTATTTTTCCCACGTAGATTGCATGATGCAAAGCAACTGGAAGAATTTCTTGCCCATTTATCGACCTCCGGAAGAAAAGGATGGCCATCCCGCCGTGATTTTCACCGATCGAGAATTGGTCGTGCTTCGATGATGAAGTGAAACTCACTTTGATCGGGAAATTTAGTTTGTGACATCCCAAGATGGAGCTAGTGAGGAAATACTTTGAATCACCGAATTTTCAAGGGAATCGGAAGCTAGGACTCGCCGGATGGAAGACACCTTCTTATCAACTTCACCGTTGAAGAGGATTATGCTATGTTATTTGCTAAACATTTGGTGACTATTGCTGGAGTGGAGATGAAAATAATCAAATGGACAAGCAGATTTCGATCCTAGCAAGGACCCTCCAATTGTGCCAATCCGGTTTAAACTACCCAATCTTCCCTACAGCATTTTTTAATCAGATGCTCTTTTCCAAATCGGGAGGTCTATTGGAACTCCTTTAAGACCGGATGCTCGCTACAATTAATAAAGCTAAACCCGAAATGGCTAGGATCCGTATTGAGAGGGATATTTCACCGCCCGAGGTAAAACAAATTTGGATTGGATCGCCTAAGGAAGGACAATGGCAAGAAGTTATAATGCAAAGAAAAACCTTATTATTGCTCTCATTGCAAAATGTTTGGACATACAATTGAAAAATGCTACGAATTCATCCCCCATCTAGAAGATCCATAACAAAGGAAACTCAACACAAGCAATCTGCTGATATCGTTTTAGTGCAACAGGTCTCAGGAGAAAGGAGAGACTTTGTGAACTCAGTCTCTCAAACTTGCTTTACCCCTCCAGCTGAGGTGGGGAGAACACCAGTTTATCAAATCCCCCCTTATGTTGGGGAGAGGACTGTTGAATCCACAGTCAATGTGGATAATTGCACCCCTCTAGTTCACTCTGGAGTTATCAGAAATGTTTCTGATGATGTTTCTGAGTCTGCTTTTGGGGGAAGATCCCCACATAGTTACAGAAGGGAGGAAGAGGAAGTCAGAATAGTCACACCAACTCAATCTATTGAACAGCAAGTGGATACCCAGTTTCCCTCCAATGCTGGAATCAGTGTTATGCAGGAGAGATGGAAGGCAAATGGCACACCCAAACCTCCAGGAAAAAGAAGAAGAATAATCTCAGTGAAGTACAAAAACTTGGAACTCCTCTTTCTGTGGGGGAGTTAGCTGGAATTTCTGTTACTAGGGGGAGATCTAGATCTAGATCTCAATCCTCTTTTAATCCCCATCCCATTTAATGATAAATTTCTCTCGTTGGAATATTAGGGGTATTGCTAATCCCCTATCTTTTAAAAGATCGCTACATTTAAACAAAAAATATAAATTATGGTGCATTACCATCCCGGAACCTTTGGTTAATAAATATCCTCGTACAATCATCGCCAGTTACAAGGCTACAACCATTATGCTAACTCGCAATAATAAAATTTGGATTTTTTGTAGAAAAGAGGTGAACTGGTCTATCCTTATTGACAACGAGCAATTTATACATTCTTCCTTTCGCATTAATGGCAGTGGATGGTTTAATAACCTTTGTTTATGCCGGATGTAAAAAGGAAGATAAAGTTATCCCGTGGAATCGCCTACAGGACATCGGTGTCCAAGTACACTCACCCCGGATTGTTGGGGGTGATTTTAACAGAGGTGGGGTCTTCAAATGAAAAAATTGGGGGTAGACCTCCCAAGCTCTCCGATATGACCATTTTCAATGATAATATTCATGCAACCAATCTTTATGACCTTGGATTTAGAGGACCCGCTTTTACATGGAAGAGAGGGAGTATCTCGGGAGAGGCTTGACAGATGTCGGTTAACAACCTTTCGCTCTCTAATTGGCTTCTTACTTATGTTACTCACCCGAGTCTTGCCGGTTCCGATCATAGACCTCTCCTTATATCTATTACCTCCCCCACTCGCTCTAATACTCCCCTCCTTTCGCATATCCGAACGTTTGGTCCTCCTATGTTGAGTTCCATAAGATTGTTCAGAAAACCGGCACCGTATCGATCACCCGCACCCTCTCATCGATTAGCGTACTACGCATAACTCTCGCAAAGCTCTTAGGAAATGGAATTGGAACATTATAGGAAACCTCCATGAAGTCGTCCAAGTGGCCGAGAAAGAGCTCAATCAAATCGAGTCTAAAATCCAAGCCGGCAATCGCTACGTATGAACATTACTTCACCGCACAAAATAATTTATCGTTGACTACCGATAAGCCGGAACAATATCTAAAACAAAAAGCCGCTTTGAACCATTTTATTCATGGGGATAGGAACACTCGGCTTTACCATGCTCGTATAAAATATAGAAGGAAATGTAATACTATTCACTCTATCCACACAAACTCGATGGCAGGAAACTCATGGAGAACACCGAGATTGGTTTGGATGTTATTACACATTTTGACGAGCTACTTAATCCTCCTCCCGTAACCGCATTGCCTATTGATAGATCTCTTTTCCGAGACAACTTCGCATTACACCAATGTACTTCGAGTTAACTACCATCCCAACCGAGCAAGAAATCTGGAATGCTATAAAATCAATTGATAGTTCTAAAACCGCAGGACTCGCATGGTTACACAACAGATTTCCATCGAAGGAGTGGAATTTGGTTGGTGGTGATGTGGTGGCAGCTTATCCAAAGTTTCTTCCTCGGAAATGATCTTCCCGAGCTATTTTTGTGCCTCAAACATTGTGTTGATTCCCAAAAATAATCTTATGCATAACCGGGATCATTTTAGACCCATCTCTTCGGCATCCGTAATCGCAAGGTTATCAAGCAAAATAATTGTGGGGAGACTTCATCCTCATCTTGATAGGTTAATATGCATGAATCAATCAGCCTTTTGTGAAGGGCGAGTCAATCTCTCGATAATGTGCTACTTGCCCGAGAACTTTTGCTCGATTTGGATAAAGTTCATAGGGAGGTAATCTCATATACAAGTCGGATATACAAAAAGCCTATGATACCATTAGTCGGGAGTTTATCGAAGATGTTTTGATTGCTAGAGGTTTCCAAGCAACAGCTTCGCAAGCTCATCTCCGTGTGGCTCCATTCAAATGAACACTCTATCTTATTGAATGGGACCGCCAGCAGGCAAATTTCATGCCACTCGCAGGATTAAAGCAGGGAGATCCACTTTCTCCTCTCATCTTCATATTAGTCGCTGATTATTTCTCAAGGATGGTTAATCGACCATTCTGAATAAAAGCTATGCCAGGTACCATCATAAATCAAACATTGTTATTTCTCACCTCCTTTATGCAGTGACATCATGGTTTTCTCCAAGGCACACAAAACTCGCTCGTGAAAAAGTTAAAACACCGTTTAGACTCCTTCCAACAACAATCTGGAATGCTTTTCAATCCCGAGAAGTGTCAATTGGTATTCTCCAAGCCGACACCTATTCGTATCAAGCAATGGATTCTCGGAGTACACCGGATTTAAATGCAGTACTCCTCCTTTTAAATATCCGGGTGTCCTTCTCACTTTGGCGTAACCAAACAAATTCAATTTGAGGAGATTCTCACCAAAGTCAGCTCTCAATCGAGTCGCTGGACTAATTCTTTCTTATCAAATGGTGGTAGAATCACACTCCTTAAAAGTATCCTCACAACCTTCCCCTCCTATCTTCTTCAAATGATTGCTATGAAGAAAAGCACCCAATTACAGCTTGGAAAGGGCTTTTAATAGATTTTTATGGGCTCGGTCGTAGAACCCAAAAGCATTGGACTTCTTGGCAAAAGGTCACAAAACCAAGTGGTCGCTGGTGGCCTTGGATTCAAAAGCTTTCCTCAAATTCAAGCAGGTTAATATGTGCAAATTATGGATTAATTTCAGAGCCCAAAACTCACTCGTGGGCTAAATTTATGATGGGTAAATACCGCAGGTTCTCCCATCCCACTCAAGTGGTCGTGAAATTAGGTGACTCTAGAATCCGGGTCAATCTACTTAAGGTGAGAAGTTCTCGCTGAAAATCTTTTTATCCGGGAGCCGGGGAGGGGTGAAGTGAATTTTTGGTTGGATAACCGGTGTCCCAAGGATTGGTTAGTTGCTAAAGATAATCTTACCGATTCAACTACAAAGGTTTCGAGTTTTGGGATGGGAGCAATTGGTCTCTTCCACAGCTCAAAGCCATTTTACAGATCATTCAGACAAGGCAGATTTCTACCATCAATTTCGATCAAAATAGTCCGTATAAAGTTTGTTGGAGTAATCACCACAATCAAAATATAACTAAAACTATTTACAGGAGTCTTTTCAATCGGCCTCTCGTTCCCCGGGGAAACTCCATTTGGAATAAATTTTTGTCCCCTTCCATGTCCTTTCCGTGCCGGAGAACCTTCCATGGCATCATCCCAACCGATGATATTCTTAAACCGAAAGGTCTTAGGGGGCCCTCTAAATGTGTTCTCTCGCCATCAACATGATGAATCCATCTCTCATCTATATTTTAACTCGCTCCTTTTCCAGAACCGTATGGCCGCAACTAACCAATGGTCGGAAGAACCAAACTTATTGCTGGGAAGATTTTCATACACTTTGGATGAATAAGGAAAATCGAAGGTTAATACTCTACACCGCATTGTGATGTGGTTTCGTGGATGGCCGAAACAGTGCCAAATTTGATGGGATAGTCGCTACCGTGGAAAAAGTAGCCAATAACTGTAAAACATATCTACACAAAATCATTAAACACAAGGGTTTCACCAATCTGTTGCACATTGAGCTCCTACCTACCGTTGGTAAAAAAGTTAATCTGGTTAGATGGCTTCCCCCTACTAACCCAACCATCAAAATTAATACTGATGGCAGTTTCTCTAAGGATAATGCAGGAGTGGGAGGAATTTTCAGAAACACTTATGGTAAATGCCTACTTTTCTTTTATGCACCTGTGAAAGCTAGAGATGCACCGGAGACCGAATTTATTATTGTGGAGTATGCTATGCATATTGCCAAAATTGCTAACTGGTCGAATATTTGGCTAGAAGTTGATTCCACCGTTCTACTTAACACTCTTCAAGAAACCGGTCTACAACTCGGATGCAAGACTATTGGAGAAAACAAATTAATCAAAGCTAAACCCACCCATTTTACCTCTTCTTCAATTCCTAGGGAGGGTAACAAAGTGGCTCATTGGTTAGCAGCTAGGGGGCCGCATCCCAGCAGGTTTTAGTTCCCTCAACCCCCCTTTTGATCTCAAAATTTTAATTAATGGAGATAAGCTTCGAGCTCCCACATATCGATCGGAGACACCCCCGTGTTCTGATGGAATTGCTTGGGTGCTGTGGGGTTGTTTTTTTTTTGCACCAAACCACTTTTTAAACTTACTTTATATTTATACATATTTACATAAGTATACATATATTTTCACTCACCCAATCTTTTAGTTTTCTTGTTTTGTGGTCTTTAGGGAATGGTCTCCATTAGGTTTTTTGTTAGTCGGGAGCATTTCCATCAATGATTTTGTACTCTCCTTTTATTAGTAACTTGTAGGGAGCCCTCTGTGTTGCTCCTTTTTTTTAAAAAAAAAAAAAAAAAAATACATAGAGACACACACACACATATACATAAGCATCAGCAAACTTTTTCGACAATAATGAACCATCAGCAGCGACATCGATAATAGATCTAAGAGATCCAACTAATCTATTGTAAAATGTCTGAATTATTAACCAATCTGGTATTGAATGGTGTGCACACTTTCTCAGGAAATCTTTAAATTGCTCCCATGCTTCATATATAGATCACTTTCAAACTGAAAAAAAGATTTAACATTTCTAAACTTTACAGTTATTGATGATAGAAATTATTTAGCAAGGAATTTTTGCGCTAAATCACCCGAAGTTATGATAGATTTAGGTGCTAACGAATTTAATCGTATCTTAGCCTTATCTCTTACTGAGATAGGAAAAATTCTAAGTCTGATAGCATCGTCTGAAACACCATCATATTTAAAAGTAGCACAAAACTCTAGAAAATTGGCAAGATGTAAATTAGGATCTTCAATTGGTGCTCCCACATACTGATTATTATATATCATTTGAATAATAGTAGGTTTAAGTTCAAATGAATTAACAACTACAATAGGGTGTTGAATACTACATTGAAGTTCATCCATTGTAGGGTTAACATAATCTCTTAATGGTCTAAATTCTTGATGGAGTTCAACATTCTGATTTTCTTAATTCTCCATTTCTTGAAAATTTTTATTTTTTCTATATTTCTACTTTTTTTGTTTCTAATAATACTCTCTAATTCAAAATTGTAAGGAGCAAGTCCTATAGAACCTGAACTACGTATACACAAAAATAAAATAAAATAAAATAAAACACAATAACAAAAATAAGGAAAAGTAAAAAAAATGATTTTTCTTAAACATTCTTTAAATGATATTTCAATTAATTTCCCCGGCAGCGGCTGCCAAAAACATGGTCCGTCTGGATATTTATGTTTACGTTTTACACTTTATATTTATTTTCAATAATAATATCTCTCGCTGGCAACAACACCATAAACTTGATCCCCGAAGCAAATAAGAAATCAATTTTAATTATTTTATAATATGAAATTCTACGGAAGTTATGTATTATTTATCAAGTAATATAAAACTTTCTGATTAAGCCCGAGATATTGAATCCACAGAGAAATGTCTTAAATTTTCAAGAGAGAGAAAAAATAACTTTTTACTTTTTAAAATGATTTTGTAAAGTATGTTTTAATATAGAAAGTTTTAAATTTGTTTTTGATATTTGCTTTTAAGAAAATGTAAGGTAAGCAACTAATTTTAACAAGACTATAAAACTTTATATGAAAGCAAATGAGAATGAAATATTCTTTTCCTCTCTTAATGAATCAGTAATAATTATGGAACTTCATTGTGGAAGTATCTAAATGTGTTGTGCTAAATAGAAGCAAATATATTCTTTACCCTTATTTGGCTCTATAAAGAACATTGGTTAATCTGAAGTTTTGAAATCTTGTAGATGGGTTGGGCGAGAAAGATACTGGCTCTCACTTTAGAGTTCCCTCTTCTCCCTCCACTTGGGAGCTAGCATCTCATAAAAAAAATTAAAACATTAAATCAAATTGGGGGGATTTAGCCTGTCACTCTAAAGTCCTCTAATTTTACTCCCAATTAAAAAGCATATATCTCTATTTGTTTGCACTGAATCATATGGACTACAATTCTCACCCATACAATTTCATGTGATTCTCTCCAATTTTTTATTGAGAAACTACCGCATTGGTTCTTACATTTTCTTACAATAAATTTTAACATCTCAATTGGGCAAATCAAGAAGTAAATGAAGTGCAAGGTAGTGAATCATCACAACTTCCTCCAACATTAAACACCTATACTTTGCACAACATCCTTCCATAATTTAATTACTTCTCCATTTAAAAGGAAAGCGATAAAAAAAAACTACTCAGAACTCATGGAGAAAGCACAAACACAATTTGATTTGAAAGTAGAAATCATAGTGAAAACACAACAAATTTTACTTAAAAACTAAATGTAAAAATGAAGATAAAGACTTATCTGAAATTCTTATCCACAAGACTCTTGAAGTTCTTCTAAAACTTTTGCTTTCCACCAGATAACTCCTTAGATTTTGGGGCCCAACACTAAGGATTGACTCTCCTAAATTCTAATACTAACTATGATAAATTAAAGTAAAAAAGTAAAGAAAGTAAGGCAAGAAGAAGACTCTCTTTCTTCCTCGTTCCCTTCAACCACTTCAAGATTTTCTTTAACCTCTCCTGCCAATACTTCTCTTCAAAACTCTTTTCTTTTTCTAATCTTAAGTCTTCATTTTAATAATTCTTCAAAATGTACTTTGGCGTCTCTTCAAATTATGTTTAGATTCAATGTATCTACCAAAGCATGCACCTCTTCATTCGAATTTGCTGCCCATAAGAAGTTAAGGAAGTTTAAACCAAAAGTTGATTCAAACACCCCTTGAAAATGGTGCCAAAATTGAGTTAATTCATATTTTTTAACTGTGGCGACTATGCGATAGCCCTTCGTGCTTAGCCACCAGAGGCCAATTTTACACACTTCATTTACTTTGCTCCAAATATGATTCATTTTTAGATTCTTTCATGATAATCATTCACTTTAATCATATATGCAAGAAAAATACAAAAATACATTCCATTAAAGTGCAATATCATCAAAAATAGGTATACAAATATGCATAAAATACTATATATTTTAGATGTATCGAGTATCCTATAGCTTTTTCTTCTAAATGACTAAGTTTCATAGCTCTCTGAAGAGGAATCATACCTGAAAGTTTAAGATCATTTACTTTTTGTAAAAGAAGGAAAATATGGAATAACAATATAGGAGAACAATTTATGAACTATATATGGAAATATAATTGTTGTCAAAAGGTATTGTTTGAACAAGAATTTTTGAGGGCAATGATGTTGATTAGAATTTATTCATTAATTGCACAACGCTATTTTTCTCTATGTTTTCTTAAGTAATGATATGTCATATTCAGATGGTCTGAAGCATCCTAGGCAATTAAAATTTCCATTACCGAGTGTATTTATACAGCTATTAAAAGAAAAAATCAAGAACATTTCTCATTTTATGGCTTCCACTATCGTCTGAATCTTTTTTTTTTCTTCTTACCAGAATAATCACAAAGTGTACATACATCTCTTTATTATTTGTTATGTAGGAAGTGAAGTGTGCATTATGTTGGGTTCATTTAATTATTCAAAATTCTTGTCAATCCTTCATGTTGAAAGAAAAAAAAGGCACTTTTGTGCAGCAATATGTTATGTGATTTGCCAATCATCACTTGGAATTCTCTATTATTTTATGACATAGTGAATTTTTATCTTATGCTTCTATTTATTTTCTTCTAGAACATTTATATAAATTTGTGTGTTATTCACTTTTAATTTTTTTTCATTGCTTTAATTTCATAGTAGTTGCTAATCTTGTATGGAATATATTTTCAAAATATATGTTTAGCTAGTTACTAAATCATATCCAAGGCCTTTTTCGCATCCTTAGCCAAATAAAGTTACGGCCAAATGATGTTCTCTCTCATTTTCCATCTCCATCTTTTGTCATTATGTGCTTCATTATGAATTACTAGTAGGTTTTGGAGACTATCTATAACCTTTCTATTGAATATAAAAATAATCAAAATGATATCTTTCTCAAGATGAGGTAAATAAAAATGCTTTAGAGTCATAAAAATTAGTTATGAATCTATTTTTGTTTTTTAAAATTTCATAGAAGATAACTAAAAGTGAGAATTAGAAATGTATATGAATTCTATGAATCCTATATAATATTAACAAAAAAGTCATTTAGACATTTGTCCACACACATCACTTTTAATTTATTTTAATACAAAAAAACAACTTCTGAAACATCAGCTTTAAATAATACATGTTTTGTAGTACATTTTGAACTGAGGTTTCATACAACCACAACTATCCCCAACACAACATAGTTGATAACTTGATTTGAACACATGTTATATAATATTGATGGTATAGGTTTAAGTATAAGAAGTGTTTGAATAACATTTGAACATAATTTAAATAAAATTTTAGGAAAGTTTGAACTATCTTCAAAATTGGTTCAAATAATTTTATTTAGAGGGAAGATGTAATTGACTATAATATAATACATATAAGATATCACAGTAAGAGATATCACATAGTATCACATTAAATCTATATAGTTACAAGTTTGAACAATCATAACAATTACAACATAATAGATGAAAAACTTATTGCAATAGAATACAATAATAATATTTATTGAACAATAAAATTGAATAGCGCCTTCAATGACTTATGTGAGTATTATAAGACTTAGTTCAAGTACAATGTACCTCTTGCTACAACAAAACCATATTTATATTGTTACAAAGTGACAAATATACTTAAAGGGAATGATTGGTGCTCTATAAGGTGTGGTTTTAAAATTTTTTGTGCTTAATGAGTGAATTTTATTTGTATCTAAAAGTTGAAGACACTATGCTTAATGTCATAAGTCCTAAAAAATATTCAAAAAAATACCAAAAAAGTTTAAATTATTGTTCAATTATACTATGATTGAATGGCCTTCACGGCATCCTTAATTTTCGAGGTCACCCTCACTTGGATAAGGAAATAAATAAAGGAAATTCAATAAGATTTCAGTCTTTAAATAATTTTTTAATAGATAAAACAAAGATACTTTATTTTACGAAGAATTTAAGAAAATAAAAATTATTAAAACTCATTCAAATTAAAACATCTTTACAAACTTCATTATAAATTTCCAAATTAACATTTTGTAAAAGAACCTTTTATAAATTAAACAAAATTTAACTAAGCATAACAACATTTAAAAAATAAATGTCCATTCTCCAAAGAACTAACCTTTAATTAAAATTTTCCCAAACAAAATATAAAGAGGCAGAAACTTAAATAAACATAAAACATTCCCAAACAAAATCATTGTAGACTTATTAAAACTTTAAAAGTAAAATATAAAACATAAAGAAAAACTTACAAAAACTACAAATTATTAAAAAATATTTTGTTTAAACAAACTTATTCCTTAAAAAATTAAAATAATAAAAATAAATAAACAAGCCCCTATTATTTATGAATAATTTAACAAAAACTATAAAATGTAGAAGAGAAATAAAATTTTAAAAAAACTTTAATTAAAATATTTTAGGTATATACAAAACCCTCTTTCAAACCAAATAAAACTTAAAACCTAAATCTTTTTTGAAAACTAAAACTAAAATTTAATGAAAACTTAAACAACACTCATTTAAAAAATTTAAGTAAAACTCTGAAGAACATACCCTTTTCAAATTTAAGTAAGACTTCCTAGTGAGCTAACTAATTTTTTACACTCTTACCATTAAAAAATGGCTTTACAAATCCTCCTAATTAGATTAACTTATGAAAGACTTTTACATGTTCATAGGTATAGCTTATGAATGAACATGTTCATTTCTAGGAACATGTGATTCATGTGTTTAACACCTAAGCATATAAATCTTTGGTAGGTTCATCAATACATATTTACCACATTGAGGGTTATTGATCTACCTAAAAATACCCATTTTTATGCCTTATTTATGATTCAATTCTTAAGGATATTATGCTTTAATGACAGGTATTATCATGTTTTTGGATGTAGATGATTAAAAGAGTCCAAGAAAGAAAAAGAACGAAAAAGGAGAAAAAGGGAGCAAAAATGGAGCTTATGGAGCAATTTTTTGGAATTATTGGCCTGGCGCCTAGGCGCTAGAGTCCGGCGCCTATGCACCAGTTCGATACAGACGCTGTTAAGTTTTTTTTTATGACTTTAGGCAGTTATTTCGACAGTGTTAAGAAGTTATTGGAGCATCTAGAAGACTGGAAGTTATTCCTAGTATATAGGACATGTGATACAATGTATTTGGACACAAGGAAATAGTATGGATCGCGAAGAGGTGCGACCCAAAGTGAAGAGGTGCGAAAGACCTGGTCATGGAGTCCGGTGCCTAGGCGCCAGATCCCGGCGCCTAGGCGCGACGGTTACCTTCTAGAGGATACATTGAATTTGGACGAATTTTGAAGAGGTGCCTTAAGCAACCCCAGGTCAAATTCAGAGCTCTATAAATAGAAACCCATTCTACAGAGAAAATTGCACCAAAACCCCCCTCTTAGTACACATACCCATTTTAGCATCTTCTCTCTCATCTCTAGTTTAATTTAGTCTCTTCCATACTTAGGGTGCCATTTTATTTTGTATCTACTGAGTTTATTTTGAGTGTTTATAGTGTGTAATTACTGTTGGAGTCTTTCATCATTGCTTTGGAGTCAGTAGAAGTTAGCGGAGGTCTTGAAGGAACACTTCAGATAAGTATTTGTACTTTGGTTTAAAGATTTATATATATGTTTTGTTGTGTTATTTTAATGAGTTTTGAGTAGTTAGTTATCTTTCTCCGTTAAACTATGAAAATATTATAAATTAATTAAATTTCATAGGAGAATTAAATATAAAATATTTTAAAATATTGTGATGATATTAATACCTGATCTTACTTTACTTTTTAAATTGGCCATTTAATTTGTTAAAACCTGTTGAAGAATTTTGAGAGCTATGTGGAGATAAATTCTTAACTAGTAGATATCATATGAATCATTAGGTTATCACAGGCTATACGTGGATTGTTTAAGGTGAAGTGAAAATAAATAGGAAGATATTATTTATTGGGCGTAGAATTAATTTGTTTTTAGAGTGACAGACTAAATTCTAATAATTTGGTTTATAGAAAGGTAACGGGTCACCAGTAGGGCCGACCATAGCCACCCTTGGACATCTAGTAGTGTGAGCCTAGATTAACCCATTCTACTAATAAAACATCCTGAGCCTAACTATAGATTAGCCAATATTCTTTGCACCTGGACCAAAGGGTAAAGAATAGGAATGCTTATATTTGGCACAATAAAATAATGTTAATTCCCTACAAAAGATAATTAATCTATAATTCTTGGATTAGTTGAAAAAGGAGAAAGTCATTTTAACACTTGCATATAATTTTTTACTGCTTATTTTAATTTATTGCTTACTGCTTCCATTATTTTAGTAAAAATTATTATTTGAATATAAAAAAAGGTATATATAATTTGCATAAGAAAATTTTAAAATATTACTTATATTTTACTTTTTATTTCACTATCCCTGTGGGATCGATAACCAGGACTCCACTAGAGCCCTGTATTACTTGAACGATATGTATACTTGCGTTTAAAATTGTGAATTTAACAATAATTAAATCTAAATATAAAATTATAAAAGTAAACCTCGCACATCAAGTTTTTGGCACCATTTGCTAGAGGTTAAATCTTCTAAAAAGTGGTATCAAATTCTTGTATTTTAAAGCATGTTTAAAGTCGCATCATATCATGTTTTTGGTGCCGCTGCCGGGGATAAGATAAAATAAAAAGTAAAAGTAAAAGTAAAAAAAATACATAAAAACAAAACATAAAAACAAAAATTATTTTTTTATAATTTTATGAGTAGTTTTGGATCTGAAGGATTACTACCTTTTGATTCTGAATTAAAAAGAATAATTAAAAGAATTAAAAAAGGAAAACAAATTTTAAAACATCATAAAATGGCTAACTTACATAATAATAATCAAAATCCAATTGAAATTAATGAACAAAATATTTATAAACCATTAAGGGAATATGCAAACCCTACAGCTGATGAACTTCATGTTAGTATTCAAATTCCAGCTGTAGATGCTAATTCTTTTAAGCTTAAACCTTCTATTATTCAAATGGTTTAAAAAAATCAATTTGGAGGAACACCTAATGAGGATCCAAATTTACACCTTGCTAGTTTTTAGAACTTTGTGCTACCTTTAAATATAATAATGTTTCTGATGATGCTATTAGGCTTAGACTCTTTCCTTTGTCCTGAAAAGATAAAGAAAATATGTGCTTTAATTCATTAAGAACTTGTTTTATTAAAACATGGGCAAATATGGCACAAAAATTCCTTGCTAACTATTTTCCTCTTTCTAAAACTGCTAGTGGCTGCGAAACAATTTATGAAGCTTGAGAATGATTTAAAGAACTATTAAGAAAATGTCCTCATCATGCTTTACCAGATTGGTTAATTATTTAAACAGTTATTGATGCTGCTACTGGTGGTTCTTTAATGGCTAAGACATTTGAAGAAGCCTACACCTTAATTGAAGAAATGGCTAATAACAATTTTTAATGACCTTATGAAAGGGTTAATCCCAAAAGAATGGTCAGTATTCATGATAATGAAGTCTTTTCTATTTTAGCTTCACAAGTGGCTGCGATATCTAAGAAATTTGAAAATTTTGCTATTTATATATCGCATGTTAGTGACCCGACCCGCAATAACGCAGTAATATTTGCTTCCAAAAAATGGCCAAAAACTTGACCCAATTTATAAATAGCGGCTAGTGCATAAAATCAAAATGTTGTAAAATTTTAGAAAATATTTTACACACTAGGGGTACTACACAAGTATACGTATCATTTCAAGTAATATAGGATTTTCTTTTATAACCGCAGTATCGATCCCATAGAGAAGCGAGGTAAGAAATCCTTTAGGCTAATTACAGTCTATTTCTATAAGGCTTAAATTTGGAATGTTGATTAAAATGAGTTTTCTAATAACTAATCCTAAATTAAATTCTTAAATAAAAAGACAACCTATGGATACATTGGTTTGGAGAAATTCGAGATATTAAAAATTACCTTTCTCTTGCAATTACATAGATAATGTGTAAGAAAGATATGTTTAGAATTAATGTAGTAGTGCCAAATAGAAGCATTCCTATTCTTTACCCTTTGTTTCAGGCATAAAGAACATTGGCTAATCTATAGATCGGTTCAGGATATTTTATTAGTAAAATGGGTTAATCTAGGCTCACACAACTAGATGTCCAAGGGTGGCTATGGTCGGCCCTACCAGTGACCCGTTCCCTTTCTATAGATCAAATTATTAGAATTTAGTCTGTCACTCTAAAAACTAATCAATTCTGTGCCCATTAAACAATATCTTCTTATTTATTTGCACTTCACCTTGAATAACCCGCACAAGGCCTTCGACTACCCAAGGATTCATGTGATATCTACTAGTTAAGAATTCATCGCCTTCTAGGTCTTAGAATTCTTCAAGATGTTTTAACAATACAAGTGATCAATTTGTAAAGTAAATGAAGATCCGGTATGAATATCATCACCATAAATTGATAAGAGAATATCTAAGCAAATCTTAATTCTTAAACATGCATCTATTTTATTACAAAACAAAAGTAAATGAAATTAATGACATAAGAAGTAAAAGCATTGATAGAATTATGTAATAAATTAAGTGCCAACAAGGAACTTATTTCATTAGTATTCTATTATATTTATGCAACTATCTGTCACCTAGAAGCATTTAATAGTTAATTCTATCATAAAATTGATTTTCCTACGCATGCCACTACTTCATATTAAAAGATAGAGTAAAGGAAATCACTTACGAAACATGGATAATTCACGACAGAAAACTTGGTTTAAAATAAAGAAAATCCACTAGAAAATGTTTACAACAAATACGAAGAAATGAAGAACACAATACTTAGCTTTTTCCTCTGAAAGAAAGAAGAAATTCTCTCCACCAAAGTTTCCCACCGATCCATGCTCCGCTCGTACATCCCTTACATAAATATCTCAAAATCCCTCACCAATCTCTCCATAAGATATAGAAATCTATATCTTCATGACTCTAAAATGACTAAAATGACTAAGGGGAAAGAGAGAGACTATAGGGTGCGATTTTCTCTGAAAGTGTGGACTCCTATTTATAAGCTCCAAGGGTTGCCTTGAGGCACCTCTTCAAAACATGTCCAAATTTGATGAATCTTCTAGAAGGCCTGTCTGGTGCCTAGGCACCGGAATCTAGCGCCTAGGCGCTGGAATCTAGAGCCTAGGCACCAGACACCGCGTCCAGTTCTTTGCACCTCTTCTCTTTGGCTAGCACCTCTTCGCGATTTAAACAGCTCCATTGTGTCTAGATTCACTGTATCACATGTCCTATATATTAGGAATAACTTCCAGGATTCTAGAAGGTCTAGAAACTACTTAACACCGTCAAAATAACTCCCAAAGTCATCAAAATCCCGTCCAATAACCTTTTCTGGAAGATTCTGGCGCCTAGGCCCTAATTCTGGCGCCTAAGCGCCACCCTGTGCGCAGCTCGACCGTTTTGCTCCGTTTGGCCCCATCTCAGTTGCATTGCGTTCCTAACATCTTCACCTACAAGATAGACATGAAAACAACCTTTCTCAAAAGTATAATTTCATCCAAAAATATGAGAGAAATATAAAAGATATTAAACATAGAAAGACATATCAATATGTACTAAGTTAAAATCTTCTTCCATTGCTTATTTTGGCTCAAAATTGCATAGTTTTTGCAAATCATATTTTTATACTTGAAGACAAAAATATGCAAAATTATGCAAAATACCTTCCTTTATAGTGTAATATCTTTAAAAAAATGTGCATAAAGTTAGCATGAAATGAACACTAAAAATAGGTACTTTTTTTCATGGATCAAAATCCCCCAAACATAAATGTTACTTGTCCTCAAATAACACTATAATCATTAAAAACCAAATATGCAAATCATGTGTATGAGTTTCTTTAGGAGTTTCTAAAATTTTGTTCTAGAAATATAGTAGTCCAATTTAGAAAAAAGTTTTAGTAAATGAGACCAATCTAAAGTTTAGAAATCTCTTAGATGAAAGAGTATGAAAATATGTGTTACTATCTAATTCAGAAATGCTTGTAAATTTTTCAAAATATAGGGGTTAGGCATTTTATTTTCTTTACTTAAAAATCTTTATTAAAAATAATTATACTAACTATATTATATTTTAAAGCTTAAGATTTTCTCAAATTTTATACTTTAAAAAGCTCAGGTGTGGAACCAATTTTTGATTAGGCCTTTTAATCCTCAAGCTTCTCCTTCCTTTTTCACATAATATACTCTTTTTTTCTTTTATTTTTATTTTTCTTTTTCTTTCCTTTTTCTTTCTTTTTTTTTTTTTTTTTTAGGCAAGGATTACTATATCTAGATAGGCCTTTAATAATTTTGACTTCCACCCTTCCTTTCCTAAAGCATAAGGTAGATATATATCTTTTACTTAGAAATATAATAAAAGTTTTGAGAATTATTTTTCAATAAAGGAAATTTAAATATTGAAAACAAAAGTCTAGTCCTTCTATTTTTCTAAAAATACAACTTTTCTTACTAAAGATGGTTACACAATATTTATCATTTCTTCACTAAGAAAAATTAAGTTTAAATTTTTCATCACTACTATAAATTTTAACTAAATTCTCTTACTTATTTCTATATTCAAAATTTTATTTCCCTAATATAACTTCATACACATAATTATTTTTCAATCAAAATCAAATTTATTTATAGCAGTTTTGAGGACAAATAAAATTTAAGTTTTTGAAAATTGTTTTCATTCCCCCCCAAACTTGAATTTTTTAAAATATTTTGCAATTAATTCCATAAAATGTAGGAGGAAGAAAAATAAAAGTTAAATCTACTAACTACTACAACATCCTATCAAATTTAAACACATGCATAAGCAAGATAGAATGATTGCAAGAGAAGGTAAATCTAGCTTAAAACATGCCTACAATAATATTAAACTAAAAAAGAAAGTATACTAACTTTAAAATATATTTTTCTTCCTACCCCCAAACTTGAATTTGAATATGTATAGCATTCAGCACAGAAAATATAATTAGGAAGAAAAATAGTTCGGAAATTCTATCTACCACAATTGTCTATCAATAACATCTACATGTATTCATCGTGACGTAATAATTTGCAACGAAAAGTAAATCTAAACTAACATGCTAGAATAAAATTAAATTAAAGAAAGGTTAAATAAGCATGACAAACATCGGCATGGGAAAATATATTAAAGTGTTCTTCAAATCTCTAAATTGTTGTAACACAAACACAAATAGAAACACACAAACTAAAATATCTAGACTCGCAGATTCATACACAAATATCAATTGAGGTTAATTTGATCTCATTTTCTACTCACATTTTCCTTCCTTACTTTCAATTTCTAATGGAAGAAACTACATTAATAACGTGGGTGTATTAATAAAAGTAGTGCAGTTCATCTATATTTTGTTTACTAAATAAGTTCGTGACCTTACTCAGTGAAAACAAAGTCGGTTAAAGGAATTAACAGAGTTAACATGGAGTGGCCCAAGTCTAAACTCTACATGCTTTAAGGTAATGCTCAGCTCCAGTTGAGAACTTAGTTATAATAGACTCGTCAGCCTACTACCACCTAAGTCATATACAAATTTAGTCAAGACCAAGGCATAACCTCACAACATTAATTTATTCTACACTAAAGAAAACAAAAAACATAAACATAAACAATCATGACTCTCAAGCACACTAAATCAAAGTACACTGATAACTATGGGTTGCCTCCCATATAGCGCTCGGTTTTAACGTTGCGGGCCCGACAAATGATTCCACCTGGATCAAAATTTCAATTAAGTAATCCTCGGTCAACCACCCAATCATTTCCAGATCCAGGGATTTCTATAAAATCCTCAAATTTTAATTTTTTACTCAGCTCTTCATTTTCAGTTTGATTTATATCATTGTTCCTCATATTTCTTTATAGATCAAATATTCTTCAATTAATTTTATGAATTTGCATATTAATATCATCCTTAAAATTTATAAGAAATGGATCTTTATAAGATACTTAAATATCTCCTAAATTTTGGATCGGATTCTCTTTAGATAATTCAGATTCAGGATTAAATTCTTCTATATTACTCTTCTGTATTATCTTCCAATTCTTCCTCTTTATAATTATTAAATGATGGAGGATCTATCATAGTTGAGGAAATAGGTTTTTCTAATTCCTTAGGAATTTCTTCCAATGGTCTTCCAATATCCTTATCCTCTTTTCTCAACTCAAAGTTTTTTTGAAATATATCCTTAAATTCTCTTCCAAGTCTTAGTTCAATAACTTTATCATGTTCATCATTCAATTCATGTTTTTCTTATGATTGAGTCCAATCCAAAGATATAAAGACTGGTTGTGTAAATGTATTCCCTAAATAGGTAGGCTTTAATATTGTATGGGGTACATCCATCTTAAGTTCATGAGATTTTTCAACAGATGGAATTAAAAGTTTACTATTTTCGGTGAAGTCCATCATTTCACACCTCTCTTGAACATACATACAGTCTTCTTTAAATAACATTTTTGAATCATCATGAAAATTCATTTCGACCTCATCTGTTATCTTACTCTCAAAACTTTCTTGGAAATGGTTTTTATTTAGATAATAAATTTCATCCATCCAAAAACAATCATCAATTTTCTCGACTTGGATGTTTCATAGTCTTTAATACATCAAAAGTTACTTCCTGGTCATTAATATTCATAGTCAACTTTCCTTTTGCACATCTATCATAGCTTGTCCAATAATAAGGAAAGGTCTCCCTAAAATAATTGAAATTTCATTATCTTCCTACATATCTAATACAATAAAGTCCACAGGAAAGATAAACTTATCCACTTTAACAAGCACGTCTTCTATAAATCCTTTTGGATACATGATAGATCGATTAGCTAACATAAGGGTTACAGTAGTGGGAGAAATATCGACTGAACCTAACCTTCTAAATATTGATAGAGGCATCACATTAATGCTCAATACTAAATCACATAAAGCTTTTCCACATAATCTTTTTCCAATTGCACAAGGAATTGTAAAGCTACAAGGATTGTTAAGTTTCCGAGGAAATTTTTTCTGAAGTATAGCGCTGCACTCCTCATTTAGTGCAACTGTCTCATAATCCCCAAATTTCCTTTTCTTGTTTAATATGTCCTTCATAAACTTTGCACAACTTGACATCTGTTCCAAAGCTTCAGTGAAAGGAATAATTATTGTTAACTTCTTAAGTACTTTCATGAAATTTGAAAATTTCTTAGCCAACTCATATTGTTTAAGTCTTTGATGAAATGGAGGTGGTGGTCTTTCTAAACTGATTTAATGTGGAGAAATTAATTTTTCCAAATTCTTAGAAACATGTTTCTCAGGTCTTTTAGTTTCATTTGTTTCTCTCACAACATCTTTTTTTTTCTAACCACATCCTCTATCTCTCTTCCACTTTTTAATTGGACAGCTTCTACTTGTTCATTAGTGTTCTCTTTAGGGTTGATCTCAATGTTGCTAGGAAGTGGTCCTTGGTGTCTAATGCTAAGTGAATTAGCATTTTGTTCCATTTGATTCTATATACTTTTAATCGCATCATTTTGACTTTGTAACTGGTTTTCCATTTGCTATACCACTTCTTCCATAGACATCTTCTTATCCTCAAATTGTTGATCATTGTTAGAGTCCGGTGGATATGAAGGTCTATAGTTTGTGTTCCCCTGATTATTCCAACTTCCATTAGGATTCCAATGATTATTTTCCCATTTTTGGTTTCGACCATCAGTAGTATGACTCCAGTTAAATATAGGATGGTTCTCCCAATACAGGTTATAAAAGTTAGAATATAGGTTGTTTGTGGTATTTAAAGTTTCATATGATAAGTTTGAATTAATCATATTCCTTAATGAACTTTCCTCACTTACTGGAGTAAATTGAGGCTGGTTCATTCCAAATTGGTCCAACTTCCTTGATATTTCAGCAACCTGAGATGCAAGAATTACAATCGCATCTATATCATGAACACTGGCTACCTTTTTAGGATTTACCCTTGCAGATGGCCATTCAAATTCATTTGTAGCCATTTCTTCAATTAACACATACGCTTCATCAAATGATTTTGACATTAACGATCCACCAGTGGGAATGTCAATTATAAACTTAAGGGATCCTACTAACCCATTGTAAAAAGTTTCAATGATTAACCAATTAGGCAGAGCATGGTGTGGACACTTTCTTAGGAGTTCCTTAAATATTTCCCAAGCTTCGTATATTGATTCTCCTTCATATTGACAAAATGAGTTAATATCACTTCTATGTTTAATAGTCCTTGAAGGTGGAAAATACTTAGCTAGGAATTTCTGAGTTAACTCCTCCCAATTTTTAATAGAGCCATGTGCTAAAGAGTATAACCATATTTTAGCCTTATCTCTTAGTGAGAAAGGAAAAAGCCTTAGTCTAACAGCATCGTCTGACATGCCATTATAACGAAATGTAGCACAAAGTTCTAGAAAACTAGATAAGTGTAAACAGGGATCATCCAAAGGAGTTCCCTTAAACTGATTGTTCTGCACCGGTTGGATAATCTCAGGATTTATTTCAAATGAGTCAGCTTCTACGACAGGGTTTTGTATACTTGAGTGAATTTCATCTGTCGTAGAATTTACGTAATCCCTCAATGAAATAAGATGATTTTCTAAGTTATTATCTTGAATGTTTTCCATTTCCATTTCTAGTTTTTCGAGTCCTTTTAGTATTTTTTTTTTTTTTTTTTTCAAACTCGGGATCATAAGGCACAAGTCCTTTAGATCCTTTGTTTCGCATACAGAGCATAATAAACAGTACATTAACAATTAAACAAATAATATATAAAATATATTCAACACAAAAAAAAATTTTCATGAACACCATATTTTTCACACAAACAGTTTTAACGACACTAAAATTTTCCTAGTCTAAACCTAATTATTTCAACTAAAATTCTCCTAAAGTTCTTACAGAAGCTTCCCCGGCAACAGCGCCAAAAACTTGACCCGACCCCAATAACGCAGTAATATTTGCTTCCAAAAAATGGCCAAAAACTTGACCCAATTTATAAATAGCGTCTAATGTATAAAATCAAAATGTTGTAAAATTTTAGAAAATATTTTGCACACTAGGGGTACTACGCAATTATACGTATCGTTTCAAGTTATATAGGGTTTTCTTTTATAACACCAGTATCGATCCCACAGAGAAGCGAGGTAAGAAATACTTTAGGCTAATTCCAGTCTATTTCTATCAGGCCTAAATTTGGAATGTCAATTAAAATGAGTTCTCTAATAACTAATCCAAAATTAAATTCTTAAATAAAAAGATAACTTATGGATAAATTGGTTTGGAGAAGTTCGAGATATTAAAAATTACCTTTCTCTTGCAATTACATAGATAATGTGTAAGAAATATATGCTTAGAATTAATGTAGTAGTGCCAAATAGAAGCATTCCTATTCTTTACCCTTTGGTCCAGGCATAAAGAACAGTGGTTAATCTATAGATCGGTTCAGGATGTTTTATTAGAAGAATAGGTTAATCTAGGCTCACACTACTAGATGTCCAAGGGTGGCTATGGTCGGCCCTACCAGTGACTCGTTCCCTTTCTATAGATCAAATTTTTAGAATTTAGTCTGTCACTCTAAAAAGTAATCAATTCTGCGCCCAATGAACAATATCTTCCTATTTATTTGCACTTCACCTTGAATAACTCGCACAAGGCCTTCGACTACCCAAGGATTCATGTGATATCTACTAGTTAAGAATTCATCTCCTTCTAGGTCTCAGAATTCTTCAACATGTTTTAACAATACAAGTGATCAATTTGTAAAGTAAATGAAGATCCGGTATGAATATCATCACCATAAATTGATAAGAGAATATCTAAGCAAATCTTAATTCTTAAACATGCATCTATTTTATTACAAAACAAAAGTAAATGAAATTAATGACATAAGAAGTAAAAGCATTGATAGAATTATGTAATAAATTAAGTGCCAACAAGGAACTTATTTCTTTAGTATTCTATTATATTTATGCAACTATCTGTCACCTAGAAGCATTTAATAGTTAATTCTATCATAAAATTGATTTTCCTATGCATGCCACTACTTCATATTAAAAGATAGAGTAAAGGAAATCACTTACGAAACATGGATAATTCACGACATAAAACTTGGTTTAAAACAAAGAAAATTCACTAGAAAATGTTTACAACAAATACGAAGAAATGAAGAACACAATACTTAGCTTTTTCCTCTGAAAGAAAGAAGAAATTCTCTCCACCAAAGTTTCCCACCGATCCATGCGCCGCTCGTACATCCCTTACATAAATATCTCAAAATCCCTCACCAATCTCTCCATAAGATATAGAAATCTATATCTTCATGACTCTAAAATGACTAAAATGACTAAGGGGAAAGAGAGAGACTATAGGGTGCGATTTTCTCTGAAGGAGTGGACTCCTATTTATAGGCTCCAAGGGTTGCCTTGAGGCACCTCTTCAAAACATGTCCAAATTCAATGAATCTTCTAGAAGGTCTGTGTAGCGCCTAAGCGCCTGGTTTTGGCGCCTAGGCTCAACCCTGTGCGCAGCTCCACCGTTTTGCTCCGTTTGGCTCCGTTTCGCCCCATTTTAGTTGCGTTGCGTTCCTAACATCCTCACCTACAAGATAGACAAAAAAACAACCTTTCTCAAAAGTATAATTTCATCCAAAAATATGAGAGAAATATAAAAGATATTAAACATAGAAAGAAATATCAATATGTACTAAGTTAAAATCTTTTTCCTTTGCTTATTTTGGCTCAAAATTACATAGTTTATGCATAATCATATTTTTATACTTGAAGACAAAAATATGAAAAATTATGCAAAATACCTTCCTTTATAGTGTAATATCTTTTAAAGAATGTGCATAAAGTTAGCATGAAATGAACACTAAAAATAGGTACTTTTTTTCATGGATCAGTTAGTAATGATAATGCTACAAATTTTGATGATTCTCAAACAATGGAAACTTTGCAAGCTATTGCTAGTAAAACTAATAATCTCTATTCTAATTAATATAATCCTGGTTGGAAAAATCATCCTAATTTTAATTGGAGTAATGGACTACAAACCAATCCAAATTGGAACAATCAAGGAAATTTAAACTATGGACCAACTTATCCTCCTGGTTATAACAATCAGCAGAAAAAGTTATCTGTAGAAGAATTGATCTTGCAACATAGCAATCATCTACAAAGTAAAAACACTGTTATTCATAATATTGAGAATCAGATGGGTCAAATTGCTAATTTCATTAATTATAGACCTCAAGGAACATTGTCGAGCAATGTCGAAATTAATTCTAAATTATCTGGAAAAGAACATGAATAAGCAAAAGTTGTACAACTTAGAAGTGGAAAGGAATTAAAATAGAAAACACGGAATAAGATTGAAAAAGAGAAAGAAGTTGAAGAGATTGAAAAACCTAAAGATACCCTTTCACCATATAAAGATCATAATGTTGTACCTATTGAAGTGGAAGTTGAAAGACCACCACCACCTTTTCCTCAAAGACTTAAACAATAGAAGCTTGACCATCAATTTTTTAAGTTCTTTGAAATTTTTAAGAAACTTACCATCAACATTACTTTTGCTGAAGCTTTGGAACAAATGTCAAGCTATGCAAAATTTATGAAGGATAATTTAAGCAAGAGGAGAAAATTTGAAGCTTATGAAACTATTGCATTAAGTGAAGAATGTAGTACAATAATTTAGAAGAAATTACCTTAGAAACTTAAAGATCCTGGAAGTTTCACTATACCATGTGCTATTGGAGAAAAATTATGTGGAAAAGCCTTATGTGATTTAGGAACTAGTATTAATCTTATGACATTTTCAATCTTTTGAATGTTAGATTCAGGAGAGATTTCTCCTACCACTGTAACTCTTTAGTTAGCTGATTGATCGATCACTTATCCTAAATGAGTAATAGAGGATGTTCTCATTAAGGTAGATAAATTTATCTTCCTTGTAGATTTCATTATTCTTGATATGGAAGAAGATAAAGAAATACCTATCATTTTAGGAAGACCTTTTCTAGCTACCGGTCGAACTATGATTGATGTGCAAAACAGAGAATTAATGATGAGAGTTAATGATCAAGAGATAACATTAAATGTTCTGAAATCAATGAGGTTTCTGTTGACCTCATTTTTGATGAGGTCTTTTCTCTTCTCTCCTTAGTACTTAGGATCTAGCCTTAGGCTTTCCCTTTGACTATCTTAGAGGACTAGAAATGGAACCCACCACTTATAAATTTAAACACCTCTTAACTCCCTGTAAACCCCATAAGTTTGATTATAAACCCCCAAGTCACTTGGAGGGTTAAGATCAAATGTTGAGGTTTAAAGGATGAGTTCCCTATAGGACACTTTAGCCTTAGGACTACCCCAGGTGGCCCAGTGCAGTGAGGGTCGACTCGCACACATTACACTTTCACACACATTCCAAATCCTAAAACCATTCATACCTAGCTTGACTCCCTGACTCATGTAGGTAATTTATATGGATGGACCTTAACCCTATGGATGGACCTTAACCCCTAAGCCCCTGGCTAAGAGGGTTAGGAACAATATAGTGAGTGCCTCAAATGAGTTCTCTCATGGCTCTTATGGGCTTGATATGGTTTCATGGCTTAACAAAAGTGATTACATTCTACTCAAACTTGATCAATCTTTATTTTTCCAAAATTTTAATTTTTGACCCCCGGGGCCCTTCACCTACTAAACTTACCAAATGTCCTTGAAGCTACCCAAAATTTGTAAAATCACTTAAATTACTCAAAATTCCTCAAACCAATTCTAAACATTTCCCACCATTCAAATTGATCATCCATAGCCAAATATACCAAAAATTCCAAGAATACCCCCCAATACCCTCCAAATACCCAAAATGCCCTTCTTAATCAAAAATTCCATAAATTCCAAAAATTCCCAGAAAATTCCAAAAACTCCAAAATATTCCCAATTTTATTTTCTTCAACTAAACCTTAGGCCAATTTTTTCAATTTAACCCACTTTTACCAAAACCCCCAATTTGACCCATTTTTAACCCAAGTGGACCCAATGTCAAACCAAAGCAACCCAATTGACCTCAATTTTGATCCAATTCAATTCTAAACTTCAATTCACTATCTCAAATATCAATTTAGACCAAATCAAAACCAAATTTGATTAATATTTGGATCCAATTCCAATTTGAAGCCTAAAGCCCAATTTTGGCCCATGACATAAACCTAGCCCAAACCAACCCCATTAGACTCCAACCCATAATCTTTTCCTAAACCATCCTAAAATCCCCACAAACAAAAAACTAACTCGATCTGTCCCAAACCTAAATCCATGACTTGGACCCATTTGGACCCAAAAATTAGCTCCTCCACCATTCCATTTAAATCAAACCCTTTACACATGGCCAATGCCAATTGAAGTCATCAAACCCCAGCCCTGACCTCACTGAGTCAGATGGTGACCCATGCCTGGCCGGACCACCACCCGAGCTACCGGAAAACACCACACCTGTGAGCACGTATATGATTCAAATTTCAAATTCCTCTTTGCTGAGTTGTCCCAACTAAATTAGACACCATGGTTGTTCTTCTCCTCACCAGAGCAGCTGATCCCAAGCCTCAACTCCTCCTGGGAGTCCCTTCAGCCATGTCTTTTTGAACCCACCACCCTCTCGGCCAAACAAGGTGATGAACTAAACCTAAACAAAACTCTGCCAAAATTGCTCCAGGACCTTCTCCTAACCTAGAGCAATTGATCCCCACTGTCCTCCTACCCTAAACCCCATAGATTGAGCTCAATTGTGGAGCTCAATTATGAGCCCAGAACCAGGATGTCTCTGAAACCTCCACCAAAATCAAATTAAACTCACCCACACCTGCACAGGACCAAGAGAAGGAGTTCCCCAGTGGAAGCCCCCTCACCAGGCCAGCCATTCTCTCTATCGGCCAAGCTTTAAAATCGGGCTTGCTGGAAGTTGTACCTAGGCAATTCCCCAGAGCCAGAGACTTCATCTGGAGCTTCCATGGGTACAATCGAAGGGGCCACAACTCTCTGATTGAAACTTCACTTCTCAGAGCCAAGGTATAGATCTCTTTTTCCTCCCGAGCTTCCAGAGATTCTCTATTTTGATTTACTTAATTTCGTAGCATGTAAACCATATGGATGTGTTCGTCTCGTCAAAATGAATCCATAGAGCATAAGAACACAAAAATCCATTGAGAAATGAGAGAGTTCTTAGGGTTTTAGTGTAGACGGTCACTGGTGCACACCAGTCGTAGACGATGACCAGGCGCCGTCCTATAGTGCGTCTATCGGTTGAACGGCTCAGATTTCTTCGGATTAGAGGAAGGAACGGAACCGCGGGACGCGTGGCGGCTGACTCAGATGGCTGCGTCAAATGGGAGCACGCAGCGTGGTCTTTCGATCCGCTGTAGGTTAACACGACGCTAAGTCAGATAAGTAGATAAATAGGATTTGTTCTATTTATTTAAATACCCATAACATAGAAAATCCATATCTTTGTGTAGAAAAATCACAAAAATAAATTAAAAGTACTCTCTTGCTCAGTGAACAGAGGAGAATTATGTGGAAAAGAAATCAAGTTATTTTGATGAGTATTTTATTTTTAATTAATTTTTTACTCATTTCAGTATTTTGATTCTCCATATGCATAGACAATTCACCATGGCATGAGACCATAGGGCTTTTGAAGCCTCTGATCTTGGGAACATTCCCTAAATTTTTCAAGGTCATAGGCCATCTCTATTGAAAGTTATGTATTTTTCAAGTTTATGTCACTGTTTTTGGTATTTTAATTTCATTAATTAGCATACTGTTTAGAAAATTGATAATTATATTTTGTTTTAATTCAGTAAGAAAAACCATAATTGGCCTAATTACTCAAATCTAAACTTTAATTGATTAGGGTTAACCACAGATCAAAAGAGCTTGAAAATAAATCTTCCATGATCTTTAGGATCAGAGGGACCTTCCATAAAAATTTGGAATCAATTGGAAATGTTTAACCCCACTAAATGGATTAATTAAGTCACATAACCAAAATTAAACTTTAAAAATTCATAACTCCAAAAATACACTTTAAAAATTCAACTAATTGGTTTTGGGGCTTCTCTGATGTTAGGGGTGCCTTAGAAAATTAAAATTAAAATTTTCTAAAAATCTTAATCTTCCACCATATTTTAATATTTTAAATAATTAAAAAATAATAAAAATAAAAAAAATATTAAAAATCATAAAAATGTCATATTTTGACTCCTAATCACTTAGGAACAAACCAAATATTTTTCCCAAGTCTCAAAGTAAAGATTTTGAATTTTAAATGCTTAAAACAATTTTTGAATAAAAAAAAATGAATTTTCCAACCTTTCAACTAAAATAATTTTAATAAATCAAAGTAAAATTATAAAATTATAAAAAATTGTTTCTTTGAACTCCTTGAGGTCAGAGAGATTTAAGAAAAATATAAAACTTAATTTTCAACCTTCATTTTATTTTATAAATAATTAACACTCTAAAACTCAAAATAATTATAATAAATAAATTATAGTTCAAAAAATCACCAAAATTTTTCCAAGTGGTCCTGTAGTCATTAGTAATATCCCCTAATTTTCTTAAGGACAAAAACCTTTCCTTGTCATGTTCTTGAATTTCCATTGAAAATTCCTATTTTTCACAAAAATAATTCTATAAATTAAATTAAATTCAGAAAAATCACATTTTCTCCTCTAATGTCTTAATTGACATATGAGTGAAATGACATAAAAATTTCAAGTTCATTTGAGCTTAATTTGATGAGTTATGAAATAAATAAGCCTAAAGGGGCATAAATGTAATTAAAGGATTTTAACCCTAATTAATATTTAGGTTTAATCAAGGAGAGGTAAAATATCTGATTTTAAATTTTCATTAGAAGATTGAAACTTAGAGAATTAAAGGGTAGAAACCAATTAATCATCTTGAAAATATTTAAAGTAAACCCAAAATATTTAAATTTCAAGTTCATTATTACAACTCTTAAGTAAATCATCAAGTAAAATGTCATTCTACTTATAGGATAATCAAACATCATAATTCACTGAGCAAGAAGGAAAATTTAAACTAAATTCTTGGATGATCAATTCACCAATGCAAATAAATTCATTTGTACTCAAAATAAACCCAAAAATATTGAAAAGATTTTTAGGACTCGTCCTAAACACTTCCTTAATATGATGGGATGTTTTAGAAGAACAATTGAATTTAATTGTTCTTTGATGAAGAAAATCATCCTTAAACAAAATACAAGAACCTAAACGTCATAGGAGATGACTAGCAATAGGATTAGGAATTTGGTAGACAACCAAAACCCTTCCCTTAGCTTTACCTAGGTACTTGTTATAAATATTTAAATGTCTTAACAAGTGTTTTAAGTGCAACTTGGAATGACGAGAAGACTCTCCAGGTACGCTTTTTTTATTGCAATTTATTCATATAAGCTGTACTTTGCTCTTCCTGCATGTTAAACAAGATTGTTTCTTGAAAGCTAAAACCTTTAGGATAGCCACAAAACTGAAACCAAAACTAAATTAAAAGTTATACAAGATAAAATCCACCACCACAACATTTCAAAATATAAAACAACTCAAAATTTAATCACAAACAGAACAACAAAACTACAACTATAACTAAATTAAAACGTCTTGTTGGATGATCGGCAATACCTCGAATGATGTAACCTACGTGTTGCTAACGGGATTTCCCACGGTCTAAATGAAAGTGTGGAACTCATTCAGTTGAGTTTAGCAAATTCATCTGAACTAAGTGAATCCGATAAAAATAACGGCTCCAGAATGATGAAATCGTGGGATCTTAACCGGTGTTGTTATAATCAACTTTAAGATTCCCCTAATAAACATTAAAGAAATTTGGATTTTAAGATCTCTAAACCAAAACACTTCTCTCATCTCTTGATTTTCACCTTCTAAAACTAAATCTCTGCAACAACAAGGAGCTTGGAGCATGGTGGGCAGCACGGCCATCGTCATCAGCAAAACCTGTCTCTTCTTCAGTTAAACTTTCCATAGAATTAAATAACCGAGCCATAGAACTTCGAGGGAGTTCGCCTAGTGCAACATAAATCCTCAACTTTTCGTTAGACATTTGCATAATCATATTAGGTAAATTAATCCTAACCAGTCTTAGGACTCCGAGGTAATCGTTTGGTACGACATAAACCCTCACATCTTCGAGGCTGTTTGTGTGATCATATCATACAAGCATAAGTCCTAATTAATTAAAATTGGCAAAATTGAAACGTTAAATAAATTCCCAAATTGAAGCCAAACAATGGGATAGTTTGGGAAGTTGCCAAGATTCTTCTTGGATCCTCAACTTCTCCTACTTCTCTTCCTTTGGACTCTTAAAATAAACTGTTCCAAATTTTAGCTAATCCCTTTTGAAATTTCCAAAATCCAATCCTTTGAAAACCTTAAACTTTGAAATTCTTGGGAGCAAAACCACTGATCATTATCGAGAATTTTCTTAAATGATTACCATCATTTAATATGTAATTAACTATAGGGGCTTGCTCTTGTAGGGAACTTTAAGAACCCAGGTAATATAAACCCTGTTTAATTTTTTTATATTAAGCAGTGGAACTTTTCGGCTTATAAAATTGGTTCGTAGACCAAACGGATGTCACAAATATTCTATTTTATTTAATTGAGCCCCATCGTCAAGCAGTGTGTTTGTCCTTCGAGATAGATACGTGGTTTGTGATGTGGTGCTCATTTATATAACTATTTGAGATGTGAGATCGGTTTGATTTCATATCTTAAAATTTTCAAACTTAAAATTATTTTCAAAATCAAATGCTACTTTCTAAATTATATATATATATATATATATACACACACACACACACATATATATATATTTAAATTAAATTTAAAATATAAAATTCGTCGACAATTTCTATAGGCGACCCCTTTTCAAAATACAACACTCAACCTAAGAATATGCCGACAATTTCTAGCGACTCCGCTGGGGACTAGTTCCACTCTCCATTTTTATCAGATTGTTTTGCTTTCATAAATTGATAATGAGTCCATATCTCTAGTGGACCAAAACTATCATTCTTCCGTTGGCATACCACATTCATTTCTGTCTCGAATGGGTATAGCCAATTTCTCTTAGATTTAGGAGTCACTGTTTAGACACCCCTAAATAGAGAGGTTCTGAAATCCTTTTACCTCTTAAGAGGTGGGGTGGACCCCCAATAGGTGTTAACTTAGGAGCGGTCCCTTGAGTTGAGAAATTTTACGAGACTTTCTCTTCCTTTCCAATTCTGAATCGGGTCCTTTACCTTTTCTATAACCTTCCTCCCTTAAACACTTCATTCCTAACAAACAAATCTTCTAATAAATAACCCTTTAATAAATGATCTCCTTTAAATCATAAATACACTAAGATAAATGAAAATGTGTTCAGACTCTTTCTTTTTCATCCTATGTTTTGTGACGAAAGGAAACATAATTTGGGAGTAATACTCAGAATCTACCCTACAGAAAATGACTGCACCAAAGTTAATCTTCTCATTCACCAATGGAAAGGACTTCACCGTCTATAAGGATGAACTACTCGATAAGGGAATCATCCATTTTGGACAAGGATTTGACAATAGAAATATCAAGTTCGCTGATGTCACTCTCTTCGCACTAATGGACAAAGTGCCAGAAACTGAGGAGCCCATAATTGAGTTCAACCTGAAGCCGACTCAAGAATTCCCTCCCCACGAAAGGGTTCCGATGTGAAAGAATGCTTGCTATTCGTAGGAGGACTGTTATCTCTACCCCCACCAGTCTAGTCATCTCTGCACCTACCCCGGCTTTTGCCAAACTAAAGGGGAAGGAAATCAAAGCCTGTGATGAGCCTGTGACCGTGGAGGGTTCAAATTTTGCTACAATACCATATGTTTTCGAGATTGGGTCCAATTCAAGAGTTGCACCCCTAACTCAGACTCAAAGGAGAAATAGAAGCAGAAAGATTGCCAGGATCGAGAAAGCCAAAGATGTTGAAGTTGCTTTTCTAGAAGAAATTCCTAAGGAAAGAGAAGAACTGCCTGAGTATATACCTTATTTGGAAGGGAGTAGGTTTCACCCCCTCTCTACTACATCAGATGAAGAAGATGTCTGAAGGATCACCACTACACTACCCCGACCTGCATACTATAGTAACTTCAAAAGAAAAAGGGTTAATACTACGCCATTTGCTCGGCTACAAGCTGTGATAGAAAAATTGGCAAAGAAAGAAAGATGCCCTGTGTCAGAAATCCTAAGAAGAATGGGACGAGTGCCAGCTAGATCCCGCCTCAGACCTTGAGTAGAGCCTGTCACTGCCGTAGAGAAACTAATGAAGAAGATGAGAGCTAGTTCACCTGTGGTTGTATCAAGTCATCATAATAGGGAGGACACCACCTACCAGCATATAACCGACAGACCGTCCGGTCCTAGGCCTTCTGCTGCATGAAGGATGGTGTGGCGACCTATTATTACCGAGCCAAGACCAACACAATAGCCTAAGAAGAAAAGCCTCGTCAAAGAGCCTGAATCTGAAGGAAGTGCTACTGCAATAAAAGAAACTCCTAAAAAAGAAGTTTAACAGCCATCACACGACAACCACGAGACTGTCTGGACGAGACCCCTCGAGGATGCTATAGGAAAGCTAAGGACAGATATCTGACGGTTGGCAAAATAAAAAGGAGAGAAGTTCGAAAATGAAGTTGATTCATCAAAATTCATGGATGAAGAATATGCCGAGATCAACATGGTTGAAACACGAGCATCGTTAGCTTCGCAAGGTGCTTCGACAGCTGCGGAAAGAGATGAACCGGAAGTGATGAGAGCCCAGCTTTGGGAAAGAGATGACACAATTTCCTAGATGGCAAGGAGGATGGAAGAGATGGCTGCTGCTTTAGCCACTCTCCAAAGTCAGGTGCAACCTCATAAAGGAACACCCCCAGAAATCATCCATATTGCAGATGGAGGAAAAGAGATCACATCCATCAACGGAGACGAGCCACCAAAGAAGGATTCTGCACAGAGCATGATTCCCGAAAAGGACATTAAAAACATGGTAGAACAGCAGGTGCAAGAAGCTTTAGCACAATCCAAGAGTGGAGCATCTATTCAAACGGGTAGACCTTACCCCAAAGAATTTGATGTTGTTCAATACCCAAAAGACTTCGTACCACCTCTATTTAATACTTTTGATGGAACGGGAAACCCCCGACGGCATGTTGCACATTTTTGTGCTAGTTGCTGCAATGCCGGTGGGAGTGACGTTTTACTCTTCCATCAGTTCGTCAGCAGCCTGTCAGGAATCGCCTTTGATTGGTACGTAGAATTGCCAAATGTTTCAGTTAAGACCTTTATAGAATTGGAAAATCTATTCGTTCAGCAGTTTGTCGGGGCTCGGCACCACATCACCATCGGTGATCTAGTGGTGGAGCACCAGAAATCGAACGAGACTTTAGTGGATACATACTTCGATGAAGAAATTGAAGTATGAAGTGTGAGCCACAGCTACAAGAATAGCATGCGATCGGTATTTTACTGAAAAGCATCCATGGCTCCATAGTACTTCTCCTTAAAGGATTTAGAATTAAGACTTTCGAGAAGCTGCTTAGCAAGGCCAGGAGCTTAAAAGAGGAGGCAAAGCAGCTAAGTTTCGTAGACAAGACTAATAAATAGAAGCCCGTAAAAGCATTTGAAAAGAAATTCAGAATCGTCGCGACAGTAGATAAGGGCAAGAAGCCAGTACAGATACATCCAGAGAGACCACAGCCAGAGCGGCCACAGCCTAGCTATCAACCACCGCAACGTACTTACCCACAACCTCAATAGGATTTTCAACAGCCTCGACCGAGCTATCAGTCGCCTCAGCATTATGAACAACCATCTCGTCCACAGCATACCCTGAAAGATTTTCTGAACAAGGAACATCCATTCAAAAGCGAAGCGAGTGGCGAAGATGTTCCACGATTTAATGAAGACACCAGATTTTCAGCTACCAGAGCCCAAGAGGCCGGAAGAAGTCAACAAGAAAGATCATCCGAACTATTACCCTTACCACCGAATGCTCAGGCATAAGATAGAGGATTGCATCACTTTCACGATTTGGTTTGATGAAAATCTCCGGCAAGGGAAGATAACGATCCCGAAGGAATACATGAAGGAACCCCAAAAGGGAGGTTCTGTCAATGTTATTTCAATGGATCCTATTGTTCCGATAGACCCTTACACGACCCATGATGGATGGAGTACCGTCTGGACAAAGTCTTCAATGAAAATGTTGGATCACATCCAGACCACTTCGGTACGCGCTTCAACTCAGAGTTTGAAACCTAACGAGCCTGCACTATCGCTTGCGATCAAAAAACCGCCTCAGAAGGAGGAGAAGATCGTGGAAGAAAAGAAAACTGAGGCTCCGAAGAGTAGACTAGGGGCTGCTTATCCTAGGATGGTTGTTTCCGATTCGGGGGAGAAATCCCTCGAACCTCTGACTCTGTATGATTATTTGCTCACCCCGGCGGGATCTTATAATGATAAGAGTTTTGGTGTTGGCTACGTTTTGACTGTTTCTAACGATTACATAACTAACGACAAACTAACCTAATCCGGATCTCGATTCTGATATAAATAACGATTCTCAAATCATACTAAACCTCAATGACTAAAGGAGAAGATGTTCACAAGGATGGCTACGAAAGCTCAACAAGCGATAAGTCTATTTGTGAATTTCGAGGAGCTCCAATCATGATAGAATTAGAGTCATCAGATTCCGAAGCAACTCCGAAAGAGCCACTCGTTCCGATTTAAGAGGATGCACCGGCAGATTCAACACCAAATTCAGAAGAAGTAACTGAAGTCAATTTGAGAAGTGAAAAAGTTCTACCAACTTGAATGGGTCCGAAGGATAAAGGAAAGCAGGTGGTTGCTCAAGAAGAGCCAACCCCAGCAGAGGAATTGCCCATTCGGGAAGAAACTGAGGAACATGGTAATAAAGTAGACTACAACATGCTAGCCCATCTTAGGAAGCTACCAGCCAAACTAAGCATATACGACGCTCTGATCTTGTCAAAGGAGATGAGGGAAACTCTGATCAAGCCTTTACTTGATCTAGAAATTTGTTTAGCTCAAATGGCCGGTAATTCCTTCGACGAGGTTTGCTCGTTAAAAGAACAGTGAGGTTTTACCTTCACGGACAATGATCTACTACTCGAAACGGCTGATCACAACCGACCATTGTACATTTCAAATACTATTGGAAAGTTTACGCTCTCCAGAGTGTTGGTTGACCTAGGAGCATCAATTAACATAATGAGCCTTCGAACGTTAGCATATTTGGAAATTGATGCTTGCGGCCTCGAAGCAGACAAGATGTTATTAAGAGGGTTCAATCAGAAAGGAGAAAGAGCTCTTGGATCGATAACACTACTGATGAAAACCGGTGACTTAGCAAAAGACAACCACAAAATTACATATAATTGATTCTGAGACATCGTTCAACGCTCTACTTGGTCGGCCATGGATCCATGAAAATCGGATGGTACCATCGTCTCTACACCAGAGCATAAAATATTATGAAGGAGGAGAACAGTGTATCAAACGTGATTTGCAACCATTCTCCGTGCATGAAATCAGAATTCACAAAGACGCAGCCTACTACGCGCCTTCGAAGAAAACGATCTTCTCCAGAAATACCATACCATATGAAGCAAAAGAAGTGCAAGACGATAAAGGGCCTGAAATTCTAGTCCAACAGTTACTCACCACTCCCTTACGGCGAGATGGTGAAGGTTTCTCCAGAACTCGCACCCGAGGTCGAGGCCGGGGACGAGGTCGAGGTAAAGACATTAGAACAGTTGGACAGAAGAAACCAGTCATTGATGTTGATTGGGAGACCAGTTCCCAAGAAGAAGAAATCAAGAAAAAATTAGCAACAGTAAATCAAAAGAAACCCCAGTTCAAGATCTCTCTCGAAGATGAAAAGAATGAAGAATACAAATCAATGTACAAGAAGATTAACCACTATGTACATACTATGACCCTGACCCCGATCCATTCTAATAAGATAGAGGGTGCAGTGGTCAAGGAAGTGCATGGTTGTGGTACTAAGCCGATCAAATTCTACCGTGGCACTTCTTCTTCCAATACTGAAAAAGATGGATAATTTGAAGATGTTACTTCTTCTGAATTAATAGAACTGCCTTTTGAGTGGTACTCTCCCTGTGTTCAAAATTTAATTCAACGTGGTGTCTTACCTCGACAATGGACAAAAGGTCGATCACAACAGTTTGAAAAATTATGGAACAATGCCTGTCGGCCTCCCAATTCAAAACATGGTCTCAGATTCGGCATGGTAGGATCAGTTGACGATACGGGATTTTGCTTGGTTGTCACTTGCGAGCCTAATGAAGGCGCTGGAAGCTTCAGAAGATCTCGAAGATCTACTAATCGGAGATGCTCCGCCAGAATTTGAAGAAGAAATTAAATCTACAATAGACGAGTTAATGGAAGTTAACTTAGGTACTAGCGAAGAGCCTAGGCTGACCTTTGTTAGATCCTTACTTAATAAAGAAGACTCCATAAACATGATCAGACTACTGATGGAATTTAAGGACTATTTTGCTTGGAGTTACAATGAAATGCCAGGATTAGCTCCAGAAGTTGCAGTTCACAAGTTAGGAGTAGATCCCACTACCGTTCCAGTCAGACAAGCTTCGAGAAGAATGTGTCTAGAGATTGAACAACAAGTGATAGCTGAAGTTAAGAAGCTAATAGACGCTAAATTTGTCCATGAAGAGAAATACCGATCTTGGTTAGCCAATGTAGTACCAGTCAGAAAGAAGAATGGTCATATCAGATTCTGCGTGAATTTCAAAGATTTAAACAAAGCATGTCCAAAGGATGAATTCCCTCTACCAATTCCAGAATTGATGATCGACATCGCTTCATCACATGAAGTCTTTTCATTCATGGATGGATCATCAGGGTACAACCAGATAAAGATGGCACCAGAAGATGAAAAGCTCACAGCCTTCAGAACGCCAATTGGAGTGTACTGCTACACAGTGATGCCATTTGGATTGAAGAACGTAGGAGCAACCTACCAAAGAGCAATGACGAGGATTTTTGATAATCTCATTCACAACCAAGTCGAGTGTTACGTGGATGATGTGGTCATCAAGAGTAAACCAAAAGAAGATCATTTGTATGATTTGAGAATTATTTTCGAGCAGTTAAGACAATATAACATTAAGATGAATCCCTTGAAATGCGCCTTCGGCGTCACCTCTGGGAAATTCTTAGGATTTGTTGTTGGACATCGTGGAATTGAAATCGATTCGGAAAAGATTAAAGCTATCTTAGAAATTCCACCTCCCAAAACCTTGAAACAACTACAGTCCTTTCAGGGGAAATTGGCATATCTTTGACGCTTTATCTCGAATTTGTCAAGAAGGTGTCAGTCGTTTTCTTTTTTGGTAAAGAAGGATGCCAAGTTTACTTGGGACTTCAAATGTCAAAGTGCCTTTGATGACATCAAAAAATACCTAATGACACCTCCTGTGTTAGCAGCCCCAGTCTCGGGACGATCGTTGACACTTTATACCGCAGCTTTAGACGACTCTCTCGGAGCCCTGCTAGCCCAGGTCAATGACGAGGGAAAAGAAAATGCTCTCTACTACTTAAGTCGTTGTCTAATTATGGCAAAAGTAAAGTATCCTCCTATTGAGAAGCACTGTTTGGCCCTGATCTTCGCTGCACAGAAGCTCAGGCACTACGTGCTTTCTCATAAGGTTAACCTTATTTCGAAGTTTAATCCGTTGCAATATTTGATGACCCGCCCGACACTTTCCGGTAGACTTGCTAAGTGGTCAATGATACTATTGAAATTCGATATAAATTTCGTTCCTTTTTGTGTCGTAAAGGGACAAGTCCTAGCAGACTTCCTCGCAGCACACCCTTTACGGGCATAATCGCCTCTCAACGATGACTTGCCAGACGAGCAGATAATGAGCCTAGAAGACCCCGATGATCAGTGTTGGGAATTGTACTTCGACGGAGCATCTTCAACACAGAAAGATAAAGAATCACAAATGATAATGCCAGGCAAGGCAGGAATCAGCCTAATCTTTTTGTACTTCGATGGAGCATCTGCAGCACAGAAAGATAATGAATCGCAAACGATAGTGCCTGGTAAGGCAGGAATAAAACTAATCTTTATAATACCGGAGCGGGGAATGTGAAGGTGTTCCTACCATCTAACAGAACCATGTACAAACAATGAGGCAAAATACGAAGCCCATATAACCAGACTGGAATTTACTATTCAGATGGGGATAATGGATATCAACATCTATGGAGATTCTCAGTTGATAATTCAACAGGTTGCCAGACAATACAAAATTCTAAAGCCAAGACTCGAATAATACTTTCAGTACACAATGAAATTGTTAGAGCGGATTCTGAATATAACAATCTACTAGAAGAGAAAATGCTCTCGCAGATGCGTTAGCCCGCCTTGCAAAAGAATTTGCCTGCTTGCAGGATGAGTCAGTTGAAGTGTCAGTTCAAGGACGACAGGTCCTATCACAGCTCGACATGGATACAATTTACAAATCAGAAGGAAAAGAAGAAGAATCGATTGCAGCAGTGACAGAAAATACAGAAGATTGGTAGTAGCCACTAATAGACTACTTGCAAACAGGAAACCTACCGGACGACAAGTCGATAGCCCATTAAATCAAGAAAAGAACTCTGTCTTATGCATTAATAAACAACACGTTATACAGAAGGTCTTTTGATCAGATGTGGCTAAGATGCCTGAGCGGGTCCGAGGCTCGTGAAATTTTTAAAGAAGTACACTCAGGACTTTGTGGCGCTCATCAATCGGGTCCAAAAATGAAAATGAAAACTAAAATTAAAAGACTAGGGTACTACTGGCCCTCTATGATGACTGATTGCATGAAGATTGCCAAAAGTTGTCACTAGTGCTAGGTGCATGGAGTGGTTCTACATCAACCTCCAAATGTGCTACATCCGACAATCGCGTCGTGGCTGTTTGAGTGTTGGGGCACAAATATTGTGGGTCCAATAGAACCGTCTTCTTCACGAGGACATCGCTTCATTCTTGCAGCTACAAATTACTTTTCTAAGTGGACAGAAGCAGTAACGCTCAGAGAAGTGAAAGCACATCACATGCTACAATTCTTCAAGAATAAAGTCGTTTACCGTTTTGGGGTACCGTGCAGAATTATCTCAGTTAACGGGTCCGCATTCAGAAGCACGAAGATCAACAATTTTGTCGAGAAGACATAAGATCGGCCGGTGCTATTCAACAATCTACTACCCAAGAGCGAACGGCTTGGCCGAGGCTTTTAATAAAACTCTAGTCCAAATCCTAAAGAAAACTTTGGACGACAACAAGAGAAATTGGCACGAGAAGTTGTTAGAAGACTTATGGGCCAACAGGAAGACTTTCAGAACTCCTACTCAGTCTACGCCTTACGCCTTAGTGTACGAGTCCGAGGCCATTCTACCCTTAGAGGTTCTGTTTCCTTCTCTCAGAATTGCAGTTGCAAACAAGATCACTAAAAAAGAAAATGCCAAACTACGACTAGAAGAATTGGAAAGCTTGGAAGGGAAAATACTTTCAGCACAGCAGAATTTGGAACTATATCAAGCCAAGATGATCCAGGCCCATGATAAATTTGTCGGTCCAAGGACATTCAAAGTCGGTGAGTTGGTTTTGGTTCTCAGAAGACCTATTCTTGCACATCGCAAGATAGGTGGTAAATTTGAACCAACATGGGAAGGGCCATTCGTGGTCGAGACAGTTTACTCAGGAGGTTCCTACTAGCTTGTAAATTATCGTGGAGAACGACCTATACTTCCATTTAATGGATGATATCTAAAGAAGTGTTACACAACCTGATGTTTCAAAGGATGAATCATCATTCCTAAAAGCACGAGCACAATAATTACTTATGACTGGGTCCGAACCCAAAAATATAAGTAAAAATAAAAGTGGATGATAAAGAAAATCGTTAAAAAATTTTTTAAAAGAAAACATGTGAAATTATGATAATAAAGTTTTTTTTATCCTTCCTTTCAAATCGAGTCTCACTCTTGATCTTTCTTCATCTTTTCCTACTCCTATTTAAATTTAAAATAAACAAATAGAAGCTCTTCATTAATAAACATATTTTTCTACTGTTCTTGTTCTTAGTACAACCCCTGATCCATTCCTTATTTTTCACAGGGAAATGTCAAACGGGCAGTTGTTTCTGAACTTTAAGAATGGCTTGAGTCTAGCACTTGATGAAAAGAGGGTGAGGGATGGAGCCGTGATCGAGATTGACTTTGACTTCACACCAGCCGGGCTACAATACGAAGAAAATGATTGGACCCCGATTGATCGGGAAGAGCTCCGCAACCATACAGTGATGAAATTGGGTGGCTCAAGTCAACCATCCGCCAGCAAGAAGAGAAAGTGAACACCGCTCATGCAACGGGAGAAGACAAGAAAGTTAAGTCCGTTGTTGCTACAGCAGAGGGCAGGCTCGTCAACGCCATGCCCACAAATATCCAAGGGGTAAGGAGAGCTACTCTCACTGCCACCCAGCAGAGGAACAAGAATCGCCGCATTCGCAAGATGTTAACCAAGCTAGCAGCAGATCAACATGAAGAGACAGTTGCTACTGGCAATACAAATACTCCGAAGAAATTGGCTCGTCAGGAACCAGAAAGGAGGAAATCAACTCCAAAGAAAGCAGAACAGATAAAGGAAATTCCAAGAAGGGCAGAAATAGAACCAATACCTCGACGCCAGATAACTGCACCAGTTTTAAAGTGTCTTGTTACGAAAGCAACCCGGAGGATGTCCCGACAGAGACTACCCCCAAGGAGCCAAGACATGCAGGAGAGCATGCCGGGGTTGAACCATACATTCCCTAGTACGTTACTAGACCTCGCCAGTTGCAGATAATTCCAGAATATGAGTTGGAAAGAATGCAGAATGTTGAAAAGAAAACTTTTGAATACTTCGAAAGAATCTGTGGCAAGAGGATCAACATCTTAGAAGGCCTCGAGCTGCATACAAATGTATTCTCAGATTACGAGCAGCAGCAAATTGTAGACTGCATCATTAAACTTCAGAAAATGGGCTGAGCTGGTTGTCTGAGGGAGAAAACTTATTTTGAACCCCGAAGGTGGATGCCAGGGAAAGGAAGAGTTACGATCCAATGCGTATGTTGCTACAACTTCGCGGTAGATAGAAAAGGAAATCCACCAGGGATAATCCATTGCAGTGAGGTGGATTTGATGCCGAATATTATTAAAAGAATGGTAAAGAGGATGATAACATGAAAGGCATTGCCTGCAGATTGCATACCCAACAGCTGCATCATTAACATCTACAAGGAGGCCGACTGCATACGTCCACACATAGACCATCATGATTTTGTTAGACCTTTCTGCACAGTGTCTTTTGTCAACCAGTGCAATATCATATTAGGATCTGACCTCCGGATAGCAGGCCCCAGAGAATTCCGAGGGCCAGTGGAGATACCACAACTGGTAGGTTCCGTCATGGTGTTAAAAGGGAATGGAGCGGACATCGCAAAGCATTGCATTCTAGGAGTGCCTATTGAGCGGATCTCTGTTACTTTCAGGAGGATGGACGACAGAAAAATGCTTTTCCACTTCTAGCCAGATCCAGAGTTTTAGAGAGTATCCGGCCTTACGAGCTGTGAGTTACATGCGAGATAGCACATCTCCAATGCACATCCATACGACATTCCTGCCAAGGATGACTTGGAAGGTGATGTTATTGTCCATGTATCTCACTATTCAGACATGGATTTTGACAGCTGCTTTAAAATAAAGAAACTTGTAGAATCTTCCACAATCCGTTTTGGATTTATATGGATTGTATGAGATATTAAATTCTCAAAGAAAATATCATCATGTTTTGGATCAAGTTGTATGATGTATTTTCGACGAGATTGGAATTAAAGTGACCATGTCATGTTTTGCCTTCACCTCTTTTTGTGCAAATTGACTGGGAAATGCCATTAAATTAAAAAGAACTTCGAGCAAAGAACAAAGGGAAAATAAAAATAAATAAGAACTCTTCTAAAAATCTGAATGTCAAAATAAACTACAATAAACATGAACTCTAAATAAATATGAACTCTAAATTGAAAAATCATGCTAAAATCAAATCACAACAAATGACGAAAAAAATTCCTGAATCTGAAATCCCCAGCCTTTGGCTATTCTCAAATCTCTTTTTGACTCTCCATATTTCCTTCCCTCTTTTGAGAAGGTCAACTGAGTCTACTAACACAAAACCACGAAAATTTTTGATTTGGTTCTGATGGCATGGATTCATATCCTTCGCCAAATAGTCAGACTTTGATAGATCCTCATGGGACGTGAAACACTTTCACGTCTCATTGCAAATCTTCCACTAAACATAAATCTCCACAGCAAATTTCAACCCTTTAAACCTTCGATACTAGAACCAGATTCCAGTTCTCTTTAAACCTTCGAGACTGGATCAATATTCCAGCTCTCTTTAAACCTTCGAGACTGGATCCAGATTCCAGTTCTCTTTAGACCTTCGAGATTGGAACCAGTTTCCATTTCTCTTTAAACCTTCGAGATTGGAACCAGTTTCCAATTCTCTTTAAACCTTCGAGATTGGAACCAGATTCTAATTCTCTTTAAACCTTCGAGATTGAAACCAGTTTCCATTTCTCTTTAAACCTTTTAGATTGGAACCAGTTTCCATTTCTCATTAAACCTTCGAGATTGGAAGTAGTTTCCATTTCTCTTTAGACCTTCGAGATTCGAACCAGTTTCCAATTCTCTTTAGACCTTCGAGATTGGAACCAGTTTCCAATTCTCTTTAAACATTCCAGATTGGAACCAGTTTCCAATTCTCTTTAAACCTTCGAGATTGGAACCAGTTTCCATTTCTCTTTAGAACTTCAAGATTGGAACCAGATTCCAATTCTCTTTAGACCTTCGAGATTGGAACGAGTTTCCAATTCTCTTTAAACCTTCGAGATTGGAACCAGTTTCCATTTCTCTTTAAACCTTCGAGATTGGAACCAGTTTCCATTTCTATTTAGACCTTCGAGATTGGAACCAGATTCCATTTCTCTTTAGAGCTTCGAGATTGGAACCTGTTTCCATTTCTCTTTAAATCTTCGAGATTGGAACCAGTTTCCATTTCTCTTTAGACCTTCGAGATTGGAACCAGTTTCCAATTCTCTTTAAACCTCCAAGACTGGAACCAGATTCCAGTTCTCTTCAAACCTTCGATCCAGTTCTCTTTAAACCTTCGAGACTGGAACCTGATTCCAGTTCTCTCTAAACTTTAGAGATTAGTACCTAAATTCTGATTTTCATCCTTTTCAATCGATACTTAAACTCCGATTCTCACTCGAGGCTGGTACCTAAATTACAGTTCTCTTTGCAATCCCGAGGTTGGAACCTAGATTCCAATTCTCATTTCAAATCCAGATTTCCTTAAATTGATTTTTAAAAAAAAATAAATCACAATCGAAATTGAAACTCAGAACAAATCGAAATCTAAACTCACACATTAAAAAAAAAAACTCGGGACAGAAAATGAAATGAAATCTAAAATCGAATTTCTCCAGATCTTATGATCTGGAATTCACCTCCTTTTCTTTTCCCTAGCGAGAGTTCAGGGATCTCCAGCCTTGGAGATATACTCGATACTCCCTAGCGGAAATTTGTTTCTACTCTGTTCTATGTATGTCCATTAGACGTCTGTGTTGGTTTTGTTGATCTCTTTGGTCAATGCCAATACGCGTGGTGTGCTTGGTTAGCACACCACACCTATTGGGGGTCCATTTGTTAACCTCATTTTTGATGAGATCTTTTCTCTTCTCTCTCCTTAGTACTTAGGATCTAGCCTTATGCTTTCCTTTGACTATCTTAGAGGACTAGAAATGGAACCCACCACTTAGAAATTTAAACACCTCTTAACTCCCTGCAAACCTCATAAGTTTGATTATAAACCCCTAAGTAACTTGGAGGGTTAAGATCTAATGTGGAGGTTTAAAGGATGAGTTTCCTATATGAATCTTTGGCCTTAGGACTACCCTGGGTGGCCTGGTCTGGTGAGGGTTGACCTGCACACATTACACTTTCACACACATTCCAAATCCTAAAACCATTCATACCTAACTTGTCTCCCTGACTCATGTAGGTAATTTATATGGATGGAACTTAACCCTATGGATGGACCTTAACCCCTAAGCCCCTAGCTAAGAGGATTAGGAATAACATAGTGAATGCCTCAAATGAGTCCTCTCTTGGCTCTTATGGGCTTGCTATGGCTTCATGGCTCAACCAATGTGATTCCATTCTACTCAAACTTGATCAATCTTTATTTTTCCAAAATTTTTATTTTTGACCCCCGGGGCCCTACAACCACTAAACCTACCAAATGTCCTTTAAGCTACCCAAAATTTGCAAAATCATCTAAATTCACCAAAATTCCTCAATACCAATCCTAAACATTTCCCACCATTGAAATTGATCATCCATAGCGAAATATACCAAAAATTCCAAAAATACCCCCCAATACCCTCCAAATACCCAAAGTGCCCTTCTTAACCAAAAATTTCATAAATTCCAAAAATTCCCAAAAAATTTAAAAAAATCCCAAATATTCTTAATTTCATTTTGTTTAACTACACCTTAGGGCAATTTTGTCAATTTAACCCACTTTTTCCAAAACCCCCAATTTGACCCATTTTTAACCTAAGTGGACCCAATGTCAAACCAAATCAACCGAATTGACCTCAATTTTAATCCAATTCAATTCTAATCTTCAATTCAATAACCTCAATATCAATTTAGACCAAATACAAACTCAATTTGATTAACATTTGGATCCAACTCCAATTTGAAGCCTAAAGCCCAATTTTGGCCCATGACATAAACCTAGCCCAAACCAACCCAATTCAACTCCAATTAACCCCAAATCTTTTCCTAAACCTTTCTAACATCCCCATAAACAAAACACTAACTCGATTTGCCCAAAATTTGAACCTAAACTCCACCCAAACCTAACCCAAAATCACAATCCCCATTTTTGGTTTAAACCCAAACCTAACCAAAATGGGCCCAAATCTCAAAATCAAAGCCCAACCAAAGTTGAAAACTCTTTGTGACACTCCCATAAACATTTCTCAACATTAATTTTACATCAAATCCAACCTTAGCCCAAGTTAGCCCAACTTGACCCACTTTGGCCCCATTACCAAAAAAGCTCAAATTAAGTCCAATTCCACTCTGACCGATACAAAATCTTTTCTAAAATGTTCACAACACATCCCTAAACTAAACCCAACAATTATTTGGCCCAATACTTCACAAAATTTCCACCCACCAATTTTTTTCAAACCTAAAGGCCCACTTTCTTAAACCATTCTAAAAGCCCATTTTCACCAAATCCAAAAGCCCAAAATTGGCTCTAAAGCCCACATGTCAATTTCTTTTCATCACACCTTTAATTGATATCACCACTAAGTTTCAAAATCATCATTAAACCATTTCAAATCAAGCTTCATCCAAATTTTCACCAAAATGCCAAAAATCCTTAAATCCTCTTTCATGAAATTGATTAAGCTTGGCCCCAAGCCAAATGAAGCCATGGAGCCATGCATAAGCCATATGCAAGACATGGAAGCCACTTTACACATCACCGTGTCATTTATGGCAAAAGGAGGGAGTCCTTTAATGATTCCCTTAAGGGTGATTAAGCCTTTTCATGACTCTTCTAAACCTTTATTAAACCTAAATGTACTTAGATGGTGAATTCTCCCCACTAAGCTAGCTGACTTACCTGATTCCCTCAACCAAAAAATCAAGCCTTGGAGGCTGAACAAAACCTAAATCCATGACTTGGACCCATTTGGACCCAAAATTAGCTCCTCCCCCATTCCATTTAAATCAAACCCTTTACAGATGGCCAATTCCAATTGAACTCACCAAATCCCAGCTCTGACCTCACTGAGTCAGATGGTGACCCATGCTTGGCCGGACCATCACCTGGGCCGCCGGAAAACACCACACCCGTGAGCACCTATTTGATTCAAATTTCAAATTGCTCCTTGCTGAGTTGTCCCAACTCAATTAGACACCATGGCTCTTCTTCTCCTCACCAGAGCAGCTGATCCCAAGCCTCATCTCCCCTTGGGAGGCCCTCCAGCCATGTCTATTTAAACCCACCACCCTCTCGGCCAAAGAAGGTGATGAACCAGACCTAAACAAAACTCTGCCAAAATTGCTCTAGGACCTTCTCCTAACCTAGAGCAATTGATCCTTACTGTCCTCCTGCCCTAAACCACATTGATTGAGCTCAATTTTGGAGCTTAATTCTCAGCCCAGAACCATGACATCTCTGAAAACTCCACCAAATTCAAATTAAACTCACCCACACCTACACAGGACCAAGAGAAGGAGTTCCCAAGTGGAAGCTCTCTCACCAGGCCAGCCATTCTCTCTATCGGCAAAGCTTTAAAATCAGGCTTGGTGGAAGTTGTACCTAGGCAATTCCCCAGAGCCAGATACTTCATCTGGAGCTTCCTTGGGTGCAATCGAAGGTGCCACAACTCTCTAATTGAAGCTTCACTTCTCAGAGCCAAGGTATAGACCTCTCCTTCCTCCCGAGCTTCCATAGATTCTCTATTTTGATTTACATAATTTCATAGCATGTAAACCGTATGGATGTGTTCGTCTCCTCAAGACGAATCCATAGAGCATAATAACACAAAAATCCATTGAGAAATGAGAGAGTTCTTAGGGTTTTAGTGTGGACGATCACGGGTGCATACCAGTTGTAGACGATGACCAGGCGCCGTCCGATCGCGCGTGTATCGGTTGAACGGCTCAGATTGCGTCGGATCAGAGGAAGGAGCGGAACTACGGGATGCGTGGCGGCTGACTCAGATAGTGGCGTCAAATAGGAGCACGCTGTGTGGTCTTTCGATCCCCATAGGTTGACACGGCGCTGAGTCGAATAAGTAGATAAACAGGATTTTTCTATTTATTTAAATACCCAGAACTTAGAAAATCCATATCTTTGTGTAGAAAAATCACAAAAATAAAATAAAAATACCTTCTTGCTCAGTGAACAGAGGAGAATAGTGTGGAAAAGAAATCAAGTTATTTTGATGAGTATTATATTTTAAATTAATTATTTACTCATTTTAGTATTTTGATTCTCAATTTGCATAGAAAATTCTCCATGGCATGAGACCATAGAGCTTTTGAAGCCTCTGATCTTGGGAACATTCCTTGAATTTTTCAAGGTCAAAGGCCATATCTATAGAAAGTTATGTATTTTTCAAGTTTATGTCACTATTTCTGGTATTTTAATTCCATTAATTAGTATACCATTTGGAAAATTCTAGGAAAATTTGGGGAAGTTTGTTAGGACCAGAGGACCCTAGGATAATTATATTTTGAGTTAATTCAATAAGAATAACCCTAATTGGCCTTACTACTCAAATCTAAACTTTAATTAATTAGGGTTAACCACACATCAAAAGAGCTTGAAAATAATTCTTCACTGATCTTTAGGATTAGAGGGACCTCCCATAAAAATTTGGAATCAATTGGAAATCTTTAACCCCACTAAATGGATTAATTAAGTCACATAACCAAAATTAATCTTTAAAAATTTATAACTCCAAAAATACACTTTAAAAATTCACCTAATTGGTTTTAGGGCTTCTCTGATGTTAGGGAAGCCTTAGAATATTAAAATTAAGATTTTCTAAAAATCTTCATCTTCCACCATATTTTAATATTTTAAATAATTAAAAAATAATAAAAATCATAAAAATATTAAAAATCATAAAAATGTCATATTTTGACTCCTAATCACTTAGTAACAATCCAAATATTTTTTCCAAGTCTCAAAGTAAAGATATTGAATTTTAAATGCTTAAAACAATTTTTGAATAAAAAAATGAATTTTCCAACTTTCTACTAAATTAATTTTAATAAACAAAAAAAAAATCAAAAAATTATAAAATTTATTTCTCTGAACTCCTTGAGGTTAGAGAGAATTAAAAAAAAATATAAAACTTAATTTTCAACTTTCATTTTATTTTATAATTAATTAATGCTCTAAAACTAAAAAAAATTATAATAAATAAATTGTAATTAAATAAATCACCAAAATTGGTCCAAGTGTTCCTCTAGTTATTTGAAACATCTCCTAATTTTCTTAAGGACAGAAACCTTTCATTGGTCATGTTGATGAATTTCCATTGAAAATCCCTATTTTTCACAAAAATAATTATTTAAATTAAATTAAATTCAGAAAAATCACATTTTCTCCTCTAATGTCTTAATTAACATATGAGTGAAGTGAAATAAAAATTTCAAGTTAATTTGAGCTTAATTTGATGAGTTATGAAATAAATAAGCCTAAAGGGGCATAAAGGTAATTAAAGGATTTTAACCCTAATTAATATTTAGGTTTAATCAAGGGGAGGGTAAAATATCTGATTTTAAATTTTCATTAAAAGATTGAAACTTAGAGAATTAAAGGCTAGAAACCCATTAATCATCTTGAAAATATTTAAAGTAAACCTTAATTAATTAAATAATTTGTATTTTGGAAGAATAAGTTAAAATTTAGATTATTTAAATGGAGATATAATTTAGAGAGACTTTAATAACTTAAGCTAAAATCCCTAAATGAATCACTATAATATTTAACTTTTTTTTAAAGTGATAATTGAAATTAATAATTAAATTGTTAAAAGGAAAGTGAACTTTAATTTAATTAAAACTTAAAACATTAAATAATTTGATAATTAAATTTAAATATATTTAAAACATTAACAAAAATTATTAATTTCAAAAAAAAAATATTTGAAAACAAACTTAAAGCAAATTTGAAACATTAAAAGTTAATTTCATTAAAAAATAATTCTTAATAAAAGAAAATCAAACCAATTAAAAATTAATCCAGAATATTGCAATTAAATTAAAATTAAATCATTTAATTAAAATTGAATCATTAAATTAAAATTAAATCATTAAAGTATAAATTAAATAATTTAAACTCCTCTTTCAATTCAAATGGTTTAAACACTTAAGAATAAAATAAATTGAACACTATTCCTAACTTAACTTTATTAAAATTTTATAACTAAATTAAACCACTTTAAATCATCAATTCTAATTTTTAAATCATTAAATTCTTTACTAAATTAATTTGCCCTTAAAAGCTTTCATTATTATAACTCTTAAGTAAAGCATCAAGTGAAATGTCATTTTACTTATAGGATAATTAAACATTCTAATTCACTGAGCATGAAGGAAAAATTTAAACTAAATTCTTGGATGATCAATACACCAGTGCAATTAAATTCATTTGAACTCAAAATAATCCCAAAAATATTGAAAAGATGTTTAGGACTTATCCTAAACTCTTCCTCAATATGATGGGATGTTTTAGAAGAACAATTGAATTTAATTGTTCTTTAATGAAGAAAATCATCCTTAAACAAAATACAAGAACCTAGGCGTCATAGGAGATGACTAGCAATAGGATTAGGAATTTGGTAGACGACCAAAACCCTTCCCTTAGCTTTACCTAGGTACTTGTTATAAATATTTAAATGCCTTAACATGTGTTTTAAGTGTAGCTTGGAATGACGAGAAGACTCTCCAGGTACGCTTATATTTTATTGCAATTTACTTTATTGCAATTTATTCATATAAGTTGTACTTTGCTCTTCTTGCATGTTAAACATGATTGTTGCATGAAAACTAAAACCTTTAGGATAGCCACAAAACTGAAACTAAAACTAAATTAAAAGTCACAGAAGATAAAATCCACCGCCACAACATTTCAAAATATAAAACAACTCTCAATTTAATCACAAACTGAACAACAAAACAATAACTATAACTAAATTAAAACGTCTTGTTGGATGATCGGGAATACCTCGGATGATGTAACCTACGTGATGCTGACGGGATTTCCCACGGTCTAAATGAAAGTGTGGAACTCATTCAGTTGAGTTTAGCAAATTCATCTGGACTAAGTGAATCCAATAAAAATAACAGTACCGGAATGATGGAACCGTGGGATCTTAACCGGTGTTGTTATAATCAACTTTAAGATTCCCCTAATAAAACATTAAAGACATTTGGATTTTTGAGATCTCTAAACGAAAACACTTCTCTCATCTCTTGATTTTCACCTTCTAAAACTAAACCTCTGCAAAAACAAGGAGCTTAGAGCATGGTGGGCAGCACGACCATCGTCATAAGCAAAACCTGTGTCTTTTTCAGTTAAACTTTCCTTAGAATTAAATAACAGAGCCATAGGACTTCAAGGTAGTTTGCCTAGTGCAACATAAACCCTCAACCTTTCGTTAGGCATTTGCATAATCATATTATGTAAATTAATCCTAACCGATCTTAGGACTCTGAGGTAATCGTTTGGTACGACATAAACTCTCACATCTTCGAGGCTGTTTGTGTGATCATATCATACAAGCATAAGTCCTAATTAATTAAAATTGGCAAGATTGAAACATTAAATAAATTCCCAAATTGAAGCCAAACAATAGGATAGTTTGAGAAGTTGCTAAGATTATTCTTGGATCCTGAGCTTCTCCTACTTTTTCCTTTGGATTCTTAAAATAAACTGTTCCAAATTTGAGCTAATCCCATTTGAAATTTCTAAAATCTAATCATTTGAAAACCTTAAAATTTGAAATTCTTGAGAGCAAAACTACTGATCATTATCGAGAGTTTTCTTAAATGATTCCAGTCATTTAAGATGTAATTAACTATAGAGGCTTGCTCTCTTACGGAACTTTAAGAACTCAGGTAATATAAAGTCTGTTTAATTTCTGTATATTAAGCAGGGGAACTTGTCGGCTTATAAAATTGGTTCGCAGACGAAACGGATGTCACAAATCTTCTAGTTTATTTAATCGAGTCCCATCGTCAAGCAGTGTGTTTGTCCTTCAAGATATATACATGGTTTGTGATGTGGTGCTCGTTTATATAAACTATTTGGGATGTGAGATCGGTTTGATTTCATATCTTAAAATTTTCAAACTTAAAATTATTTTCAAAATCAAAGGCTACTTTCTAAAATTATATATATATATATAAATTAAATTTAAAATCTAAACTTCGCTGACAATTTCTGTAGGCGACCCCTTTTCAAAATACAACACTCAACCTAAGAATATTCCGACAGTATCCTGAAAAAGAAAAGTGCTATTGGATGGATATTTTTGATTATATGATTAAAAAGCATTACCGAGAAAGATGAAAGGTCATTTTTTATGATAAAGATAAAGAATCTATGTTATATGACGAGTCATTGTATGAAGAAAATTCATTTGAAGAAGCTCATTATATTCATGAAAATTGAGAAATTTTAGACACAACTACAAATGAGATATTATTACCCTGAACTGGAATTAAAGATGTTACCTACACATTTAAAGTATTCATTTCTTGGAGATTCATTAACTTTATATGTAATTATATCATTTGAATTAAGGAAAGATCAAGAAGAAAAATTAATTAAAGTTCTCAAGAATTATAAGAAAGCTTTTGGTTGGACTATTGCAGATATAAAAGGAATAAGCCCTTCAATCTGTATACATAGGATTTTAATGGAAGAAAATTATAAACCCACTATTGAACCTCAAAGAAGATTAAATCCAATTATGAAAGTGTTTGTTAAGAAAGAGATTTTGAAATGGTTAGATACTGGAATTATTTATCCTATTTCGGATAGCCGATGGGTAAGTCCTATTCATTGTGTTCCGAAGAAAGGAGGAGTAACTGTCATTGTTAATGAAAAGAATGAATTAATCCTAACAAGGCAAGTTATTGGATGGCGAATTTGCCTTGACTATCAAAAATTAAACAACACCACTAGAAAGGATCATTTTCCTTTACGTTTCTTGGATCAAAAGTTGGATAAACTTGCTGGACACTCATATTTCTATCTTTTGGATGGATATTCTGGTTATCATCAATTACCTGTTGCTTATGAGGATCAAGAAAATACAACATTTACTAGTCCTTATGGAACATTTGCCTTTAGAAGAATGCCTTTTGGTTTATGCAATAGACCTGTAACTTTTCAAAGATGTATGATGTCAATATTCTATGATTTAATTGATAAAGGAATTGAAGTATCAATGAATGATTTTTTAGTTTTTGGAACTTCTTTTGAATCTTGCTTGGAAAATATAACAAAATTTTTGAAGAGATGTAAAGAAACAAATTTAGTTCTAAACTTCAAAAAATGTCAATTTATGGTCACAGAAGGCATTGTACTTGGACATAAAGTTTCACAAATAGGGATGGAAGTTGATAAAGCAAAAGTGATAATTATTGTTGAACTACAACCACCTACTACTGTTACTGATGTAAGAAGTTTTTTGGGTTATGCTGGATGTTATAAGAGATATATATAGGATTTTTCTAAGATTGCTAAACCTCTTTTCCATTTATTGGAAAAAGAAGCTAAATTTGAATTTAATGAAGATTGTCTGAATGCATTCAATATTCTGAAAGAAAGGTTAATCACTGCACCTTTCATTGTTGCACCTGGTGATTATGCAATCGGAGCTGTATTAGGACAAAAATATGAGAAGATTTTCAATGTTATATATTATGCTAGCAAAACTCTTAATGAAACTCAAGTAAATTACACTACTACTGAAAAAGAGCTGTTAGCAATAGTATATGCCTTTGATAAATTTAGACCATATCTTCTTGGAACAAAATGTATTGTGCATGCTGATCATTCTGTTATTAAGTATTTAATTTCTAAAAAGGATGCTAAACCTAGATTGATCAGATGGGTTTTACTTTTGCAAGAATTTGATTTTAAAATTGTGAACAAAAGAGGGACTGACAACCAAATTGTTGATCATTTATCAAGAATCGAAAAAAATAATGAGAAGATTTATGAAGAAAATATAAATGAGAAATTCTCAGATGAGCAATTATATGTCATTCAAGGATTACAAATGTCGTGGTATAAAAATATAGTTAATTACTTTGTTAGCAATTTTTTACCATATGGGATGAATAGTAAATATATTAAGAGATTCAAGAATAATTGTAAATCATATATTTGGGAAGATCCTCATTTATTTAAAATAGGAAGAGATTCTGTGATTCAAAGATGTGTACCTTATAAAGAAACTTTTGTAATTATTCAAAAATGTCATGATTCTGAATTTGGAGAACACTTTGGAGTGGATAAAACTGCATTTAAAATTTTAAATTCTTGATTTTATTGGCCTACTTTATTTAATGATGTTAGACATTTTGTGAAAACTTGTGATCGATGTCAAAGAATGGGTAATATGTCTAGAAAAGATGAAATGCCTCTAAGATTTATAATAGAAATCGAAATTTTTGATGTATGGGGTTTAGAATTTTTGTGACCTTTCATACCATTATCTGGAAAGATTGGTATTTTATTAGCAGTTGATTATGTTTCAATGTGGATCGAAGCTGTAGCTTTACCGAACTGTGATTCCAAAAGTGCTTCAAAATTTTTTAAAGAAAATTATTTTTACAAGATTTGGAATGCCTATGATAATTATCACAGATGGGGGAAGTCATTTCAGAAATATAAGAATTAAATCAGTGCTGGAAAAATTCGGAATTAAGCATAGAATTGCAACTGCTTATCATCCTCAAACAAGTGGAATGGCTGAAGTATCAAACATAGAAATTAAAAGAATATTGGAAAAGACTGTTAATCCTAGAAGAACTGATTGGGTTGATAGACTTGATTCTGCATTATGGGCTTATAGAACAGCTTATAGGATACCTATCAGAATGTCTCCTTATCGGTTAAACATTGTCACTTACCTATTGAATTGAAGCATAAAGCTTATTGGGCGATAAAGGAGTTCAATAATAATTTGAATACTGCAGGAGAAAAATGATTATTACAACTGAATGAAATGGAAGAGATTAGAAATGAGTCTTATGAAAATGCAAGAATTTATAAGGAAAGAATGAAGAAATTGCATGACAAAATGATTTCAAGGAAAATATTCGAGCCTGGATAAGAAGTATTATTATTTAATGCTCATTTAAGACTTTTTCCTGGAAAATTAAAATCTAAATTGATGGGACCATTTATAATTGAGAAAGTATATCCTTATGAAGTTATGGATATTAAAGATACCAAAACTGGAAAAGTATTTAATGTTAATGGATTAAAACCGAAGCCTCATATGGGAGAAATGAAATTAAATTACAAAGAGGCTTATAAGCTGAGTCTACCCGATTAATTTAATTAATTTGGTCGGGCTGATGACGTTAAACCAGGGGCTTTGTGGGAGGAAACCCATATTTATTAGTTTGAGTTTAATTATCGCTGTAAGGTTATGCCTTGGTCTTGACTGAATTTGTATATAACTTCTAAAATAGAAGGCTAACAAGTCTGCATTAGCTTAAGCTAAACATTTTCTTGAAGTATATAGAAATTGGACTTGGACCACTCCATGTCAAATGTGAGTAAAAAGAAGATCAAGTTAACCTTCGTTTGTGATTTTTTGTGATTTGAATTTTTTGTAATTATGTTCGTGTGTTGATCATACTTGGTTTATAGACCTATTTTTATGACCAAAACTTTGCAAAATTTGAGGCGAATCAGAGTCGATTGAGGTTCCAGCGCCTAGGTGCCAAAAGTTGGCGCCTAAGCGCCAGAATAACTAGCGTATCGATGATCCGTCGCCTAAGTGCCAGATTCCGGTGCCTAAGCACCGCGGTTACAGATCATGGAAAAATCAAATTTCTTCAAATTTTCACAAAAAAACACTTTATTTATAGCCTATTTTTCGTCCCCAATCCCATAGACACACTAATTTCGACTAGAGCAATCCATTTTGGAGGAGTTAGGAAGGATTTGGAGGCCATGTATTGAGGAAATCATGGAAATGAGGTAAGAGACAAATCTCCTAAAGATCCTCAGCCTTACTTTAATGGTTTTATTGCTATTAGTTTAGAGAAGATGTTTAGTTGAATGGATAAGATTGAAGCGGAACTTCAAAGTATAGGTAATCGTCTCCATGAGATTTACCACCAATACGAACACTTAGAATGGCAAACCAAACTTCAATCTGATCACATGGCTGCCTATCATGAAGCTCAAGCAGAAATGTACGTGAAGAACAAGTGGATTGATGAAAAGATGACTTCAGAATTTCCAAGGGCGTTGGTGTTCTATCCCTTCGGTCCTAGCGAACTTCATTGCGAATAAGACGGAAATTGAAGATCAGTGTTAAATAGATTCTATATGTGTTTTAGGTGTGATCGAGTCTTGTTTCAGTATTTTTAATATCTAATGTGTATATTTGCTTAAATTGTTCAATGTGTGTTGTTGGATTTGAATGTTTGTTTTGTTGATTGTTAGTGTTATTTATAAAACTTTGAACCTTGATACAAGTCTTGTACTTAAGATTGTTGAATTTGGAATGGATATTAGTATTTGAAATTGAAGAATTTGGATACATTTATGTGAATCTATACTTTCATTTTAAATTGATTGTGAAAATATTTGGAGGTTATAAAATGGATAAATACTCTCACCAAAGTAATTAGGAGTCAAATTTGATAAGATTTGGTGGAAAATATTTAATTTAAATCGAATTTTTGGAAAATCGAGTCTGGCGCCTAGGCGCCAGAATTCGGCGCCTAGGCGCTGGTTTGGCTTGAACTCGAAAACTCATCTTTTTAAACCCCCCACGCCATTTTTGATGCCTAAGCTTCCTTCTCCAAAGTATTTCACGAAAATACCACCTAGAGATCCCATTTAGAGCCTGATTTTCAAGTTTTTGGGCTTAAAATTACCCGATGTTTTCATCTTGAGGTCAGATCTACATTCTAAACTCATTATTTTTTATTTTCACCATGGATTTAGCTCTCATCTAGAAAAACCAAAATTTTGAGAAAAAATTTAATTTTTTATGGTTAAATCCATGAGTTTTTAAGCTATTTTAAATTTGAAAAGCTTAAATTAGTTTATTTTTCTAGATCCGTTGAATTTATTTCGTGTTTTTATTTCACGTTTAGATGGCACCCAAGTCTAATTGAGGAAAGGAATGAGAAAACTTTGATCGTAGCAAGTTCTTCACTGCCGCTGCACATTTCAGATGTAATGATTTTGCTATGACTCGGAAGTTTATCACAGAGCGAATTTTTTATAATCCCGGAGGAAGAATTGAGGAGACAATCGTTGCACTCAACTGGCAACGATTTTGCTATTTCACTGCTGTTGTCGTTATCCCAGTGGTTAGAAAATTTTATGCTAATTTCGTGGATGCGGAGGAATACGAGATTTTTGTTCGAGGAGTTGGAGTAGGATTCACTCCTGAACGCAACAACATTTTTTATGGCCTACCGCCAAATATTGAGTGTTATTACTCAGGTTTATCTCCATTTGAGGAAGATTTTGACATGATCATTGTCTACCTGACTGATAGTACTGGAACCTGGAAGACTCAGAATGGAAAAAGGGTAAATTATTCATCTTCAAAGCTTAATGGCGTTTCCAAGGCATGAAACTACTTTATTTGTGCTCGTCTCCTTCCATTCAATCATATGAGTGAAGTTACCAGAGATAGAGCTATTCTAAACTACTACATTCAAGAGAGGAAGTCTTTTGATGTAGGGAGAATTATTTATGATTCTGTGGAGGCTACTACTCATTCTAGCACATCTATTGGACTTGGTTTTCCATCACTGATCTATTCTCTATGTCAAAGTGCTGGAGTAGTTGCTAAGCTTTCTGAGGAAAAGCTCAAGTCGATGAAGCCTATAGGAAGAGAAAGCATCAGCATTTTTGATCGACTGCGAGGTAAGAGTTCTATTGCACCTGCTAGTTCATTACCTACTTCAGGTAGAGCTTCTACTTCTAGACCATCTACTTCTGTCGAGCAATCATCTACATTTTGGGAAACCATGCATGATCAGTTCATAGAGCAGTAGCATGTGTTATTCTTAACTCACTACAGAGTAGATACCATAGACAAGAAGATTGATCACCTTTCTGAGTATACACAAAGAAAGAGTGATTATGATGCTGAGTATTCAGAGTCTTTAGTGAGATTTCTGAAGGGAGAGCATGATGTCGAGATCCCTACATGTCCCAGATTTTCACCCTATGTTGATCATAAGGATATGGAGTTCTCTTTTGGTGATGATGATGATGAAGCTACAGACAGTGATTTGTAGCTTGACTTATCTCTAGAGATTATTGATTCTGTTTTTAGAATGTTTTCTTATTTCTTGTACTGTTTATTGTGATGTTATTTATTAGAGTTGTTGTGAACTTTTTAGGTTAAAATTGTTTCTTAGCTTATCTGATGTGTGTTTAATACTGAGATGTGAATAAATTTCTATAAAAGTTTATTTCTGTTTCAGCCTATTATTTAGTGTTTATGAATAGTTAGTAAATTTGCATGTTTAAAATAAATAAAAAAAGATTTATTTGTAGAAATTAACTCCTGCTCTGCAAAACTTTTCTATATATGCTTAATCATTTATGTTATATTCATATTGAAGCATATGTAGAAGTAGAAGTTAGTTTTTCCTTACAACATCATTGTTATACTTAGATTAATTCATGTTTTTATCTTTCTCTCATGCTTTAGAAACTTTCAAAATTCATATTTATACTAAAGCTGAAGTTTGGGGGAAGGAAAAATATCTATCAAATTTAAATATTATTTGTCCTTAAAGAACTAATATTTTCATTAAAAATATATTAACATAACATAATGAATGAAAAATCTGTTTAAGATTACCTAAATTTTTGAATTTATAAATAATTTAGTAAACTTAACTAAAATTTCAAAAAAATTGATTGATTTTAAGAATAGAGTTATTTAGCTTAAAGAATAATAAGATCAAAATTTTTTTATTTATAGTATAGAGAATTGTATTTTTGAAATACTAAGAATCATGATTATTGCTTAAAAAAGAAATGATTGAAATAATTTTTGAAAAATAATAAATTATTAATGTCATATTTATTAAGTAATAATGTATAAGTTTTTGAAAATAAGTTAAGGATAGTGAAGTTCAAAATCATTAATAGACTATCCAAAAATAGTAATCATCGCTTAAGAAAAAAAGGATTGAAAAACAATCCAGAAAAAAAAGGAAAGAAAAAAAAGAAAAGAAAAGTGAGGAGAAGCTTGAGGAAATGTCTAATTAAAAATTAGCTTCACTTGAATTATCTTATAGTAAGAAAATTGATTGCATTTTTAACTTAATTTCTATGTACATGTAATTTTACTAAAAAAATATGTTTCATGAAAATCTTCTTCTTGTAAATATTCTATGTGACCTTGATATGATAAACTACAATTATTCTTGAAATAAATGAAAAATTGGAAGTCTTATGATTTGATAGTTAAATATTCTTAAATTCTTAAACTTAAACTTAATTAGTGAAATTTGGTTAATGATTTGCTAAAGCTTTTATAAAACCAAAAGTTATAAGAAATCTTAAATATTTTAAGTTCATTCCAAATGTGATCTATTTTATGTAATTAAAAGGGTTACTTGAGGATAAGTAACGTTTAAGTTTTGGGGAATTTGATCTACCTAAAAAATACCCATTTTTATGCCTTATTTATATTCAATTCTTAAGGACACTATGCTTTAATGAAAGGTATTTTCATGTTTTTGGATGTTGATGATTAGAAAGAGTCCAAGAAAGGAAAAGAAGGAAAAAAGGAGCCTAAAGGAGCAAAAACGGAGCTTATGAAGCAATTTTTGGAATTATTGGCCCGGCGCCTAGGCGCCAGAGTCCGGCGCCTATGCGCCTGTTCGATAAAGACGCTGTTAAGTTTTTTTGATGACTTTGGGCAGTTATTTTGATGGTGTTAAGCAGTTATTGAAGCTTCTAGAAGACTAGAAGTTATTCCTAATATATAGGACATGTGATAAAATGTATTTGGACACAAAGAAACGATCTGGATCACGAAGAGGTGTGACCCAAATTGAAGAGGTGCGAAAAAGCTGGTCACAGTGTCTGGCACGTAGGTGCCAGATCCCGGCGCTTAGGCATGACTGTTACCTTCTAGAAGATACATTGAATTTGGAAGAATTTTGAAGAGGTGCCTTAAGCAACCTTTGGTCAAATTCAGAGCTCTATAAATATGAGCCCATTCTACAGAGTAAATCGTACCAAAACCCCCCTTTTAGTACACATACCCTTTTTAGCATCTTCTCTCTCATCTCTAGTTTAATTAAGTCCCTTCCATACTTAGGGTGCCATTTTATTTTGTATCTAGTGAGTTTATTTTAAGCATTTATAGTGTGTAATTGTTGTTGGAGTCTTTCATCATTGCTTTAGAGTCAGTAGAAGTCAGTGGAGCTCTTGAAGGAACACTTCAGATAAGTATTTGTACTTTGGTTTAAATTTTTATAAATTTGTTTGTTGTGTTATTTTATTGAGTTCTGAGTAGTTGGTTATCCCTTTCAACTATGAAAAGATTATAAATTAATTAAATTTCGTAGGAGAATTAAATATAAAATATTTTAAAATATTGTGATGATATTAATACCTGATCTTAGTTTACATTTTAAATTGGTCATTTAATTTGTTAAAACCTGTTGAAGAATTTTGAGACATACACGGAGATAAATTCTTAACTAGTAGATATCACATGAATCCTTAGGTAATCGCAGGCTATACGCAGATTGTTTAAGGTGAAGTGCAAATAAATAGAATTGATAAGTTTTTAGAGTAGCAAACTAAATTCTAATAATTTAGTTTATAGAAAGGTAACGGGTCACTGGTAGGGCCGACCATAGCCACCCTTGGACATCTAGTAGTGTGAGCCTAGATTAATCCATTCTACTAATAAAACATCCTGAGCCTGTTCTTTGCACCTAAACCAAAGGTTAAGGAATAAGAGTGCTCTATTTGGCACAATACCATAACCTTAGTTCCCTACAAAAGATAATTAATCTTTAATTTTGGATTAGTTGAAAAAGAAGAAAGTCTTTTTTACAATTACATAGAATTTTTTACTGCTTATTTTAATTTACTGCTTACTGCTTCCTTTATTTTAGTAAAAATTATTATTTGAATATAAAAAAAAGGTATATATAATTTGCATAAGAAAATTTCCAAATATTAATTATATTTTACTTTTTATTTCACTATCCCAGTGGGATCGATAACCAGGACTCCACTAGAGCTCTGTATTACTTGAACTATATTTATACTTGAGTTTAAAATTGTGACTTTTTCAATAATTATATCTAAATATAAAATTATAAAAGTAAACCTCGCACATCAAGTTTTTGGCACCATTTGCTGGAGGTTAAATCTTCTAAAAAGTGGTATCAAATTTTTGTATTTTAAAGCATATTTAAGGTCGCATCGCATCAATTATTCATATGATAATAGTTTCTTCATATGATAAGAAAAATATATTTTAAAGAAACTATTTTTCTCAACTATGTAAGAATTTGAAGATAAGCATGAGAATAAGCCTAACTGTCTAATAAGAGCAAGTATGAGAGGTTAGAATAAGATCTTTTCTTAGCATATATGTCTACATAAAACAGTGATTCAAACGCTATATGTCAAACCAAGGAGAGTGAAATCAATGAGAGAAAACTTGCGATAAAAAACCAAATACAAAACTTTGACCTTGGAAGATCCCTGATTTTCACTATAACTGTTAAACAAGAAATCAAAGAAAATCATGAGTTAAATATCAATCCCTAAAAATAAGTATAAAATTCACCATCTTAGCTCATGAGAACCACCACTAGAATGATCAAATGTGAACCTTAATTTAACCAACTTAGAAAATCAAATTCAGGATCACCGTATAGGCATATGATAGTTAACTAAGTTCTCATTGTTAGTTTTAAGGACTGAGACATATAAAAAGAATATTCATACATATTAAATTATGTAGCTGCCTGTCGGCCGTCAAAAGTTTAGAAATAGATTTAATTTAACGTAGTACTTTTGGAAGCAGGAATGTTGTTTAGGAGTTCGAGGTTTAATTTAATATATATATATATATATAATTTAAAAAAATATCATTTTTTTATTTTAATATCTGAAATCAAACAGATCTCATATAATCAATAGTATAAATAATCGAGCACTTCACTGCAAGACATGTATCTATTCTGAAGAATAGATATATTTCTTAGTGGTGGGACCTGATCAAATAAAGTAAAAAATTCATGGCATTCATTTTGTTTGTGAACCATTTATTATGATATACAATTTTCCCTATCTAATATGAAGGAATTAGATAGGGTTTATATTAATCTGGGGTCTTTAAGTTTTCTATAAGGGAAAGCCCCTATAGCTAATTACATTTTAGATAACAGAAGTCACTTAAGAAAAAGTTTGATAAAGATCATGAAATATTGTATTCATGACTTCCAAAAGGTAGGGTACTTCGAGAAAATGTGATAATGGTATGTTCAATAGGTGAGTGGCTTAAGTTTTGGAACATTTATCATTGGAATCCAAAGGAAGAGAAAGCTAGGGGAAGATCATGGGTCCAAGAGGAATTATGGTACCTTCTCGACTAACCTATGATTTGGCTATGATTTGAGATATTTATTTGATGTTTTATCCTGCCAATTTTATTACTTAGGGCATACGTTCTCTTGATATAGATCTTGTGAATAGCTTGGAAGATAAGAGGATTAATGTCATATCTGATGATAACCTCAGAACCTAAGACGAGTTAAGGCTTGTATCGCACAAGGTGCAAAGGCCTAAAAGGAAAAAGCGAGGGTTTATGCTGCACTAGGCTACCATATGGCTTTGTTGTTTAATTATAAGGAGCTTTAAGGATCATTTTGTTTAATTTTCTTCCAAATTAAAATAATGAAGAAAATTGTCAATTTTTCTTTTAATATGACAAAGTGAGATTGGTTTCTAAACTTATCCCTTATATGTTTCAATCATTCTAACATATTTATTAATATTCTTCATTGCCCATTCCCCACTCTAATTAAGCCTAAATATTGATTAAGGCTAAACTCTTTAAAAATACATTAGGCCTTATCACTTCATAACTCATTATATTTAATTCAAGTGACTTCAAAATTTTTGTGCCACCCTACCCATGGGTCAATTAAAGCACTAGAGGAGAAAGTGTGATTTATTTTTATTTACATTACTTTATATAATTATTTTATATGCAATATAGGGATTTTCAAAGGAAATTTAACAACTTAGTCAAATTAAAGTTTCTGTCATCATGAAAATTATTAAAGGTTCACTTAGACTGGAGAATCAGTGGGACCAAATTTCATGATTTTTTTAATTTTAATTTAATTATTATAATTATTTCAATTTTTGGAGTATTAATTAAATATAAAATATTATTTAATTGAAAAATTAAATTTTATATTTTTCAAAAAGCTCTTTCAGGTCAGGGAACCAAAAGGACTAAATTTTATATAGTTTTATTTGTATTTTAATTATTAGAATTATTATAGTGAGAAATTAAGGAAATTCCATTTTTTTAGTATTTAAAAATAGTTTTAACCCTTTAAAATTTAATTTTTTTATTTATAGAGATAGGAAAATTATTCTAATTATTCCTAAATGATTAGGATATATTTAGAAAATTTCCATTAATTTTTATTAATTTTGTGTTATTTAATAATTTTTAATTTTTTTAAATAATAAAATAATTTTTAAAAAAGAAAATTTTATTTTAATTACAATTTAATTTTTTAAGACTCCATTGATCACAAAAAAGTCCCAAAATTAATTTTGTAATTTTTTGAAGTGTATTTTAATTATTATAATTATATAACTATCTAAAAATGTGATTTAAGTTGGAAAATTCATTTAAGTATTTAAATTAACTCCAATTGAATTGAAATTTTTAAAGAGAGTTCTTCTAACTTAAAATTATAACAGATTTTTAGTTTAATTTCAATTATTTTTAATTCAATTTAATTTTATTTAAGTTTTATGATTTAATTATCATTAGATTTATACTTCATAAGTTAAACTAAGTTTATATTTTTCCTATATACCTCTGGTCACAGTGAACTTACCAAAGTTTAAATTAGATTTTAATGATAAATATTTTAATTATTATAATTTTTATAGCAAAACATGCATATACAAGTGTTGACCTCATTTTTACAATAGGTCAACCTTTTTGACCTAAAAAGTTGACTTTGGTCAAAATGGTCAATCTAGACCCAATGACCAATCCTGTTGACCCAATAGGTCAACCTTTTGACATAAAAAGTCAACTTTGGTCAAAATGGTCAATCCAGACCCAATGACCAATCCTGTTGACCCAATAGGTCAACCTTTTGATCTAAAAAGTCAATTTTGGTCAAAATGGTCAATTTATACCCAATGACCAACACTGTTGACCCAATAGGTCAACCTTTTGACCTAAAATGACAATGTTGGTCAAAATGGATCCAGACCCTATGACCAATCCTGTTGACCCCATAGGTTAACCTTTTGGCTTAAAATGACAATTTTAGTCAAAATGGTCAATCCAGACCATATGATCAATACTATTGACCCCATAGGTCAACCTTTTGACTTAAAATGATAATTTTGGTCAAAATGGTCAATCTAGACCCAATGACCAACACTGTTGAGCCCATAGGTCAACCTTTTGACCTAAAATGATAATTTTAGTCAAAATGATCAATCCAGACCCTATGACCAATCCTATTGACCCTATCGGTCAATCTTTTGACTTAAAATGACAATTTTGATCAAAATAACCAATCCAGATCCAATCACCAACCTTACTAACCCATTGGGTCAACACATGACCTAAAAAGTCAATTTTTGTTAAAATGACCAATTTTTGATCAAATAACTAGTGACATGTTTAAAACCCCACAATGACAAAAATTAATCAAATTAATTTCAAAAATTATTTTGATTAATTAAATTGACTAATAATTTAATTTTCAATATTTTAATTAATCAAATGATATGATTAATTAAAATGAAGATTAAATTAAAAGTCATAAAATGACAAATTAATCAAATAATTTTATTAATGATGTAATTAATTAAAATGAAAAATTAAATTCAAAAGCCATAAAATCTCAAAATCCACAAATTGATTAAAAATAATGGAATTAATCAAATAATTAATCCCGAAATTATTTTTAATTAATTAATTGACTAATAATTTAGTTTTCATGTTTTAATTACTGACTTAATAAATTAAAACGAAAATAAATTGAAAAGACATGAAAAGAGACAAAAATTAATTTTAATGACAGGGATATTAATCAAATAACTAATTTGGAATTATTTCCAATTAATTATTGATTAATAAAATAATTTCCAATATTTAAATAATGACATAATTAATTAAATATGAAAATTAAAATGATGAGGGCATAAAATGGAATTTTAACCCATGAAACCATGATTTTCAAAATTTCAAATCTCTTTATTACATCATAAATGACCTCATCCATGGGTTATTCATGACTAATGGGACTTATTAGGTGTAGGTTAACACATTAAAATAACCTATAACCTATCATTTTAACCATGGTTAAAGAAGGTAATCATGAGAGGAAATGAGGTGTCATCCTCTCATGAAATTAAAATTTGAGGTGGCTCATCCTCATGAACTCACCAATAAAAATTAGACACCAATTAAACCCACATGAGTAACATACTTAACCATGGTTATAGCCAAATTTTAAGAATTTTGCTTGAGAAAAATATGTGTCACTCTCTCATATAAACCTTAAATGACATGTTGGAAGGGGGAGGGCTCACTCTCATGACTCATTCTTCACCTCTTAGACCACCCACTGGAGAGGACATAAGAGGCTAACTCATCCCACACCTTGGTTGAGAGCCATCATGGCTAAGGCTTGCATGAGATGAGTAAGAGGCTTGTGTGTCACCATTTCCTCACATAGAGCAAATCACCTTGAATGCCATCTAGGGGAGGTGGATTCAACAAGATTTGCCCAGCCAAATCCACCTCACAATGGACCTAATGGGGCCAAGACAAGAGCCCAACTCCAAATCCTCACCATAGTTAAACCTATGAGGCCTAGGCTAGGACTATCATTACCCTAGCCTAAAAACTATCCTAAAATAATAATAGGAGAGTTAAAACCTTCCCCAAGTGAATTGAAAGGAGTTAAAGCCAGCCATGAACTCCCCATGGCTATAAATAAGCCATACTTGAGCTTACGTGAAGAGAGAGAGAGAGAAGAAGAAATAGAGGCCCATACCTTGCTCAAATCCTTGAACCTCAACATGAAAAATCTTTCTTAAGGCCCAAATAGCAAGACCCAACCAAGATTTGACCAAATTGGCTACCTGATCGAGCTAATTTGATTAAACCGAGCCTAGATTTCAAATTAGCCACCTTAGGGTCTAGCATCTATACCAAATTGATTTGGATCCAAATTGAAGGGTGGGAAAGCTTCATTAGGACCTAAAGAAGCTGCCAAACCAAGCCAATTAAGTCCCGAAGCTTGATAATCAAAGGTATGAATTTTATTTTTTAATTAAAATTTGAATTTGATTAATCATAAAATTAATCAGTTCGAAACCCTATGATCACCATATCGATGTGATCTACATCTCCAGATGATTCCATAGGATCAAAAATCACTCACTTCCATTGAGAAATGAGTGAGATATTGACTTTAGAAATTGGACGGTTCAGGAATTTTCTGAATTATCTGGATCAATCCAGAGCCGCCGATCCCGTGTTTTAGAACGGGCAGCCCAGATCAAACCGCACAGTGTTCGGATCAGCACAGCGGATCTTCCCGCTTCTTCGATTGTACGAGGACACGTGGCAGGCCAGGAATTTTCTGGTTTAAGTTAATTCAAATTAACCTTAAAATATTCAAAACTCCATTACTTTGAATATAAAAATCACAAAAATTAAATAAAAATACCCGTGAAAAGAGGAAACATAGGAGAATAGTGTGGAATAAAAATTTATAATTTTTTATTTATATTTTATTTTTAATTAATTAATTACTCTCTGGAGTAATTTAATTATTAAAAATTAAATATAATTCCAAAAATTATGAAATTTTCACCAAATTCTCTTCTTAGGGTATGACACATTCCCTGATTTTTTTAGGGACAGAAAAATTCCTTAGGGTGTCATTTATAATTTCTAAGCTCTTTTGTGATTATTTTTAAGAAATAATTATAAAATTAGAAATTAATGAAAATAAAATTAAAAAATGACTAGAAATTTTAGGGTGACAGACAATAACCCTAAAACAATAAATTTTTAAGCCATTAAACAATTTTAAATGACATTTAAAAAATTATGATCTAAATTTCATTATTAATTGATGAATTTAAAATCCTAAAAATCACTTTTTCACCCAACTTAGCCCATTCCACAATGGGTTGAGTTAAAATTAAGTCTAACTCCAAATAGACTTAAAACAAATCTAATAACATCAAAGTAAATTTAAATTAAGAGTTCAATTAAACTTAAAACACATAATTAAGTTTAATTCTTATTTTAAATTAAGAGTTCAATTAAACTTAAAAGACAAAATTAAGTTTAATTCTTATTAAACCTTAAAGAATATTAGGTTCAATAATAAACAAATTATAATTAAACCTTAAAGACATAAGGTTTAATAATAAACAAATTTTAATTAAACCTTAAAGACATTAGGTTTAATAATAAACAAATTATAATTAAACCTTAAAGACATTAGGTTTAATAATAAAAACAGTATAATTAAACCTTAAAGACACTTGGTTTAATAATAAACAAATCATAATTAAACCTTAAAAGACATTAGGTTTAATAAAAAAGTATTAATTAAGTTTAAAACAACTTTAAACTTAATTAATCATAATTAAACCTTAAAAGACATTAGGTTTAATAAAGAAACATTAATTAGTTTTAAAAACATCCTTAAATTTAATTAATTAAACCTTAAAGATATTAGGTTTAATAATAAATAAACCCCAATTAGGTTTAATCCACATTAAACCTAGTTAATCAACTTAAACCCTACTTACATTAGGTTTAAGTAACCCTTAAACCCTAATTAGGTTTAACCCACATTAAACCTAGTTAATCAACTTAAACCTAACTTACATTAGGTTTAAGTAACCCTTAAACCCTAATTAGTTTTAAACCACATTAAACCTAGTTAATCAACTTAAACCTTACTTACATTAGGTTTAAGTAATCCTTAAACCCTAATTTGGTTTAACCCTTATTAAACCTAATTAATAAACTTAAACCTTACTTACATTAGGATTACGTAACCTCTAAACCTTAATTAGGTCTAACCCATTAGACCTAATTAAACCATTAAGTCTTAACTAAATTTGACTTAATCAAACCAAAACCCTAATTAGGTCTAACCCATTAGACCTAATTAAACCATTAAGTCTTAACAAAATTAGACTTAATCAAACCTAAACCCTAATTAGGTCTAACCCAATAGACCTAATTAAACCATTAAGTCTAAACCGAATTAGACTTAATCAAACCAAAACCCTAATTAGGTCTAACCCTTTAGACCTAATTAAACCATTAAGTCTTAACTAAATTAGACTTAATCAATCCTAAACCCTAATTAGGTTTAACCCATTATACCTAATTAAACCATTCAGTGTTAACTAAATTAGACTTAATCAAACCTAAACTCTAATTACGTCTGACCTATTAGATCTAACTAAACCATTAAGTCTTAACTAAATTAGACTTAATCAAACCTAAACCCTAATTAGGTCTAACCCATTAGACCTAATTAAAACATTAAGTCTTAACTAAATTAGACTTAATCAAATGAAAACCTCAAATAGGTCTAACCCATTAAACCTAATTAAACCAATAAGTCTTAATTAAATTACACATAATCAAACCTAAACCTTAATTAGGTATAACCTATTAGACCTAATTAAACCATTAAGTCTTAACGAAGTTAGACTTAAGTTTAACACAAACCTAACTTAAGCCTAACCCATGTTAGACTTAAGTCACCATACTTAGGTTCAACTTGACATAAACCTAAGTCTAACCCAAATCCAACTTAAGTCTAACTCATATTAGACTTAAGTTAAACCATACTTAGGTTAAACTATATTAGACGTAAGTCAAAACATATACTTAGGTTCAACCCAAGTTAAACCTAATTCAAACTCAAACCTTAGGTTCAACATACATGAACCTAACCTTAACCTTACTTAGGCTCAACCCAAGTTAAACCTAAGTCAAACATGAACTTCAGATCCAACATAACCTTAACTTAGGTTCAACCCAAGTTAAACCTAAGTCAAACTTAAACCTTAGGTTCAACATACATGAACCTAACTTCAACATACACTTAAGTTCAACCTAAGTTAAACCTAAGTCAAGTCTAAACCTTAGGTTAGACATACATATACTTAGGATCAATCCCAACATGAACTTAAGTCAAACATTAAACTTTTAGGTTCAACATACATGAACCTAACCTTTAACCTATACTTAGGTTCAACCCAAGTTAAACCTAAGTCAAAATTAAAACTTAGGTTCAACACACTTGAACCTAACCATAACCTATACTTAGGTTCAACCTAAGTTCAACCTAAGTCAAACTTAAACTTTATGTTCAACTCACATGAACCTGACAATAACCTATACTTAGGTTCAACCCAACTTAAACCTAAGTCAAACTTAAACCTTAATTAAGTCTACCACATTAGACTTAATTAATCTATTAAACCTTAACCAACTAAGGTTTAATCAAACTTAAACTTTAATTATGTCAACCACATTAGACTTAATCAAACCTATTAAACCTTAACCAATTAAGGTTTAATCAAATCCAAACCTAACTTATGTCTAACCCATATTAGACTTAAGTTAAACCATACTTATGTTTAACTTGACATAAACCTAAGTTTAAACTAAACCCAACTTAATTTAGACTTAAGTCAAACCATACTTAGGTTTAAGATGACATGAACCTAACCCAAAAACCTAACTTAAGTCTAACCCATATTAGACTTAAGTCAAACCATACTTAGGTTCAACTTGACATAAACCTAACCCAAAAACCTAACTTAAGTCTAACCCATATTAGACTTAAGTCAAACCATACTTAGGCTTAACATGACATGAACCTAAGTCTAACCTAAACCTTAGGTTCAACCTAACTTGAGTCTAAACCAAAACCTAACTTAAGTTCAACTCATATTAAACTTAAGTCAAAATCTAAACCTTAGGTTCAAATGATAATGAACCTAATTCAACTTGACATAATCTTAGGTTCAACTTACAATGAATCTAACCAAACTCAAATCGACATAAAACTCAAAATTAAACTCAAATCGACATAAATATCAAAACCAAACTCAAATCGACATAAAACTCAAAACTAAACTCAAATCGACATAAAACTCAAAACCAAACCCAAATCGACATAAAACTCATAACTAAACTCAAATCAAGATCAAAACCTGAAACCAAATTTAAACAGACAAAAGTCGACATAAGCCTTAGGTTCAACCCGAATTAAACCTAAATCGAGATAAACTTTAGGTTCAACCCAAGTTGAACCTAAATCGACATAAACCTTAGGTTCAACCCAAATTGAACCTAAATCGACATAAACCTTAGGTTCAACTCAAATTGAACCTAAATCGAGAAAATTGAATCTAAATCAACATAAGCCTTAAGATGGAAAAAATTGAACTCAAATCAACATAATTCCAACATTTCAAACATAAATCGACATAATCGACATAAATTTGACATTCCAAACAAAACTCAACAAATTCGACATAAATCCAACATTCCAAACAAAACTCAACAAAATAGACATTAATCCGATATTTCAAACGAAACTCAACATAATTTGACATTAATCAACATTACAAACATAATAAAACATAATTTAACATTAATTAACATTTTAAACATAATTTAACATTAACTAACATTTTAAATCAAATTCAACAAACACTGACATTAACCGACGCTAATTGACATTTCAAATGAAATTCGACAAACACCGACATTAACCGACTTTAATTAACATTTTAAACCGAATTTAATAAATACCGACATTAAATGACATTAATCGACATTTCAAACCAAACTCAATATATCTCGACATAAAACGACATAATTCTTAAAGTTCGACCCACATTGAACTTAACTCGACATAAAATTAAAAAATCGACAATCCAAACCAAATCAATATTCAAGACAAATAAAAATTTAAATATAAACTGACATAAACCTAAATCGACATTTCAACCAAACTCGGACATCTGACAACTCTGGATCAACAGACACTTTGACCAGGTAATCTAAATATGTTGATATGACATTGTTTCTAACTTTATTTTCCTTGCAGGATGAAGACATGAAGTTTCATTTAGATTTTATTTGCATGTTATAGGGTGTGCAAACTTTGTTTGCAGGACGTGAACGACGGAACATTGAAAACAAAATCATGATTTTTAGGATAGCCACAAAACTTAAACTTTATACAAACAACAAAACAAAAAATGACATGACAACAAAGATAACTGAACTTTTAGGTTAGCCACGCAATCTAAAATAAAACGACAAAATCATTAACATTGACATCAACATGACATCAACACACAACGACATTTCTATACCACAACAAAATGATGACATGACACTAAAACAAAATAAATACATAACAAAATGACATGACAAAAACAAAACTTAAAACAAAAAGAAATCATAAACAAAATAACAAAAATAAATAAATAATGATATCTTGTTGACATCATAGAAGTTATCTCATAATATAATAATGACATCTTCTTATAGGAGATAAAATATCTCATGACAAATCGAGATATTAATCACGACATCTTATGACATTACGACATCACATTAAGACATGAAATAAAATGACATGATATTATGATTCACATTAAGACATGACACCACAAAACTAAAATTTAAAACAAAATGGAATCATAAACTAATTAACAAAAATAAATAAGTAATGCTATCTTCTTGACATCATTGAAGGTATCTCATGACAAATTGAGATATTAATCACCTCATGATTTGACATAAAACGACATAAGTTTGACCTAAATCGAACTTAAATGACACAAACCGACATAATTCTTAAGTTTGACTTAAATTGAACTTAAGACACTAAAACCTACTATTTTTCGAGGATAAATATTAACCTTAATCCGGAGTTTTCCTAGGCAATATTAATTACTTAGGATGTAATTAACTATAGGAGCTTGCTCTTATAGGAGATTAAAGAACTCAGGATAGGTATTTCACCTAAAAGACCTCTCTGGTTATCCAAGATCTTCATATGATTTTCTTATATGAAAAAATTCAGTAATTACACAATCTGATGATTTTTTCTATGAGATTATCATTTTGATCTCTTTTTTTTCTCTCAATCTCTATCATGATTAATTCTTCTTCAAATTCTCCAAAGACTTCTGACAATAAGTCTAGGAAGGATAAGACATAGGGTGATAGATAGAGAAATAGAGTGGCGACTCCATGGCATTGACATTACATGAGAATTGACGGCATCGACGTGCGACACAAATTCAGTCACCATTTGTTGACCTCATTTTTGATGAGGTATTTTGCTTCTCTCTTTAGTACTTAGGATCTAGCCTTAGGCATTTCCTTTGACTAATCTTAGAAGATTAGAAATGGAACCCACTACTTAGAAATTCAAACCACTTCTTGACTCTTTACAAACCCCACAAGCTTAATTGTAGACACCTAATCACTTGGAGGGTTGAAATCAAATGTGGAGGTTTAAAGGATGAGTTCCCTATAGGACTTCTTGGCCTTAGGAATACCCTGGATGGCCTGGTCTGGTGTGGGTTGACTTGCACATACGCTACACTCTCACACGCAGCCCAAGTCCTAAAACCACACTCTCACCCAACTTGACTTCCTGACTCATGTAAGTAATTCATATGGATGGTCCTTAACCCCTAAGCCCCTGGCTAAGAGGGTTAGGAACAACATAGTGAATGCCTCAAATGAGTCCTCTCATGTCTCATATGGGCTTAATATGGCTTCATGGCTCAACCAAAGTGATCCATTTTACTCACATTTGATCAATCTTCCTTTTTTTAAAAATTTTCAGTTTTTGACCCCGAGGCCCCGGACCCACCAAACCAACCAAATACCCTTGAAATAACCCAGAATTTGCAAAATTACCTAAATTACCCAAGATTCCTCAAAATCAATCCCAAACACTTCCCACCACTCAAATTGACCATCTTTGGCCAAAAATACCAAAATTTCCAAAAATACCCCTAAACCCCCCAAAATTATCAAAATACCCTTTTACCCCAAAAATCCAAAAATTCAAAAAATTCCCAAAAAAATCCAGAAAATCCCAAATATTCCTAATTTCATTTTGTTCAACTACACCATGGGCCAATTTTTCCAATTTACCCCACTTTTACCAAAACCCCCAATTTGACCCATTTTTAACCCAAGTGAACCCAATGTCAAACCAAACCACCCCAATTGACCTCAATTTTTGTCCAATTCAATATCCACAATATCAATTTAGACCAAATCCAATGCCAATTTGATGGACATTTGGGCCCAATTTTAATTTGAAGCCTAAGGCCCAATTTTGGCCCATGACCTAAACCTAGCCCAAACCTAGCCCAATCAACTCCAATTGGCCCCAAATCCTTTCTAAAGCCTTCCTAACATCCCCATAAATAAAAACACTAATTGATTTGCCCAAAATTTGAACCTAAACTCCACCCAAACCTAACCCAAAACTAAAATCCCTTAAATTGACCTAAGCCCAAACCTGACCCAAATGGGCCCAATCCCAAAATTAGAGCCCAACCAAAGTTAAAAACTCTTTGTAACACTCCCATAAACATTTCCCAACATTAATTTTACATCAAATCCAACCTTAGCCCAACCTTAGCCAAAGTTAGCCAAATTTGACCCACTTTGGCCCCTTTAACTAAAAAGCCCAAATTAAACTAATTTAATTCAAAATCACTTTAAACTTGTTCCAAACCACTCATGACACATTCCTAAACTAATTGCAACATTTATTTGGAATAATCCTTTAAAAAATTTTCATCCTAAATTTACTTTAAATCCAAAAGCCCACTTCCTTAAAACACTTTAAAAGCCCATCCAAAATGATTTCAAAAAGACCAAAATCAATCCAAAGCACACATGACAAATTCTTCTCATCATACCTTTAATTGAAATCATCCATAAGTCCTAAATCAATAATCAAGCTATTCCAAATCAAGCCACATGCCAAATTACCCCTAAATGCCAAAAATTTCTAAAACCCTTTTTCATGAAACAAGCTAACCTTTTTCAAGCCAAATATAAGCCAAATGTGAGCCATTTACAAGCCATATGAAGTCGTGAGAGTTTTGACACCTCACCATGTCATTTATGGCAAATGGAAGGGCCCCTTTCTTAAGCCTTCCTTAAGCCTTTTTAACCTCATCCATGATATACACTAAACCATGTTAGCCACCTAATCCTTGATGGAGACTATACCATTTCCTCCTGGCTGACCCAAATGAACCTTTTCAGCCTAAATCCAGGCCGTGGGTGGTGCACCAAGCCCAAAACCATGGGTTGACCCATTTGAACCCAAAATAACCTTCTCCCCATGCCATTTCAATCTAACTCCTTTACACGTGTCCAAAGCCAATTGTTGGCACCGAACTCAAGCACTGACCTCCCTGACCCTGAGGGTGACCCATGCCTGGCCGGCCAGCCACCACAACCGCCGGAACCACCAGGCTGAGAGGCATAATTTGAATAAAAAATTCAATTTGAATTAGCTGACTTGTCCCAACCTAAATGACCATTGTAGCTATTCTTCCCTTTCCCTGAGTAGTTGATCCAAGCCTCCAATTGCCCCTGGGAAGCCCTCCAGCCACCTCTATTTAAACCCACTCACCTCTCGGCCAAACAAGGTGATGAACCAGACCTTAAGGAAACTCTACCAAAATTGCTCCAGGACCTTCTCCTAACCCAGAGCAGTTGATCCCCAGTGTTCCTTTGCCCTAATCCCCATTTACAAAGCTCAATTTCTGAGTTGAAAATCTACCCAAAAAATAGGACACTTCACCACATTGAGCCAATCTTCAAATTGATTGACCCTACACCTTCACCAGACCAAGAGGAGAAGTTCCCCAGCAAAAGCCCCCTCACCAGGCCAGCCATTGCTTCCAGCCTCCAAGCTTTGTGATCGGCCTTGGTCACTTTCATACTTAGACAATTCCCCAGAGCCAGGGACTTCATCTGGAGCTTTCTTGGACTCAATCAAAGGTGACACAACCCTCAGATCGAAGCTTCACTTCTCTGAGCAAAGGTATGAACTCATTCTTCCTCCCGAGCTTCCGGCAATTCTCCATTTTGTTTGGGTTAATTTCATAGCTTATAAATAGTATGGATGTGTTCGTCTCTTGAAGACGAATCGATAGAGTATAAGAACTCGAAAATCCATTGATAATCGAGAGAGATAATAGGGTTTGAGTGTGGATGGTCACGGGTGTACAACAATTGTAGACGATGACCAGGAGCTGTTGGATCGCACGTGTATCGAGCGGACGGTCGAGATCAAGCCGGACAGCGGAATGTTACTTGAACCGCGGGCCCCTAGAGCGCTGAGTCAACTGGCGGTGCTGAATCACAGAGCGACGCATGGGCTTTTGATCCGCCCTAGGATGACGAGGCGCCGAGTCAGATAAGTAGGAAATTATTGTATTTTTGAATTATTTATATACCAGAACTTCAAAAATTCATATCTTTTCATAGAAAAATCACAAAAATAAAATAAAAATACCTTCTTGCTTAGTGAACAAAGGAGAATAATGTGGAAAAAATCAAGTTAATTGGATGAGTATTTTATTTTGAATAATTTATTCACTATTTTCAATGTTTTGATTCTCCATTTGCATAGAAAATTCACCACGGCTTGAGACCATAGGGCCTTTGAAGCCTCTGATCTTGGGAACATTCCCTGAATTTTTCAAGGTCAGGGCCCATCACTGTGAAAAGTTATTGATTTCTCAAGTTCATGTCACTATTTTAGGTATTTTAATTCCAATAATTAGCATGTTATAAAATAAATTCTAGGAAAATTTGGTGATGTTTCTTAGGACTATAGGACCCTATGAAAAATATATTTTGAGTTAATTCATTCATAATAACATTAATTGGACATCTAATAGTGTGAGCCTAGATTAAACCATTCTACTAATAAAACATCCTCAATCGATATAGATTAGCCAATGTTCTTTATGCATGGACCAAAGGGTAAAGAATAAGAATGCTTCTTTTTGACACAACTATATAAAATTCTAAGCATCTCTTTCCTACACATTATCTATGTAATTGCAAGAGAAAGGTAGTTTTTAATATCTCAAAATTCTCCAAACCAATTTTTCCATAAGTTATCTTTTTATTTAAGAACTTTATTTAGGATTAGTTATTAAAAAAAATCATTTTAATCGAAATTTCAAATTTAGGCCTTACAGAAATAGACTGGAATTAGCCTAAAAGATTTCTTACCTCGCATCCTTGCGGGATCGATACTGTGGTTATAAAAGAAAACCCTATATTACTTGAAACGATACGTATACTTGCGTAGTACCCCTAGTGTAAAATATTTTCTAAAATTTTACAACATTTTGATTTTATACACTAGACGCTATTTAAAAGTTGGTTCAAGTTTTTGGCCATCTTTTGAAAGCAAAAATTTCTGTGTTATTGCTGGTCGGGTCAAGTCTTTGGCGCCGTTGCCGGGGATGCTTCGGTAAGAACTTTAGGAGATTTTTAGTTGAAATAATTTGGTTTAGACTTGGAAAACTGTAGTGTCATAAAAACTCTTTTTGTGTGAAAATGTGTTTTGTTATATGAAAAAGTGTTGTAAAAAAAGAAAAAAATTTGTTTGTGTGAAAATAATGTGTTCATGAAAATGTTTTGTTGTGTTGAATATATTTCATCTATTATTTGTTTAATTGTTAATGTATTGTTTGTTGTGCTATGTGTGAGAAACAAAGGATTTGCAAGACTTCTGCCTCATGATCCCGAGCTTGAAAAAAATAAAAAAATAAAAATACATAAATGACTCGAAAAACTAGAAATGGAAATGGAAAACTTTCAAAAGAATAAATTATAAAATCATCATACTTCATTTAGGGATTACATAAATCCTACTATAGATGAAATTCACTCAAGTATACAAAACCCTGTCATAGAAGCTGACTCGTTTAAAATCAATCCTGAGATTATCCAACTGGTGCAAAACAATCAATTTGGGGGAACTCCTTTGGAGGATCCCTATTTACACTTGTCTAGTCATCTAAAACTTTGTGCTACATTTCCTTATAACGGTATGTCAGACGATGCTGTTAGGTTAAGGCTTTTTCCTTTCTCACTAAGGGATAAGGCTAAAATATGGTTATACTCATTAACTCATAAATTCCTAGCTAAGTATTTTCCACCTTCAAGGACTACTAAACTTAGAAAAGATATTATCTCATTTTTTCAATATGAAGGAGAATCAATATACGAAGCCTCGAAAAAATTTAAGGAACTCCTAAGAAAGTGTCCACATCATGCTCTACCCGATTGGTTAATCATTCAAACTTTTTATAATGGGTTAGTAGGATCCCTTAGGTCTATAATTAATGCTACTGCTGGTTGTTCAATAATGTCAAAATCAATTAATGAAGCGTATGCATTAATTAAAAAAATGGCTAGAACTGAATTTCAAAGGCCCTCTGCAAGGGTAAATCATAAAAATGTAGCTAGTGTTCATGATACAGATGTGATTACAATTCTTGCATCTCAGGTTGCCGCAATATCAAGGAAGTTGGATCAATTTGGAATGAACCAGCCTTAATTTACTTCTGCAAGTAAGGAAAGTTCATTAGGGCGTATAATTGATTCTAACTTATCATATGATGTTTTAAATACCATAAACAACCCATACTCTAACTTTTATAACCTGTGTTGGGAGAACCATCCTAAATTTAACTGGAATCGTACTACTGATGGTGGAACCCAAAAATGGGAAAATAATCATGCAAATCCTTATGGAAGTTGGAATAATCAGAGGAACACAAACTATAGACCTTCATATCCATCAGACTCTAATAATGATCAACAATTTGAGGATAAGAAGATGTCTATGGAAGAAGTGGTATTGAAAATAAGAAACCAGTTGCAAAGTCAAAATGCTGTGATTAAAAATATAGAGAATCAACTGGGACAAATGGCTAATTCACTTAGCAATAGACCCCAAGGAACACTTCCTAGCAACATTCAGATCAACCCTAAAGATAACACTAATGAACAAGTAGAAGCTGTCTAATTAAATACTGGAAGAGAGATAGAGCACGTGGTTAGAAAAGAGAAAGATGTTGTGAGAGAAACAAAGGAAACTAAAAGACCTAAAAAACATGTTTCTAAGGAACTAGAAAAATTAATTTCTCTAACTAAAATCAGTTTGGAAAGACCACCACCTCTATTTCATCAAAGACTTAGACAACTTGAGTTGGATAAGAAATTTTCAAAATTCATGAAAGTATTTAAGAAATTAACGATAAATATTCCTTTCACTGAAGCTTTGGAATAAATGCCAAGTTATGCAAAGTTTATGAAGGAGATATTAAACAAGAAAAAGAAATTTAGGGATTACGTTACAGTTGCACTAATTGTGGAGTGCAGCACTATACTTCAGAAAAATTTTCCTCGGAAATTTAAAGATTCTTGTAGCTTTACAATTCCTTGTGCAATTGGAGAAAGATTATCTGAAAAGTTTTATGTGATTTAGGAGTGAGCATTAATGTGATGCCTCTATCTATATTTAGAATGTTAGGTTTAGTCGATATTTCCCTAACAACTGTAACCCTTAAGTTAGATGATCGATCTATCATTTATCCAAAAGGAGTTATAGAAGACGTTCTTGTTAAAGTGGATAAATTTATCTTTCCTTTGGACTTTATTGTATTAGATATGGACGAAGATAAAGAAATTCCAATTATTTAAGGGAGACCTTTCCTTGTTACTGGAAAAGCTATGATAGATGTGCAAAAAGGAGAGTTGATTATTAATATTAATGACCAGAATGTCACTTTTGATGTATTAAAGACTATGAAATATCCAGCTGAGAGAAAAAATGATAATTGTTTTTGGATAGATGAAATTGATTATCTAAGGAACAATGATATAAATCAAACTGAAAATGAAGAGCTGAGTGAAAAATTAAAATTGGAGGATTTTATAGGAATCCCTAGATCTGGAAATGATTGGGCGATTGATCGAGGATTACTTAATTGGAATTTTGATCCAGGAGGAATCATTTATCGGGCCCGCCATGTTAAAACCAAGCGCTTTATGGGAGGCAACCCATAGTTATCAGTGTGCTTTGATTTAGTGTGCTTGCGAGTTATGATTGTTTATGTGTTTTCTTGTGTTTCCTTTAGCGCATAGTAGATTAATGTTGTGAGGTTATGGTCTTGACTAAATTTGTATATGACTTCTAGTAGTAGCAGGCTGACGAGTCTGTTATAACTCAGTTCTTAACCCGAGACTGAGTGTTACTTTGAAGCATGTAGAGTTTGGACTTGGACCACTCCCTGTCAACTATATTACTTCCTTTATCTAACTTTATTTTTACTAATTAAGGTCATGAATTTGCTTAATGAACAACATATAAATGAACTGTACTATTTTTATTTACCAGATTATCATTATTAGTGTAGTTTCTTCCGTTAGAAATTGAAAGTAAGGAGGGAAAATGTGAGTAGAGAGGAGATCAAATTAACCTCAATTGATATTTGTTTATGAATCTGCGAGTCTAGGTATTTTAGTTTGTGTATTTGTGTTTGTATTTGTGTTACAACAATTTAGAGATTTGAAGAACACTTAAAAATATATTCCCATGCTGATGTTTGTCTTGCTTATAAGACCTTTCTTTAGTTTAATTTTATTCTAGCATGTTTAGTTTAGATTTACTTTATATTGCAAATTGTTATGTCCTGATAAATATTTGTAGATATTTTTGACAAACATTTGTGGTAGATAGAATTTCTGAACTATTTTTCTTCCTGCTTATATTTTTTGTACTAAATGTTATACATGTTCAAATTTATGTTTGGGGGTAGGAAGAAAAATATATTTTAAAGTTAGTGTACTTTTTTTAATTTTAATATTATTGTACGCATGTTTTAGGTTAGATTTACTTTCTTCTGCAATCATTCTATCCTGATTATGCATGTATATAAATTTGATAGGATGTTGTAGTAATTAGTTGATTTATCTTTTATTTTTCTTCCTCCTACATTTTATGGAATTAATTTCAAAATATTTTAAAATTCAAGTTTGGGGGGGAATGAAAACATATTTCAAAAACTTAAATTTTATTTGTCCTAAAAAATGCTATAAATAAATTTGATTTTTGACTGAAAAATAATTATATGTATGAAGTTATATTAGGGAAATAAAATTTTGAATATTGAAATGAGTAAGAGAATTTAGTTAAAATTTATAGTAGTGATGAAAAATTTAAAGTTAAATTTTTCTTAGTGAAGAAATGATAAATATTGTGTAACCATCTTTAGTAAGAAAAGTTGTATTTTTAGAAAAATAGAAATATTAGACTTTTGTTTTCAATATTTAATTTCTTTTATTGAAAAATAATTTTCAAAACTGTTTTTATATTTCTAAGTAAAATATATATATCTACCTTATGCTTTAGGAAAGGAAGGGTGGAATTCAAAATTATTGAAGGCCTATCCAGATATAGTAATCCTTGCCTAGAAAAAGAGAAGAAAGTATAGTATGTGAAAAAGGCATGAGAAGCGTGAGGATTAAAGGGCCTAATCAAAAATTGGTTCCACACCTGGCTTTTAAAAGTATAAGATTTGAGAAAATCTTAAGCTTAAAATTATAATATAGCTAGTATAATTATTTTTAATAAAGGTTTTTAAGTAAAGAAAATAAAATTCCTAACCCCTATATTTTGAAAAACTTACATGCATTTCTGAATTAGATAGCAACACATATTTTCAAACTCTTTCATCTAAGAGATTTCCAAACTTCAAATTAGTCTCATTTACTAAAACTTTTTTCTAAATTGGACTACTACATTTCTAGAAAAAAAATTTAGAAACTCCTAAAGAAACTCATACACATGATTTGCTTATGTGGTTTTACATAATTATAGTGCTACTTGAGAACAAGTAACGTTTAAGTTTGGGGGAATTTGATCCACTTAAAAATTACCTATTTTTAGTTTTCATTTCATGCCTACTTTATGCGCATTTTTAATGATATTACAATTTAAAGGAAGGAATTTTTCATATTTCTGTCTTCAAGTATAAAAATATGATTTTAGAGAAAATCAAGCAAAAACTATGCAATTTTGAGCCAAAATAAGCAAGGAAGAAAATTCTAACTTAGCACATATTGATATGTCTTTCTATGCTTAATATCTTTTATATTTCTCACATATTTTTGAATGAAATTATACTTTTGAGAAAGGTTGTTTTTATGTCTATCTTGTAGGTGAAGATGTTAGGAACATAACGCAACTGAAGTGGGTCAAAACAGAGCCAAACGAAGCAAAACAGTGGAGTAGCGCACAGGGTGGTGCCTAGGCTCCAAATCCGGCGCCTAAGCGCCAGTGACGAGGAAAAAATGGTGCCTAGGTGCTAGAATCAAGGCCTAGGCGTTAGAATCAGCCAAAAACAGTTATTGGATGGATTTTTGACAACTTTGGGATTTATTTTGATGGTGTTAAGTAGTTTCTAGACCTTCTCGAAGACTGAAAGTTACTCCTAATATATAGGACATGTGATACAATGTATATGGACACATTGGAACGATTTTAATCACGAAGAGGTGAAGGGGTGCGAAGACTTGGTCACAGGAGTCTGGCGCCTAAGCTTCAGATCCCGGCGCCAAGGTGCCAGAGTCGGTTTCTAGAAGATTGAATGAATGTGGACTACTTTTGAAGAGGTGCCTTAAGCAACCCTTGGCCATTTTCAGAGCTCTATAAATAGGAGATATTTCTACAGAAAATAGTGCCTCTCTTGCCTCTCTCTTGCCTCTCTCTTGTCTCTCTCTCTCTCTCTCCCCCTCTCTTTCTTCCCCCTTAGTCATTTTATTCATTTTAGAGTCATGAAGATGTAGATTTCTGCATCTTATGGAGAGATTGGTGAGGGATTTTGAGATATTTATTTAAGGGATGTACGAGCAGCGCATGGATTGGTGGGAGACTTTGGAAGAGAGATCGTCTTTCCTTAAGAGGGAAAAAGCTAAGTATTGTGTTCTTCATTCTCATGTAATTGTTGTAAACACTTTCTAGTGGATTTTCTTTGTTTTAAATAAAGTTTTCTGTCGTGATTTATACATGCTTCGTAAGTGATTTTCTTTACCCTTTCTTTTAATATGAAATAGTGGCATGTGTAGGAAAATTATTTTTATGATAGAATTATCTATTAGTTGCTTCTAGGTGACAGATAGTTGCATAAATATAATAAAATACTAATGAAATAAGTTCTTGTTGGCACTTAATTTATTACACAATTCTTTCAAGTCATTTACTTCTTATGCCATTATTTTCATTTACTTTCATTTTGTAATGAAATAGATGCATGTTTAGGAATTAAGATTTGCTTAGATATTCTCTTATTAAATTATTGTGATGATATTCATATCAGATCTTCATTTACTTTACAAATTGATCACTTGTATTGTTAAAACCTGTTGAAGAATTCTGAGACCTATCCGGAGATGAGTTCTTAACTAGTACATATCACATGAATCCTTGGGTAATCGAAGGCAATATGCGGGTTATTCATGGTGAAGTGCAAAAAAATAGGGAGATAGTATTTATTGGGCGTACAATTGATTAGTTTTTAGAGTGACAGACTAAATTCTAATAATTTGGACTATATAGAAATGGAACGGGTCACTGGTAGGGTCGACCATAACCACCCTTGGACATCTAGTAGTGTGAGTCTAGATTAACCCATTCTACAAATAAAACATCCTGAACCGATCTATAGGTTAGTCAATGTTCTTTATACTTGGACGAAAGGGTAAAGAATAGGAATGCTTCTATTTGGCACTACTACATAAAATTCTAAGCATCTTTTTACTACACATTATCTATGTAATTGCAAGAGAAAGGTAGTTTTTAATATCTCGAAATTCTCCAAACCAATTTATCCATAAGTTATCTTTTTATTTAAGAACTTTATTTAGGATTAGTTATTAAACAAAACCATTTTAATCGAAATTCCAAATTTAGGCCTTATAGAAATAGACTGGAATTAGCCTATAGGATCGCTTACCTCGCTTCTCTGTGGGATCGATACTGGGGTTATAAACGAAAATCATATATTACTTGAAATGATACATATACTTGCGTAGTACCCCTAATGTGTAAACTATTTTCTAAAATTTTATAACATTTTGATTTTATACACTAGCTTCTATTTAAAAATTGGGTCAAGTTTTTGGTCATTTTTTGGAAGTAAAAGTTACTGCGTTATTGTGGGTCGGGCCAACCACATCGGTGCCAACTCATCTTATGGCGGGTAGAAAGACGACATGACGCTTTCTGATTCGACTCCACCTTCTGACTCATGCTACACATTATGCACCATGCTTTCGTCCGACTCAATCCTGGTTGTCCAAGCAAAACATACGGGATCCAACAATGCTCCTCCTTCGTCCACAACTTGTTCATGCCATAGACTGTCCACCATTTAACCCAAATAGCTCAAGCTAGACTCAACCAAATCACAATGAATTTGTTTCTAGAGATTCATCTAAGCATGACGAACCTATCTATATGGCTTATACAGTATGAAATACAATGTAAATTCATGGAGGATGAAGAATAGATTGGGAGAGGGAGAGAGTTCAATACCTTTGTCTGAGAAGAGATGCCTCAATTAGATGGTCTAAGCAGCTTTAATTGGTCCCAGCCAACCTCTAGATGGTGTTTTTTCTCTGGTGAAATATCTAGACCTGAGTTCGATCAAGGTCGATTTAAGGTGTTGATCAAAGTTTGGTGTAGAGGCTCTTGTGATGGAACTTTGATGGGGGAACTTCTTCTTTCAATGCTGTGAAGGTGTGGGCACAGTTAATTTGATTTGGTTGAGTGTATAGCTGTGGTGAAATGTGTCCTGGTTTCAGGTTAATTTTAAGTTCAAAATTTGAGCTCAGGTAGTAAGAGAGATGGAAGGAAAACGGTTGGGGTGGCCTTAGGGGATATCAGGGATTATGTGGAAAAAATTTAAGGAAGTTTCCTTAAGAAAATTTCAACACCCTCTCTTGGCCATGAAGAGCTCTATTTATGGCCACAGACAATGGGTTAAGTTTGGTGCTTGCTGGTGGGTCGAATCAACTACTTATGTGGAAGGTAGAAGAGCTCCAGCTGTAATTCAAGGCATGACACATTAGATGGGTCAATTGGGTGAAGAATCAAGTGGGGTGGTTGTTGGTTTTGGCTTCTCGGGTGACTTGGTCAGCCGGCCAAGACTTGGGAGGTAGCCAGTGTTAAGGTGAGCAAGATGTCAGGCCATCAAAGTGATGAACTTAAGTGGCTAATTGTTTATTGCAAATATATCTTTAGTTTACCTATTTAAGGAAGGGAATCCCATAATTTAGGGGACCCTTGGACCATGGCTCCACTATAGTGGGCTAGCTGGATCTAGGCTTAGTCCCTAGGGTCCCAAGGCTGGCTAAGGTGAGCTTGGTTAGGTCACATTTGGCTTAATTTGGCTACATTGGGTCATGTGTTCAATTTGGGCTATCTGGGTTCAAGTTGGCTAGGTTTGTTTTGAGCATGGACTAGGTTAAATTAATTGAGCAATATTGTGTGTACGATTGTTATAAAGAGTTTAGAAAAGGATTGGAGTCTTTTTGAATTGTTTGGGGGGCCAATTTGGCTTAATTTAGGTATTTGGTCAATTTTGGTCTTATTTGGTTAGCTTGGGTTTATATTGGGCGAGAGTGGGGTCAAGAATCAACTGAAGGTTCTTGACATAAATTGGGTGGACACTTGAGGGTTAGGGCATTCAATTTGGTCACATTTGGACATGCGGTACATTTGAAGGAAATTTGGAGAATTTGGCTTGGGTTCAATTTCGGTGAAGCTTTAGTGGAAATGTGGATCCATTATGGTTCAATTTAGTTTAGTGGAATGTTATGAAGAGTTTTGGATATTAATTTAGGGAATTAGTTTTTTCATGAGGTTCAATTTGGGGAAATTGGTCACATGGCAAAATTTGTGAATTTTTTATTTGGGTTGAAAATGGGTTTTTACTTGGGTCAAATTAGGCTTAGATTTGGTTTAGATTGGTATTGGGGATGATGAATTTTTGTTTAGAATTTAAATTGGGTAAGATTGGGGTCAATCGGATGGACATTGGGGGTGATTTGGAAATATTGGCCATTAAGAGCAATTTGGGGCTTTTGGTCAAATTGGGATAATTTGATCAAATTGGGCTCATGGGATTCTTCAAAACTGAAATTAGGCATATTTGATGGGTTTCGAAAATTTTTGTGTTAGGAGGGGCATTTTGGTAATTGTGGATATTTTGGGGGGGGGTATGATCCACGATAAATATATGTGCGCCAAAAGCTTTACTCCACACAGAATATATGTGCTGATGATTTAGATATAAAATTTATGATTTTATAATATGGAATACTATGAAAGTGTACGTATCGTTTATTAAGTAATACATGACTTTTTGATTAAGCCTCGAGATATCGAAATCAGAGGGAAATGTAAAAACTTTTTAAAGAATTAAGAAAATTATATATCCTATGCATTAGTAAAAGTGGATAAATTTTTCTTTCATATAGACTTTATTGTATTAGATTTGGAGGAAGATAAAGAAATTCCAATTATTTTGGGAAGACCATTCATTGCTATTGGGAGAGCTACGATTGAAGTCCAAAAAGGAGAATTAACTATGAGAGTTAATGACCAAGTGGTAACTTTCAACATTCTGAAATCTATGAAGTACCCTTCAATTGAAAAAGATGATGAGTGCTATCGAATGGAAGTCTGCAATTATTTGAGAGAGGATTATTTTAAAGAAGTATTTGAAGAAAATCTGGAATGTGAGGATGAAAATGAAAACGAAAATGAAGGTGATTTGGATGATATGAGGAATGAAAAGTTAGAATTTGTTTAGGAAAATTTTGAAAGATTGGATACTGTGGAAAATGCAGATAAAAGTTTGATTTCATCTATCATTAAACCCCCTGGATTTGAGCTAAAAATTCTTCTTAATCATTTAAATTACATGTTTTTAGGAGAATCATCTACTTTACCAGTCATTATATCTTAGGATTTAAATGAATATCAAAAACAAAAATTATTGGAAACATTAAAAAGATACAAAAAAGCATTTGTTTGGTCCATAACTGATATTAAAGGAATCAGTCTTTCGATCTGTATGCACAGTATTTTATTGGATGAACAACATAAATCAATAGTTGATCCATAAAGGAGACTGAACCAAATAATGAAATAAGTGGTTAAAGAAGAGATTTTAAAGTGGTTAGATGCTGGAATTATCAATCCTATTTATGATAGTGTTTAGGTGAGCCCAATTCATTGTGTTCCTAAGAAGGAGGAGTGACCATTGATGTAAATGATTGAGATGAAATTATACCGACTGGACAAGTCACTGGTTGGCGAATATGTATTGATTATAGAAAATTAAATGCTTCCACCAGAACAGATCACTTTCCTTTACCCTTTTTAGACCAAATCCTAGACAGACTTGCTGGACACAAGTACTATTGCTTTCTAGATGGATATATTGATACACCTAAAATATATAGTTTTTTATGCACAATTTTATACCTATTTTTGATATATTGCACTTTAATGGAAGGTATTTTGTATTTTTCTTGTGGGTATGATGAAAATAAGTGATTATGATGAAAGGAGAAAAAAATTGGATCAAATTTGGAGCAAAAAACAAAAACTAAAAAATTGGACCTTGGCGGCTAAGCGCCGCCTTGCCAGCACTTAGCCGCCACTGTTAAAAATAAAATTTTCTTCATTTTTGGCCCCAATTTCAAGGGGTGTTTGAAGCAAATTTTGGTGGTGACATCCTTAACTTCCCATGAGCAACAAATTTTAATGAAGGGATGCATCTTTTGGTGGATACGTTGAATCGGGACATGATTTGAAGAGACACCAAGGCACCTTTTGGATTATTATAAAAATTATGTCATGAGTATCTTAAGTGTGTGTGTATGATCTTTTGGTGAGTCTAGTTTTCAAGAGTCTTTTCCAATTTTTATAGCTTTCTTCTAGTTCAAAGAGTTTTTACTTTCAATCTTTTATTGTTTATAGTTTAGTTAGTTTAGTTTTATAGGAGAAAGGGTTGGTGTGAAACTTTCTTTCCACCAATTTTTTTTTCATCCATTTATCTAGTTTTTATTGAAGTCTAAAGTTAGAGTTCGAGTCTAGAGAGTTGGGTGCAAACCTCTGTAGTGTTGTCCTGTGGAAAGTCAAGTTTGAAAGGAACTTCCGGAGTCTTGTGGAGAGGATTTTCAGTTAAGTGTTTACTTCTGTTTCTATATTTAGTTTTTCTTATTGTGTTTTATTTATGATTTCTATTTTCAAATCAATGTGTGCTTGTGTTCTCTCCATGAATTCTGAGTAGTTTTCTTATCTTTTTCTTTCTTAAATGAAGAAGTAATTAAATTATGTAGGATTATTGTGGAACGTATAAGTGTTTAAAGTTGGAATAAGTTGTAAATATTTAATTCCATGAACTTAATTTACTTCTTAGATTGGCCAGTTAAGATACTAAATTTGTTGTGCGATTATGTAAGAGCCAATGCGGTATTGTCTGAAATAACAAATGGTATAAATCACATGCAATTATATGGATGAGAATTGTAGTCCATATAATTAAATTCTTAAGAGATATGTTTTTAATGGGGAGTAAAATTAGAGATTTTTAGAGTGACAGGCTAAAGCCCTATAATTTGATTTGATATTTTAAATTTTTCTATGAGAAGTTAGCTCCCAAGTGGAGGGAATCGAGGGAACTCTAGAGTGAGAGCTGGTATCTTCCCTACCTAACCATGTTAAAGATTTTAAAATTTCAAATTAACCAATGTTTTTTATAGAACCAAGTAAGGGTAAAGAAAAAATTTGCTCTTACTCATCACAACACATTTAAATACTTCCACGACAATACTCTCATAATTATTATTGCTTTATAAGAGAAACAAAAAGATATTTTATTTCCTAGTATTTTATTCCGTATTTTAAAGTTCTGATAATTTTCATTTCTTGCTTAGCTTTTATTAAAAATACCAAAAACAATTTTCTAACTTTACAAATCAAAACCTACTTTGAAAAGTCATTTAAAAAGTAAAAATATAATTTTCTTAATTCTTTAAAAAGTTTTTACATTTCTCTGTGGGTTCGATATCTCGGGGCTTAATCAGAAAGTCCTATATTACTTGATAAATGATACATATACTTGTGTAGTATCCCATATTATAAAATCATAATTTTCATATCTAAAGAATCAACACATATATTCGGTGTGGAGTCAAGATTTTGGTGCACATAAATTTATCAAGGATCATATACCGATTATCACCAAATACCTATTGCTCCTGAGGATCAAGAGAAAACTACATTTACTAGCCCTTATGGAACTTTTGCTTTTAGAAGAATGCCCTTTAGATTATGTAATGCACCTGCAACATTTCAAAGATGTATGACATCCATATTTTGCAATTTAATTGATGATGGAATTGAAGTGGTTATAGATGATTTCTCAGTATTTGGAGATTCATTTGATGCATGCCTATAAAACTTAGAAAAAGTTTTAGAGGTATTCGAGAGAACAAATTTAGTCCTAAACTGGGAAAACTGTCAATTTATGGTTGTAGGAGGAATTGTGCTTGGGCATAAAATATCTGAATATGGCATGGAAGTAGATCCTGCAAAAATTCATTTTATAGAAAAATTACTATTGCACCAAAAATATGTACGGCTTTTGCTATATTGTTTTACCCATTTTTGGTGATATTGCACTTTAAAAAAAGGTATTTTTCATGATTTGTTGCAGGTTTGACGATTTTAAGTGATTGGAGAAAAAAGAAGCGAAAAGGAACGAATTCAGAGAAAAAAGGAGCGAAATGGTCGAAAATGTATTTTGGCGTCGCCGGCGCCAGAATCCAGAAACTTCAGAAATAATGGCACGATAGAACACCGCCGGTGCCCGAAGTCGGTGGAATTTAAATTTGAAGAGTTTTGGTGACTTTTTGAAGGGATGCCTCTGAAAAATGATGGGATTTCATCCTTAACGTATAAGTAACTATTTTTGGATGAAAATGGTGTGCTTATTCAGTGGTTCTTGTGTAATTTTATTGTGTGTTATGTGTTAGGGTTTAGGAGAAGAGTGTGTAGATTGAGGATTTGAGAGGAATTCTTCTCTAAGGAGTGAAGGAGAAGAGGTAAAGTGAGAGATTGCTTCTTCTTTTCCATTCTAAAGAGAGCATCAAGTGTCGTAAAAAAGAGAGAAGAGGATTCAAAGGAACTTCAAGGGAATTGCATTGAGGAATAGAAAGAGATAAGTTATATTTTCTTTTGTCGCTTGTATGACTTTTCTTTTATATATAAAATCTATGTTTAATTGAATCTTCTCCATAAATTCTGAGTAGTCTCCCTTGTCGTTCTTCTTACACAGAGATGTGATGATGGAGTAATGTGGATTTGATGTGCTTTTAATGTAATGAAGAAATTGTGATGGTTTTTCATTTCGAACATAATTTACTTTTCGATTTGGTCAATTGAAATGTTAAAATATGTTGTTGAACATTAAGTTTAAAAGGATTTAATGTCCTACAACAACAATGAAAAGTCCATTCAATTTCTATGGATGAATTGCGTAGTTCATTGGAATTGAGTGCAAATAAATAAGGAAATATGTTTTGATGGACTTCAATGTGGAGATTTCAGGGTGACAAGCTGAAATCTCCAAATTAGTTCTAAGATTAGTAACTAATATGAAAGGTTAGCCTTCAGGTGAAGGGTGAATGGGAGCTCTGAAGTGAGAGCCGGTATCCTCCCAGCCTAACCTTAGATTTAGTGACTAAACTTTGGATATGTCAATATTATTTTCTTGCTTAGAAGAGGGGGTACTCTTTTAAGGGTAAAGAATCATCTATGCTCCTATTTGGCACACTAACATAGATAATTGTTCCATATCAATGCAGACATCAAATTCTCATTGCAAGAGGAAAGATACTTTTCTAATATATCGAAAACCTTTCAAATACTTAGTTTAGTGTGTCTATTAGTTAATTTTGTTTTTAAAGTTGATCGAAGAAATTGTAGTTTAGTTAATTGTTACTATTTTTTGCATAGTGTTAGTAGGAGTGTGTTAAACTTTAAGTGCTATTTAAAGATCAGATTTTAGTGTTATATTATTTATATTGTGAATGCTTTCTTATACTTCAAACTTCCCTGTGGGATCGATAACCTAAACTCCATTAGAACCCTGTATGACTTGATACGATACGTATACTTGCGTTGCGTTGAGTGCTTGGACTTAACAAAATCATTATAAATATATAAAATTGAGTTCATAAATTCTTGCAAAATATAAGTCCCGTGCATCAAATTTTTTGCGCCATTATCAAGGAGGTAACGAAATAGCAAATAAGAAATTATAAACGGTATTTATTAACAATATAGTAACAGAAAACCTTTATTTTGTAGTGTGTAATTATATGTTTGTTTACTTGTTAAAAGTATTTGTGTTATTGTATATGCATAGTAGTGGATCTATACATTTAGTGCCTTACGATTCGGAGTTAGAGCGTACTGCCAGAAAAATTAGAAAACAATAAAAACAAATTGAGAATCCTTGCAAAATGGCGAATAATCAAGATAATCAGAGAAATGATATTGGAAATTTTTCAAGTGTCAGCATATTTTTAGGTTTTAATTTAAATGTATATATAATTTAGAAAGTAGCATTTGATTTTGAAAATAATTTTAAATTCGAAAAATTATAAGATGTGAAATTAAACCGATCTCGCATCCCAAATAGTTTATATAAACGAGCACTGCATTACAAACCGTATATCTATCCCGAGGAATAGACACACTGCTTGATGATGGGGCTCGATTAAATAAACAAGAAGATTTGTAACATTCGTTTGGTTTGAGAACCAATTTTATAAGCCGACAAGTTCCTCTGTTTAATATAAAGAAATTAAACATGGTTTATATTACCTGGGTTCTTAAAGTTCCCTATAAGGGAAAGCCCCTAGAGTTAATTACATTCTAAGTAAAGGGAATCACTTAAGAAAACTCTCGATAATGATCGGTGGTATTACTCTCAAGAATTTCAAATTCTAAGATTTTCAAAAGACTGGATTTTGGAAATTTCAATAGGGAATAGCTCAAATTTGTAACAGTTTATTTTAAGAGTCCAATGGAAGAGAAATAGAGGATGTCACGAACCTGAAGTGAATTTCGGTGACTTCCCAACTATCCTATGGCTTGGTTTCAATTTTAGAAGATGTTATTTAATGTTTCATCCTACCAATTTTAATTAATTAGGACTTATATTTGTACGACATGATCATACAAATAGCCTCGAAGATGTGAGGGTTTATGTCGTACCAAACGACTACCTCGGAATCCTAAAACTGGTTAGGGCTTAATTTACATAACATGATTATGCAAATGCCTATAAAAGAGTTGAGGATTTATGTTGCACTAGGCAAACTACCTCGAAGTCCTATAGTTTGGTTATTTAAAACTAGGAAAAGGTTTTGCCGAAGTTGACACAAGTTTTGCTGACGAAGAAGGCCGTGCTGCCCACCATGCTCCGAGCTCCTTGTTGTTGCAGAGGTTTGGTTTTAGAAAATGATGATCAAGAGATGAGAGAAGTGTTTTGGTTTGTAGAAATCTTAAAGTATAAATGTTTTTAATGTTTTAATTAAAACAAATCTTAAAGTTGGTTAAACAGAACCGATTAAGATCCCACAGTTTCGTCAACCCGACACCGTTATTTTCATTGGATTCACTTAGTCAAGAAGAATTTGCTAAACTCAACTGAATGAGTTCCACATTTTCATTTAGACCGTGGTAAATCCCGTTAGCAACACGTGGGTTACATCATCTGAGGTATTCCCGATCATCCAACGAGACGTTTTAATTTAGTTGCAATTGTAGTTTTGTTGTTCTGTTTGTGATTAAATTTTGAGTTGTTTTATATTTTGAATCTTGTGGTGGTGAATTTTATCTTGTTGTAACTTTTAATTTAGTTTTGGGTTTCAGTTTTGTGGCTATCCTAAAGGTTCAGTTTTCATGCAGGGTGTCAATCTTGTTTTACATGCAAGAACAGTAAAGTACAGTGCAGGTAAGTAAATAAATTGCAATAAAATAAAAGCGTACCTGGAGGGTTTTTTCGTCATTTCCAAGCTGCACTTAAAACACATGTTAAGGAATTTATATATTTGTAACAAGTACCTAGAATAAACTAAGGAATAGTTCTGGTTGTCTACCAAAATCCTAATCTTATTCATAGTCAATCCCTATGACGTCTAGGTTCTTTTATTTTTGTGGATGATTTTCTTCACCAAAGAACAATTAAGTTTGATTGTTCTTCTAAAACATCCCGTCATATTGAGGAAGTGTTCAGGACGAGTCCTAAACATCATTTCAATATTTTTGGGATTATTTTGAGTCCAAATTAGTTTATTGTATTGGTGAATTGATCATCCAAAAATTTAGTTTAGTTTGTTTCTTGCTCAGTGAATTAGGATGTTTGATTATCCTATGAGTTAAGTGATACCTCACTTGATGCTCCATTTAAGAGTTATAATGATAAAGTCTTTAGGGGTAAATCAATTTATTAAGAATTTCAACGATTTAAAATTAGAATTAATGTTTGAAGGTGATTTAATTTAGTTATAAAATTTTAATAAATTTAAGTTTGGAATAGTGTCCAAGTTGTTTTATTCTTAAGTGTTTTAAACTATTTGAAGTAAAATAGGAGTTTAAATTATTTAATTTAGACTTTAATGATTTAATTTTAATTTAATTGCAATATTCTAGATTAACTTTTAATTGGTTTGATTTTTTAATTAAGAATTATTTTTTTGAAATTGATTTTGATGTTTCGAGTTTGTTTTAAATTTGCTTTCAAGTGATTTTTGAAATTAATTTTTTTTAATGTTTTAAATTTATTTCAATTTAATTATCAAGTTATTTAATGTTTTAAGTTTTAATTTAATTAAGGTTTACCTTTTCTTTATTATTAATTTTTTAATTTCAATTCTCATCTTAAGTTTAATTAAGAGTTAAATATAATTAAAGTGATTCATTTGGGGATTTTAGTTTAAGTGATTATAGTCTCTCTAAATTATATCCCCATTTTAATAATCCAAATTTTTTTATTATTCTTCCAAAATTCAAATTATTTAATTAATTAAGGTTTCATTTTTTTTTTGGTTTATTAAAAGTGATCAATAAGTTCCTACCCTTTTATTTTCCAAAGTTTCAATCATCTAAGAAAGAATTAAGATCAAATATTTTATTCCCTATTTTGATTAAACCTAAACTTTTAATTAGAGGTTAAAATTCTTAATTATTAATATGCCATTTTAAGCTTTATTATTTCATAACTTTTCAAATTGAGCTCAAATGAGCTTGAAATTTTTTATGTCACATCACTCACATGTCAATTAAGACATTAGAGGAGAAAATGTGATTTTTCTATTTTTAATTTAATTTATATATTTATTTTAATAGAAAATAGGGATTTTGAATAGAAATTCAACAACATGACCAAGCTAAGGTTTATGTCCTTAAGAAAATTATGGGATGTTCCTAATAACCAGAGGACCACTTGGACAAATTTTGGTGATTTTTTGAATTATATTTTATTTATTATAATTATTTTGATTTTTGGAGTATTAATCAATTATAAAATAAAATTAATGTTAAAAAATGTATTTTATATTTTTCTTAAATCTTTCTGACCTCAAGGAGTCCAGAGAAATAAATTTTATAATTTTTTGATTTTTCTTTGATTTATTAGGATTAATTTAGTGAAAATATAAGGAAATTCATTTTTTTAATATTAACAATTATTTTAAGCATTTAAAATTCAATAGCTTAACCTAGAGACATGAGAAAAATATTTAGCTTGTTCCTAAGTGATTAGGAGGCAAAATATGACATTTTTATGATTTTTAATATTTTTTTTATTTTTATTATTTTTTAATTATTAAAATCTTAAAATAAGGTGAAAAATGAAGATTTTTAGAAAATTCTAATTTTAATTTTTTTTAGACTTCTCTATTACCAGAGAAGTCCTAAAACTAATTTGGTGAATTTTTAAAATGTATTTTTGGAGTTATGAATTTTTAAAGTTTAATTTTACTCATGTGACTTAATTAATCCATTTAGGGGGGTTAAACATTTCTAATTGATTTCAAATTTTTATGTGAGGTCCCTCTGATCCTAAAGATCAGCAGAGAATTATTTTCAAGTTCTTTTGATGTGTGGTTAACCCTAATTAATTAAAATTCAGTTTGAGTAATTAGGGCAATTAGGGTTATTCTTAATGAATTTACTCAAAACATAATTATCCTACGGTCCTCTAGTCCTAAAAAACTTCCCCAAATTTTCCTAAAATTTTGTAAGCAATACGCTAATTAATGGAATTAAAATACCAAAAACAGTGAGATAAACTTGAAAAATACATAACTTGCCATAGAGATAGCCTCTGACCTTGAAAAATTCAGGAAATGTTCCCAAGATCAGAGGCTTCAAAAGCACTATGGTCTCATTCCATGGTGAATTGCCTATGCAAATGGAGAATTAAAATACTGAAATGAGCAAATGATTAATTAAAAATAAAATACTCATCAAATTAACTCAATTCTTTTTCCACATTATTCTCCTTTGTTCACTGAGCAAGAGGGTATTTTTATTTTATTTTTGTGATTTTTCTACACAAAAATATGAATTTTCTAAGTTTCTGGCATTTAATTAAATCATAAATTCCATATTTTCCTACTTATCCGACTCAGCGCCACGACAATCTTAGCATCTCCGAAGCTCCACGCGGTGCCCTCCCATTCGGCGCCACAATCCGACTCAGCGCCACGCAGCCCACGATTCATGTACCATTCCCTGATCAGACGCAATCTGAGCCATCCATTCGATACACACGTGATCCAATGACGATTGGTCGTCGTCTCCGACTGGTGTGCACCCATGACCGTCCACACTCAAACCCTAATATCTCCCTTGTTTCTCAATGGATTTTCGTGTTCTTATACTTTATGGATTAGTCTTGAAGAGACGAAAACATCCATACAGTTTACCTACTATGAAATTAAATCAAATGAAATGGAGCATCGCTGGAAGCTCGGGTTAAAGAGAAGTCTCCATACCTTGGTTCAGAAGGTGAGGCCTCAACTGAATCTGCTCGGCACATTCGTTGGAGCTGGAAGAACCTAGGGATGAAGCCTCTGGCCCTTGTGAAATATCTAAGTATGAAAGTGACCAGGTCCGATTTCAGAGTTTGGAGGCTAGAGCAATTCGGTGGCCTGGAGAGGGGGCTTTCACTGGGAACTCCTTCTCTTAGTCTTGTGCATGTGTGGGAGAGTTTAATTTGATTTTGGTGGAAGTTTGAGAGATGTCCTGCTCTGGCCTGAGAATTGAGCTCCAAAATTAAGCTCAATCAATGGGATTTAGGGCCGGAGAGCAGTGGGGATGGATTGCTCTTGGCTAGGGGAAGCTCTGTGAGGAGTTTAGAGGGATTCTATGAAGGTTGATTTCAGCCAACATTTTGGCCGAGAGGGGGTGGCTGGTTTAAATAGCCATGGCCAGGGCTTCCCAAGGGCAATTGATGTTGGGGATCAACTGCCTAGGGGAGGAGATGAAGAGCTGTGGTGGCCAATTGGAGTGGGCAACTTAGAAGGTGAGAATTTGGAATTTGGCTCATTCCAAGATCCTCGGCCATGGCATTTTTCGGTGGCCTGGTGGCTGGCCGCCAGAGTCAGGTCACCATCTGACTCAGGGGAGTCAGGGCTGGGGTTTGGTGCAGTCAATTGTGTTTGGACATGTGTAAAGGTTTGGATTTAAGTGGCATGGGGAGAGGGGTGATTTTGGGTCCAAATGGGTCATCCTATGGATTCGGTTTAGGTTCACCCCCCATGACCTGATTTGGGATGAAGGGGATCAGTTGGGTCAGCCTCACATGTGTGGTGAAGTCCCCATCAAGGATTATTTGAATTAAATCTAAGTTAAAGGGAATCATGTAATGGGTTAAAGACTTTTAGGGAGTGCTTAAAAAATCTCCTCCTTTTGCCATTTAGGGAGTGATGACAAGTCTATGGCTCCTCATGGCTTACATATTGCTTGGGCATGGCTCCATGGCTTGGCTCATTTAAATGAAAGTGAGTTAGTTGGAATTTTGAAAACTTTGGATTCATTTAATGGGATTTGTCATGATGATACAAATGGGTTGATTTCATGATAATTTAAGACTTTAGTCAAATAGTATAATCAAAGGAATCATGAAGAAAAGGTTTCTTGTGGGCTTGGGAATGGATTTTTGGGCTTTTGGATTTGGTGAAAATGGGCTTTTAGAATGGTTTAAGAAAGTGGGCCTTTAGGTTTGAAAACAAATTGGTGGATGAAAATTTTGTGAAGGATTGGGCCAAACAAATGTTGGGTTTAGTTTAGGGATGTTTCATGAGTGATTTGAAACAAATTTGAGGTGATTTGGAGTTGAGTTGGGTTTGATTTGAGACTTTTTTGGTAAAGGGGCCAAAGTGGGTCAAATTGGGCTAACTTGGGCTACGATTGGGCTAATGTTATATTTGATGTAAAATTAATGTTGAGAAATGTTTAAGGGAGCGTTACAAAGAGTTTTCAACTTTGGTTGGGCTTTGATTTTGGGATTTAGGCCCATTTGGGTTCATCGTGGGTTTAGGCCAAAATTGGGGATTTTTTGCTTGGGTTAGGTATGGGTGGAGTTTAGGTTCAAATTTGGGGCAAATCAAGTTAGTTTTTTTTGTTTTTGGTGATGTTAATAAGGTTTAGGAAAAGATTTGGGGCTAATTGGAGTTGAATTGGGTTGGTTTGGGCTAAGTTTAGGTTATGGGCCAAAATTGGGCCTTAGGCTTCAAATTGAAATTGGATCCAAATATTCATCAAATGGGGCATGGATTGGGTCTAAATTGATATTAGTGATATGGAATTGAAGTTTAGAATTGAATTGGATCAACATTGAGGTTAATTGGAGTGGTTTGGTTTGACATTGCGTTCACTTAGGTTAAGAATAGGTCAAATTAGGGGTTTTGGTAAAAGTGGGATAAATTGACAAAATTAGCTTATGGCGTAGTTAAACAAAATGAAATTGGGATTATTTGGGATTTTATGGAATTTTTGGAATTTTTGGATTTTTTTGGTTAAAAAGGGTATTTTGGGTATTTGGAGCGTATTGGGGGGTATTTTTAGAAATTCTGGTATATTTGGCTAAGGATGATCAATTTGAATGGTTGGAAATGTTTAGGATTGGTTTTGAGGAATTTTGGGTAATTTAGGTGATTTTGCAAATTTTGAGTAGTTTCAAGGGCATTTGGTAGGTTTGGCGGGTGTAGGGTCCCCGGGGTCAAAAATTGAAATTTTGAAAAAATAAAGATTGATCAAATATAAGTGAAATGGGATCATTTTGGTTGAGCCATGAAGCCATATTAAGCTCACAGGAGCCATGAGAGGACTTATTTTCGGCACTCAATATGTTGTTCCTAACCCTCTTAGCTAGGGGCTTAGGGGTTGAGGACCATCCATATGGATTACCTACATGAGTCAAGAAGTCAAATTGTGTGTGAATGGTTTTAGGATTTGGAATGTGTGTGAAAGTGTAATGTGTGCAGGTCAACCCTCACCAGGCCAGGCCACCCAGGGTAGTCCTAAGGCCAATAAGTCATATAAGGAACTCATCCTTTAAACCTCCACATTTGATCTTAACCCTTCAAGTGGCTTAGGGGTTTACAATCAGGCATGTGGGGTTTAAAGGGAGTCAAGAGGTGTTTGAATTTCTAAATGGTGGGTGCCATCTCTAATCCTCTAGGATAGTCAAAGGGAAAACCTAAGGCTAGATCCTAAGTACTAAGGAGAGAGAAGAGAAAAGACCTCATCAAAAATGAGGTCAACAAATGGACCCCCAAAAGGTGTGGTGTGCTAACCAAGCACACCGTGTGTATTGGTGTTGACTGAAGAGATAAAAAAAGCCAACACAGACGTCTAAGTGACACACTTAGAATAGAGTAGAAACAAATTTCTACTGGGGAGTATCGAGTATATCTCCAAGACTCGAGATCCCTGAACTCTCGCTGGGGAATAGAAAAGAAGATGAGTTCCAGATCATAAGATCTGGGGAAATTTGATTTAGATTTCATTTCACTTTCTATTCCAAGTTTTTTAACGTGTGAGTTTAGATTTCAATTTGATCTGAGTTTCAATTTTGATTGAGGTTTAATTTAAAATCAATTCAAGGAAATCTGGATTTGAAATGAGAATTGGAACCTAGGTTCCAACCTCGGGATTGCGAAGAGAACTGGAATTTAGGTACTAGCCTCGGAGTGAGAATCGGAGTTTAAGTATCGATTGAAAAGGATGAGAATCAGAATTTAGGTACTGATCTCGAAATAAGATCTGGAATTTGGTACCAGTCTCAGAAGAAGAGATTTGAAATTTCGTATCAATCTCGGGAAGAGAGTAAGAATTTGGTACCGACCTCGAAAGGAGAGAACTCGAATTTGGTACCAGTCTTGAATGTTTAAAGAGTTGAAATTTTGTATCAACTTCGAAAGAGAGTTAGAATTTGGTACCGACCTCGGAAGGAGAGAACTAAAATTTAGTACCAGTCTCGAAGGTTTAAAGAGAACTGGAATCTGGTTCCAGTCTCGAAGGTTTAAAGAGAACTAGAATCTGGTTCCAGTCTTGAAGGTTTAAAGAGAACTGGAATCATGTACCAGTCTCGAAGGTTTAAAGAGAACTGGAATCTGGTTCCAGTCTCGAAGGTTTAAAGACTCGAAGGTTTAAAGAGAACTGGAATCTGGTTCCAGTCTCGAAGGTTTAAAGATAATTGGATATTAGTACCAGTCTCGAAGGTTTAAAGAGAACTGAAATTTGGTTCTAGTCTCGAAGGTTTAGATGGTTGAAATTTGCTGTGGATATGAGTTTAGCGAAAGATTTGGAATGAGACGTGAAAGTGTTTCACATCTCACAAGGATCGATAAAAGTCTGATTACTTGCCGAAGGATATGAATCCATGCCATCAGAACCAAATCGAAAATTTTCGTGGTTCTGTGTCAGTAGATTCAGTCGACCTTCTCAAAAGAGGGAAGGAAATATGGAGAGTCAAAAAGAGATTTGAGAATAGCCGAAGGCTGGGGATTTCAGATTCGGGAATTTTTCTTAGTCGCTTGTTGTGATTTGATTTTAGCTTGATTTTCAATTTAGGGTTCTGATTTATTTGGGGTTCGTTTTAACATTCAGATTTTTAAAAGAGTTCTCATTTATTTTAATTTTTCCTTTGTTCTTTGTTCGAAGTTCATTTAACTTAATGGCATTTCCCAGTCAATTTGCACAAAAAGAAGTGAAGGCAAAACATGACATTGGTCATTTTCATTCCAATCTCATCGAAAATACATCATACATCTTGCTGCAGAACATGATGATATTTTCTTTGAGAATTCAATATCTCATACAATACATATAAATCCAACTCGGATTGTGTAAGATTCTTTAAGTTTCTTTTAAAAGCAGCTGTCAAAATCCATGTTTGAATAGTGAGATACATGGACAATAACATCACCTTCCAAGTCATCCTTGGCAGGAATTTCGTATGGATGTGCATTGGAGGTGTGATATTTCCCAGATCCTATAGTTTGGCTTCAATTTAAGAATATGTTATTTAATGTTTCATCCTGCCAATTTTAATTAATTAGGACTTATATTTGTACGACATGATCATACAAATAGCCTCAAATATGTGAGGGTTTATGTCGTACCAAACGACTACCTCAGAATCCTAAAACTGGTTAGGTCTTAATTTACATAACATGATTATGCAAATGCCTAACAAAGAGTTGAGGATTTATGTTGCACTAGGTAAACTACCTCGAAGTCCGGTGGTTTCGTTATTTAAAACTAGAAAAAGGTTTTGCTGAAGTAGACATAAGTTTTGCTAATGAAGACGGTCGTGCTGCCCACCGTGCTCCGAGCTCCTTGTTGTTACAGAGGTTTAGTTTTAGAAAATGATAATCAAGAGATGAGAGAAGTTTTTTGTTTTATAGAAATCTTAAAGTCCAAATGTCTTTAATGTTTTAATTAAAACAAATCATAAAGTTAGTTAAATAGAACCGACTAATATCCCACGGTTCCGTCATCCCGACACTGTTATTTTCATTGGATTCACTTAGTCCAGATGAATTTGCTAAACTCAACTGAATGAGTTCTACACTTTCATTTAGAACGTGGGAAATCCCATTAGCAACACGTAGGTTGCCGAGGTATTCTCGATCATCCAACGAGACGTTTTAATTTAGTTGCAATTGTAGTTTTGTTGTTAGGTTTGTGATTAAATTTTGAGTTGTTTTATATTTTGAATGTTGTGGCGGTGAATTTAATCTTGTTGTGACTTTTAATTTTGTTTTGGGTTTCAGTTTTGTGGCTATCCTAATGGATTCAGTTTTCATGCAGGGTGTCAATCTTGTTTAACATGCAAGAAAGGTAAAGTGCAGTGCAGGTAAGTAAATAAATTGCAATAAAATAAAAGCGTAGTTGGAGGGTCTTCTCGTCATTTCCAAGCTGCACTTAAAACACATGTTAAGGCATTTATATATTTGCAATAAGTACCTAGGTAAAGCTAAGGAAAGGTTATGGTTGTCTAGCTAAATCGTAATCCTATTGCTAGTCAATCCCTATGACGTCTAGGTTCTTTTATTTTTGTGGATGATTTTCTTCACCAAAGAACAATTAAGTTTGATTGTTCTTCTAAAACACTCCATCATATTGAGGAAGTGTTTAGGACGAGTCCTAAACATCTTTTCAATATTTTTGGGATTATTTTGAGTCCAAATGAGTTTTATTGTATTGGTGAATTGATCATTCAAAAATTTAGTTTAGTTTGTTTCTTGCTCAGTGAATTAGGATTTTTGATTATCCTATGAGTGAAGTGACACCTCACTTGATGCTCCATTTAAGAGTTACAATGATAAAAGTCTTTAGGGGCAAATCAATTTAATTAGAATTTCAACGATTTAAAATTACAATTAATGTTTTAAGGTGATTTAATTTAGTTATAAAATTTTAATAAATTTAAGTTTGGAATAGTGTTCAAGTTGTTTTATTCTTAAGTGTTTTAAACTATTTGAATTGAAAGAGGAGTTTAAATTATTTAATTTAGACTTTAATGATTTAATTTTAATTTAATTGCAATATTCTAGATTAACTTTTAATTGGTTTGATTTTTTAATTAAGAATTATTTTTTTGAAATTTATTTTGATGTTTCAAGTTTGTTTTAAATTTGCTTTCAAGTGATTTTTAAAATTAATTTTTTTTAATGTTTTAAATTTATTTCAATTTAATTATCAAGTTATTTAATGTTTTAAGTTTTAATTTAATTAAGGGTTACCTTTTCTTTATTATTAATTTATTAATTTCAATTATCATCTTAAGTTTAATTAAGAGTTAAATATAATTAAAGTGATTCATTTGGGGATTTTAGTTTAAGTGATTATAGTCTCTCTAAATTATATCCCAATTTTAATAATCCAAAATTTTTTTATTATTCTTCCAAAATTCAAATTATTTAATTTATTAAGGTTTCATTTTTTTGGTTTATTAAATATGATCAATGATTTCCTACCCTTTTATTTTCCAAAGTTTCAATCATCTATGAAAGACTTAAGATCAAATATTTTACCCCTCATTTTGATTAAACCTAAAGTTTTAATTAGAGGTTAAAATTCTTAATTATTAATATGCCCTTTTAAGCTTAATTATTTCATAACTTATCTAATTGAGCTCAAATGAGCTTGAAATCTTTTATGTCACTTCACTCACATGTCAATTAAGACATTAAAGGAGAAAATGTGATTTTTCTGTTTTTAATTTAATTTATATATTAATTTTAATAGAAAATAGGGATTTTTAATGGAAATTCAACAACATGACCAAGGAAAGGTTTCTATCCATAAGAAAATTATGGGATGTTCCTAATGACCAGAGGACCACTTGGACCAATTTTGGTGATTTTTTGAATTATATTTTATTTATTATCATTATTTTGAATTTTGGAGTATTAATCAGTTATAAAATAAAATTAAAATTGAAAAATGGATTTTATATTTTTCATAAATCTCTCTTACCTCAAGGAGTCCAGAGAAATAAATTTTATAATTTTATAATTTTTCTTTGATTTATTAGAATTAATTTAGTTAAAATGTAAGGAAATTTATTTTTTAATATTAAAAATTATTTTAAGCCTTTAAAATTCAATATCTTTACCTAGAGACTTGAGAAAAATATTTGGTTTGTTCCTAAGTGATTAAGAGGCAAAATATGACATTTTTATGATTTTCAATATTTTTGTGATTTTTATTATTTTTTAATTATTAAAATATTAAGAGAAGGTGAAAAATGAAGATTTTTAGAAAATTCAAATTTTAATTTTCTTAGGCTCCTTTATTACCAGAGAAGTCCCAAAACTAATTTGGTGAATTTTTAAAATATATTTTTGGAGTTATGAATTTTTAAATTTTAATTTTACTCATGTGACCTAATTAATCTATTTAGTGGGGTTAAACATTTCTAATTGATTTTAAATTTTTATGTGAGATCCCTCTGATCCTAAAGATTAGTGGAGAATTATTTTCAAGTTCTTTTGATGTGTGGTTAACCCTAATTAATTACAGTTCGGTTTTGAGTAATTAGGCCAATTAGGGTTATTCTTAATGAATTAACTCAAAAAATAATTATCCTAAAGGTCCTCTGGTCCTAAGAAACTTCCCCAAATTTTCCTATAATTTTCTAAGCAATATGCTAATTAATGGAATTAAAATACCAAAAACAGTGACATAAACTTGAAAAATACATAACTTGCCATAGAGATAGCCTCTGACCTTGAAAAGTTCAGGGAATGTTTCCAAGATCAGAGGCTTCAAATGCTCTATGGTCTCATGCCATGGTGAATTGTCCACGCAAATGGATAATTAAAATTCTGAAATGAGTAAATAATTAATTAAAAATAAAATGCTCATCAAATTAACTCAATTCTTTTTCCACATTTTTCTCTTCCATTTACTGAGCAAGAGGGTATTTTTATTTTATTTTTATGATTTTTCTACACGAAGATATGGATTTTCTAAGTTTCAGGCATTTAATTAAATCATAAATTCCATATTTTCCTACTTATCTGACTCAGCGCCACGGCAACCTTAGCGTCTCCGAAGCTTCACGCGGGGAGCTCCCATTAGCTGCCGTCATTCAACTCAGCGCCACACGGCCCGCAGTTCATGTAACGTTCCCTAGTCCGACGCAATCTGAGCCGTCCATTCGATACACGCTCGATCCAACGGCGGCTGGTCGTCGTCTCCGACTGGTGTGCACCCGTGACCGTCCACACTCAAACCCTAATATCTCCCTCGTTTCTTAATGGATTTTCGTGTTCTTATACACTATGGATTTGTCTTGAAAAGACGAACACATCCGTACAGTTTACGTGCTATGAAATTAACTCAAACGAAATGGAGAATCTCTGGAAGCTCGAGTTAAAGAGAAGTCTCCATACATTGGTTCAGGAGGTGAGGCCTCAACTGAGTGTGCTCATCACGTTCATTGGAGCTGGAAGAGCTTAGGGATGAAGCCTCTGGCCCTGGTGAAAGATCTAAGTATGAAAGTGACCAGGCCTGATTTTAGACTTTGGAGGCTAGAGCAATTGGGTGGCCCGGAGGGGGAGCTTTCACTGGGGAACTCCTTCTCTTGGTCCTGTGTAGGTGCAGGTGAGTTTAATTTGATTTTGGTGGAGCTTTGAGAGATGTCTTATTTTGGCCTGAGAATTGAGCTCCAAAATTGATCTCAATCAATGGGATTTAGGGCAGGAGAACCGTGGGGATGGATTGCTCTTGGCTAGAGGAAGCTCTGTGAGGAGTTTGGAGGGATTCTATGAAGGTTAATTTCAGCCAACCTTTTGGCCGAGAGGGGGTGGCTGGTTTAAATAGCCATGGCCAGGGCTTCCCAGGGGCAATTGATGGCTAGGATCAGCTGCCTAGGGGGGAGATGAAGAGCTGTGGTGGCCAATTGGAGTGGGGCAGCTCAGTAGGTGAGAATTTAAAATTTGGCAATATCATTTAACACTTCATCGTATTTAAAAGTAGCACACGGTTCTAGAAAACTAATGAGATGTAAGTTAGGATCTTCATTAGGTGTTCCTCAAATATGATTATTATGTACCATTTGGATAATAGAAGGTTTAAGCTCAAATGAATTAGCAACAACATCAAGGTTTTGGATAGTTAAGGGAATCTCATCTGCTGTTGGATTAGCATGATATCTTAAAGGTCCTGGTATATTTTTGTTTTGATTGTTTAAGTTCGCCATTTTGTGAGGATTTTCATATTGTTTTTATTGTTTTCAAAATTTTCTTATAGTACACTCTAATTCAGAATCTTAAGGCACTAAACCTATAAATCCGATACTACGCATACAAACACAATAAGCACACTAAAAATAAACAAACACACACAATTATGACTTGTAATTCAAATATAAGATTTCAAATACTACAAAATAAATTTAGAAGTTACCATTCCTCCCCAGTGACGATGCCAAAAACTTCGTGCGACTTTTTTAATTTATCAAAATTTCTGAACTCAGATATATATTTATCTTGATTTAATTTTCTATTTAGTCACATAATTAAATGCAATTATACGTATCACTCAAGTAAAACAAGGCTCTAGTGGAGTCCTGAATATCGATCCCACAGGAAGGCTTTGAATTTTATAACGTAGAATAGAAATCACTTCTCGAATAACAACATAATTGTAAGTAATTACTAATATTAAGACAAAAACAAACAGTTGTAGTTACTAGTTCTACCGAAGTACGTTCTAACTTCTAGCAAGTTAAACTAATACAAGACAAAATCTATAACAAAGTTCAATTGTAAGAAAGAATCTTCCACCTCTCCAATTATAATATGATGATTTTTGTGACATAGATCAGTGATGCAAATGTATTGTGCCAAATGGAAGAATTACTATTCTTTACCCATTTCCAAGCGCATAAGAAGATTGGCTAATCCTTATTTCAGTCCCAAAATCCATGGTTAGGCTGGAAGGATACTGGCTCTCACTCTAGAGCTCTCACTTCCCTTCCCCTGAAGGCTAACTCTTGCTTTGGTTTCTAAACATTAAGACCAAATTAACGATTTCAGCCTGTCACTCTGAAATCTCCAATTTTTTGCCCATCACAGTATATTTCTCTATTTATTTGCTCTCAACCCCCAGGAACTACATCACTCATTCATGGACATTGAATGTGACCCTCACTTTTGTTGTGGAACTCATAATCCTTTCAGAACATATGTTTCCAGACAAGTTTCAATAATTTAATTTGCTAAATTAAAAAGTAAATAAAGTTTGAAGTGAAAAGCTCATCACAAATTCTCCATAATAAATCAGCACATCATTTCCATATCACAACATCAACACATCACATGAAAATGAGGAAGACAAAGAAATCTACTCAAGACTCATGAGAAAAAGATGAAAAAACACAGATTTTATATATAAAAGCAACGTCATACAAACATAGTAAAGAAAAGATAACTTATCTCAAACTATTCTCCAAGAGAATATCAAGGAATTCCTTTGACTCCTCTTCTTTAACATCACACAATTCTATCTTTAGATAAGTAAGGAAGAATAAATCTCTTACTTTCCCTCTCCTCTTAGACTCCTTAGAAGAGAACACACAAAACCTAAATTTATTAAACAAACTGAAAAGATTCTCACTCTTCACTCTCTCCACACGCTAAGCTCTCTCGCCCTCTCTAAATTTGGTTCCAAAGTAGTTTAATTTGGCCATAACTGATTTACCAAGAGTTTCTTCAAGCTACCCTCCAAAATCTGATTAAATACTCGAATCTTGTTTGAAATCGGGATAGGGAGCGATCTGACACATAATAGGGTGTCGTTCGATGCTTTTTTCTTCTTTCTGGTCAAAACACTCTATAAATTTGTGCGATCTGGGGCTGGGGACAGCACCATTTAACGCTAGTTTAATAAAATGCACTTTTGCCCCCATTTTGCTTCAAATTTGCTTCTTTTCACTTCCTTTTGCTCTGAAAACCTAAAATCATTGTACCTGCATGAAATTAGGAAAAATGCATTTCTTTAAAGTGCAATATCATAAAAATTAAGTATGAAATGGATAGTGAAAGACTATCAAATTTTCAGTAGATCATTACCTCACTTATGGGTCAATTAAAACATCCAAGAAGAAAATGTGATTTTTTTATTTTTAATTTAATTTTCATAATTATTTAATAGAAAATATGGATTTTCAATGTTAATTCAATAACTTAAACATGTTAAAGAACATATCCTTAAAAATATTATTGGAGGTTCAACTAAATTATAGGAACACTTGGACTAATTTTCATAATATTTTGAGTTTTAATTTAATTATTAGAATTATTTATTTTTTAGTATTAATTAAATATAAAACTTTATTTAAGTGAAAAATTAATTTTTGTATTTCTCTTAATTCTCTCAATGTTTAGGGAACCAAGAGAAATAAATTTCATATTTTCATGATTTAAATTTTAATTATTAGAATTATTTTAACGAAATATTAGGGAAATTCATTTTTGCCTTTCAAAATTTATTTTAAGCCTTTAAAATTTAATACCTTCAGCTAGAAAAATAGGAAAACACTTTAAATTGTTCCAAAGTGATCAGGGGACCAAATGTGACATTTTAGTATGTTTTAATATTTTTGTGATTTTTATGAATTTTTAATTTTTTTAAAATTATTTAAATATTAAATATAGGTTTTAAAATGTAATATTTATTTTAATTCCAATTTTATTTTTCTTAGACTCCTCTAGTTACAGAGAACTCCCAAAACAAACTTCATAATTTTTTAAGTTATATTTTAATTATTATAATTATTTTGATTCCAAAATTGCCATTTCACTTAAAAAATCCATTTTAGTAATCAAATTAGATCCAATTGACTTCAAATTTTTATGGGGAGTTTCTTTATCCATTACTTTTAGTGGAGGATCATTTTTGTACTTTTTACAATTTTATTTTTTTCATTTTAATTTTCTTTAATTATTTGGGCTTAATTATAATTAGGAGCACTATTAATGAGTTAAATTTATTTTATATTTTTTTAGGGTCCTCTCACAATAGTGAAACTACCAAAATATTTTGTATTTTTTTTATCAATATTTTATTTACTATAATTTTAAATCTAAAATAGATAGGTTTAACTTAAAAATTAGGGATCTCTAGCTAGAGATGTCCCCTGACCTTGAAAAATTCAGGAAAGATCCCTAACCACAGAGCCTATAAGCCCTCCAAACCTCATGCCATGGTGAAATGTTTGGAGTAAATTATGGCCTAAGTACGATTTGTAGTATTTAATTAATTAAAAATAAAAAATAAGTCAAATGACCTCAAATTTATTTCTACATTATTACCATCTATTCACTAAGCAACATAGTATTTTTTTTTTATTTTTGGCATCTTTCTACACCAAGATGTGAATTTTTAAAGGTGGACTGAATTAATTTAATCCATAATTCCTATTTTTTCTATTCAAACGCCCGACATCGCATCATCCTCGACAGTTCCTAAGCTCTACATGATGCTCCTCGATTCAACACCACCATCTGACTCGGCGATCACGCATCCTATGCTTTATGCACCGCTCCTTCGTCCAGTACAATTAGGGTCATATGTTCAACAAACGCTTAATCCTACGATGCCCGTTCATCCTCTTCAACTGGTTAATCCCAAGAGCCATCCACCTTCTAACTCTAAGATCTTGAGATAGACTCAACCAAATCATCTTAGGTTTGTTTTTATAGACTTATCTAACCTAGAAAAAAATATTTATATGGCTTATACGGTATGAAATACAGTGTACATCCATGGTGAATCAAAATAAGCTCGAGTTAAGGTGAGAAATCAATACCTTTGTCTGAGAGGTGAGTCTTCAATCAGATTGGTCCTACACGTTTATTGTGACCTCAAGAAGCTCCTGCGAGTACTAATTTCAGCTCCTCTTGAGTCTGCACCAGAACTTGATCAAAGGGAGATTTCGAGTCTGAGGGAAGTCAGGGTTGAAGAGGCACTATGATAGGGCTTATGTGGGGGATATTCATCCTTTGTTCATGTGATTGTTAGGAGAAAATCAATTTGGAGTTTGGTGCAGAGTGGAGCTGGGACAGAAGGCATCCGTGTTTTAGGGAAAATTTTAGTGGAGAAATTGGCCTAAGCTTTATTCTGAAAGTGTTTATGTTTACTTCTAAAAAGGTTTCACATAGATTTTCTTTTGACAATTTTTATTTTGTTTAGATGTTATTTTAAAAAGGTTAAATTTTGAATTTACCTTTGTAAAGGTTTTATTTTAGGTTTCTTAATTGAAGACATTTTTTTAATTTTTTTAGGCATCATTTTTTATATTGGATGTGTTTGGTATAACTTATAAGACAAGTCCTTAAACACTCTGTAATTCTCTAAAAATAAGGATTTCAATATTTATTCTAGCTATCTTAAGGGGTTTCTATTATGTTAAGGAATATTCTTCAAATAATCATAAAGTTTAAAAGGATTAAAGGACAAATTTTAGTGCAGTAATGCTTGGAAAAAATATAATTTCATAAAATAGAAAAAGGACTAACATTAATTACAATAAAATTAACATCAACCAAGTTTGATGACAAAGGTAAAAACAAGGTATGAGTAAGTCATGGTTCGTAAGAAGGAGAAGATTGTACTAAAAACATCTTCTTGGAACTGAATCAGAAACCTAATGTTAATAATAAATGATCTTGATTTTGATTTTTTGAAGAATCTTAGATAGGATGATATTTCAATATTCTTCTAGTAGATAAGAGTAATGTTGGTTTCATGGTTTCACAAAAAATAATACTAACGGACCCTTATCTTGGTTCTTTCAAGTATTCTTAAGGGATAAATTTATTTACATTTTTTTATCTCCTTTTTAGCCAACCCGTAAAAGTGAAACAGTCTTAAATTATGTGACCAAGAGATCTATGGAATAGACAATAATTGTGCTCCTTATCTCTTCCAACTTCTTCAGGCTTGTGAGGTTTAAGAGGCTTGAAGTCTGGTTTCTTTAATAATTTCTTAAACATATTTTCCAAAACATCATATGTAAATGAATAAGTTTGATTTTTTGTTTCTTCAAACATAAATTAACATTTCTTCTTTCTTTCAGGACTACAAAGTTATTGTACTATCTTTTTTTTTAGTTGTTGCCTCTGGTTTTTCCTCACATTATCAAGCTGTATTATCATAAGTTGCTTCCCTCTATCAATAGTAGATGCATTCCCTGCTCAACTTTCATAAGTTTCCTAGATTTTTGCTCAACTTCCTGATTTAGAAATGGTAATTTCATAGGCTCCTCCTGCAAGTTAGTTGCCTTATTCAACAATCTCATTAAAGTTTTGATGGTAAGTGTTTTCAATAAAAAGGTAATATGTTCATAAAAATTCTTGATGAAGATCTCAATGGCATGTTGCTCGTATAACAGGGGTTCACACTTTAGAACTGTGTTTCTCTATCTCAAGATATAATCAACTATGTTCTCATCGTCCTTTTGTTTCTAAAAATTCAGATCTAATATATTGATATAGTTCGAGCACCAACAAACCGCTTAATGAATAACTCAAGTAGTGTTGACAAAGTCGTTTGGCAGTTTGACATACTAGACAAATGTTGTTTTAGATAAACTGTTAACAAATTATCAAATGAAAAATGCATCTCTTCCCCCAATATTACAACAATTAGCTCAAAAGTGAGTCAGGTGTTGTCTTGGGTTTCTAGTCCAATCAAAGACTTTAAAGTTGGGCTGTGTAAATCCATTAAGATATTGTACAATATTAAATTCATCAGAATAATGTTGTCCTTTTGACGTTAACTTATCTCCCTTAGCTTGAGCTATGAAATCCTTGAATTTTTGTTTAATCGTGTGTTTCAAGTCCTTATCATATAGGAATGGTGTTTTCGATGCTTACTTCGAGGCTTCCTCTTCAACAATTCTTGTCTTGGGATTACTAAGAACATGAACAGCCTCAGGATCTTGTATCTCTTTATGAACTGGTGTAGGAGTAGGAGTATTCTTTTGGGTAAAAGAGATTGAAGTTAATTTTTTTTTCATTTAATTTCTTAATGTGGTTATCCCACTAGTTTAACTCATCTGATAAAAATTGAGATGTATTGGGTTGTGAACCCTCCTCAACTTCTACATCTTTGAGTTATACCAATATCACATTCTGATTTGATGGGATATCATACATGATTTCTTCCAACATTTTCTCAAATCATTATGTTAGTTAATATTTCCCTTTTTAATAGATTTTGAAGTTGTTCGGATCTGTCTAGTGCAATATCAAATTTAATCATAACATCTTCAAAATAATCATTATCTTCATGTTGTTCTTCTAGAACTGCTTGGGATTTAATCATCATAATAGTGATCATCTCTTCTGAAGCCTCAAAATTTTTCATTCTTATTTCTATATTTCTTATTGTTAGCTTCTAGTTCATTCAGAGCTCTAACATTAGGACGATCTCTGATATTATTGAGGTCAAACGAGAAGAACATGGAGGATGACATCTTCTTTGAATGAGGATATAAAGAAAGACGTTAATAAGAAGTCTACTTATGAATCTCTGGTTTTTAATGAATTTAATATCAAAGTTATTTTAATGAGAATTCAACAAAAATGTTAGGGCCCTCTCCACAAGTTAAATTGAAGAAATGAATTAGTTTGAAGTGTTGACTTTTATTTTAAATTTATTTTTAGAGACTTTTGAAATTCTAGATTTATTCTAGTGTTGGATTAATAAAAATAGGGTGAAACTTGAACAATCAAGTCAGAATTCCTTAAACTTAACTAAGGTGTAGAATCACTTACAAGGAGGTTCAACAAAGTGGATTCTAAAATTTACTCAAGATAGGTGGTGGATCCAAAGTTAAAGGATTTTTGGTGGATCCATTCCTGAACGTGGACCCATTTTTTGAATTGGTAGAAAGAAATTCCAGAAGGAAAATGATAGATGATCACAGTCTAAAAGGGATGGATAAACATATCATTAACAAAAATAAAGATTAAGGCATAGCTAAAGATGGAGAGAATAACCATACCCAACGGAGTCCCAGAAAAATCTTCTGTGAGATTTTTATTTGATAGGGTTAAACATAGATCTCAAAAGACTTCTATATAAATGATTGGATACTACGTTCGAAGAATAATATACCATCTCAAAATGTAGAAATACTATCTTAGAATGGATCAAGTCATTCAGATGAGGAAAATCATTGAGATATTTTCTTTAACTTAGATGAGTAAGACAGGGTTTATTTTAATTCAATGGTATGGTACCCCTAAGACGGGACTCTTTCATAGATGATTACATCTCAAGAATTGCTTCTAGGAAAATTCTTAATTAAATGCCTTATATGTTTCTTATTCATTAATGAAATGTTTATAGGATAATGCGATTTGAAGACTTCAATGAAATGGATAAGATTGGATAAGTCGACTTCACTTAAGTTTCAAAACGGTTTACCCTTTCTGTGAAGCCTAATAATTGACTATCAGAGTGATTATATTTAGCTTGAATAAGTGAATTAAGTATGAAAAATCAATTTGGTTGGATTGGATCAGAGCAGATTGGACCTTGATTGATTGAAATGGATTTGGAGTTGGGGTTTTAGCATGCCTGAATCAAAGTTGAAATAAGTTTGAGATTTGATTGGACTAGATTTGTTTTAGCATTAATTGGGTTTGGATTTTGGTTGAATAGGACCCGAGGTTGATTTGGGATTTGATTGAGTTGGAATTACATTTGGTTTAAATGTTGTTGGATTAGATTAATTGAGTTAAGTTTAGTTTGATATGGATGAACCAATTTATGAGAAATCCTAATCTAAAGGGAAGGAATGGGATAATATTTCAAATAGAGGTGAAGCCCTAACCTAAATACCTTTAAACATGAAACTATAAGTGACCAAACCTAAATTTTGAAACGAAGTACTGAGTCAAGATGCTCATTATTTTCCATCATCTTGGGAACATCAGCATCCTCAGATTATTATGTATAGAATAACAAAAGTTCTACCTTATCATCGTAGTAATGACTTAAGGAAGTCCTTCTCGCTATAAGGTTATTGTGAGTTTCTTCATTCATAGCACAGGCTGCTTCATTTTAGGATGCTCATTGTCTTTGAGGGTAGGTTAATTTGTTTTATAGGTGATTATCCTTAGTTCCAATCTATGGAGGGAAACTTAGAGTACGCTACGGTATGTGTACCTTATTATTCTTCTGCGTTGGCTACCTCAGGGGCGCAGTTTGGAACTATCCTAAGCTGTATTTTATAAGGATTAAGGTTAGTCAGTTTTAATAGATTTTGAGATAATTAGAAATGTAATTGCTTTTCTCCTTGAAAGCGTCAGTTATGTGACAAATCAAAGTTTTCTAGGAGATGTTTGGCTATGTTTCCTTTTAAATGAAGTTCTAGTCAAATTATCAACCAAATATTATTTTTTCATCATATGTTTCAGTTTCCTTCCTAAGGTTTTATTCTCCCTTCCCCGATTTTAATCGTGGTTGAGAGATATATTCTGACCAAATGAAGTTTTATTCCTTAATTTAAATATCTCTTAAAAAAGTTTTACTTGTATTCTCTCAAAAGTATACATTTCATACAAAAATATTTTGTGTTTTTTAATGTAATTTTGGCATTCGAAAATAGCTGGGAATATAATTTTTTAAAATGCTATAAATTTTGAGCTCACTTAGTTGGCAAATAAAAATATTTTTTTTTAATAAGTTGATTTAAAAGTTTTAAAGGTTGTCATTTTAGAATAAATTTAACTAGTTTATGTAATTAAAATCCTTATTGTGAGTTAATTTATTTGAAAATGCTTTTAAATTTTAGAACACTTTTATTTGGAGTAGAAAAATTATTTTATGAGCTTTTAAATCTTTAAAGGGCTTTTAATTGAAGTAGTAGAGACTTTCTTTTAATGATTTTTTTAATAAATATTTTTTTAGCACTTCTAGTTTATTTTATATATAAAGAAATGCCAAAATCTTTTAAAACTTTAAAAGCATTTCTCAGGCTTCCTTTCGTCTCACTCAGCATAGAGGAATTTTATTTATTCTTTTGTATATCTCATCCATTAATTTGAACCTTTCCAATTAACCTATCCTTTTCAAGAAGCTGTAACTAAATAAGCAAGCAATCTCACATACAAGGAAAGTAGGTAAACACACCTTCACATGTAAATCAAGCAATTTATCAATAGAGATTCCACTAGTTTTATGTTGTTAAATGTACAAGCACATTCACATTGATGAAAGAGAACACTTAAGATAACCTAAATAAGAGAAGATCAGGTGATTATTCATAGGGAATTTCTTTAGTCACTTACATGCAAAAGTTATACTAATTCAATATGTATATGACATGATGTTGGCAGCTGGCCTATCTCTGCTAGGGTTTCAATGGCTATGCACCCTCTTCCCCTCCTACTGAAGTTGTTTGGTTCTATCTTTGCTGTTGTTATTCGCCTTTCTTGTGTTTCTTCTTCCACCTTCTTTTCTTGGTGTAGTTATTTTTTTTTTGAGTTGGTTTTTCCCGGGATGCCCTTGTTTAAATTTTACTGCTCACTTTCACATTTCCATTGGAGCTACGAGTAAGCTTCATCCCCTACTCCACTGCTACATTGAGGACTATTCTCTTAGGCCTCTTCCATTGCTATGATGGACCCTCTCCATCACTTATGTTGAAGTCACCTCTGGCCTGAACTCCATTGGAGATAAACTAGTGTTTCCTCGGTTTACCATGATGCCATTGTCGGCATATTTTTAGGTTGTATTTTGAAAAGGGGGTCGCCTACAGAAGTTGTCGGCTAATTTTAAATTTAATTTAAATTTAAATATATATAAAGTTTTAGAAAGGAGCATTTGAGTTTTGAAAATAACTTTATGTTTAAAAACTTTAAGATATGAAATCAAACTGATCTCACATCCCAAATAGTTTATGTAAACAAGCACTGCATCACAAACCATGTATCTATCCCGAAGAATAGACACATTGCTTGATGATGAGGCTCGGTTAAATAAACTAGAATATTTGTGACATCTGTTTGGTCTACGAACCAATTTTATAAGCCGACAAGTTCCAGTGCTTAATATAAATGAATTAAGCAGGGTTTATATTACCTGGGTTCTTAAAGCTCCCTGTAAGGGCAAGCCCCTATAATTATTTACATATTAAATGACGGGAATCATTCAAGAAAACTCTCAATAATGATCAGTGGCTTTTCTCTCAAGAATTTCAAAGTTTAAGGTTTTCAAAGGATTGGATTTTGGAAATTTCAATAGGGAATGGATCAAATTTGGAACAATTTATTTTAGGAGTCCAAAGAAAGAGAAGTAGGAGAAGCTGAGGATCCAAGAGGAATCTTGGCAACTTCCCAAACTATCATATTGTTTGGCTTCAATTTAGGATAATTATTTAATGTTTTAATCTTGCCAATTTTAAGTAATTAGGACTTATATTTATATGATGTAATCACACAAATAGCCTCGAAGATGTAAGGGTTTATGTCGTACCAAACGACTACCTCGGAGTCCTAAGTTCGGTTAGGGCTTAATTTACATGACATGATCATGCAAATGCCTAACGAAGAGTTGAGGATTTATGTTGCACTAGGCAAACTACCTCGAAGTCCTATGGCTTGGTTATTTAATTTTTAAGAAAGGTTTAGCTAGTGTAGATCCGAGTTTTGCTGAAGTAGATGGTCGTGCTACCCACTATGCTCCAAGCTCCTTATTGTTGCAGAGGTTTAGTTTTAGAAGGTGAAAATCAGGAGATGAGAGAAGTGTTTTGGTTTAGAAATCTTAAAGTCCAAATAATTTTAATATTTTAATTAAAAAAAATCTTAAAGTTGTTTAAACAGAACCGATTAAGATCCCACGGTTCCGTCATCCCGACACCGTTATTTTCATCGAATTCACTTAGTCCAGATGAATTTGCTAAACTCAACTGAATGAGTTCCACACTTTAATTTAGACCGTGGGAAATCCCGTTAGCAACACTTAGGTTACATCATCCGAGGTATTCCCGATCATCTAACAAGACGTTTTAATGTAGTTATAGTTGTATTTTTGTTGTTCTGTTTGTGATTAAATTTTGAGTTGTTTTATATTTTGAAATATGGTGGTGGTGAATTTATCTTGTGTGACTTTTAATTTAGTTTTGGGTTTCAGTTTTGTGTCTATCCTAAAGGATTTAGTTTTCATGCAACAGTCTTGTTTAACATGTAAGAAGAGTAAAGTGCAGTTTATATAAATAAATTGCAATAAAGTAAATTGCAATGAAATAAAAGCGTACATAGAGAGTCTTCTCGTCATTCCAAGCTCCACTTAAAATACATGTTAAGGCATTTAAATATTTATAACAAGTACCTAGGTAAAACAAAGGAAAGGTTCTGGCTGTCTACCAAAATCCTAATCCTATTGCTAGTCACCTCCTATGACGTCTAGGTTCTTGTATTTTATTTATGGATGCTTTTCTTCATCAAAGAACATTTAAATTCAATTGTTCTTCTAAAACATCTCATCATATTGAGAAAGTGCTTAGGACGAGTCCTAAACATCTTTTCAATACTTCCGAGATTATTTTGAGTCCAAGTAAATTTGATTGCACAGGTAAATTAATCATCCAGGAGTTTAGTTAACCTTTGTCTCTTGCTCAGTGAACTTGGGCATTTGATTACATGATGAATGAAGTGACATCTCACTTAATACTCCATTTAAGAGTTATAATAATTAAAGCCTTTAGGGGAAAGTTGGTTTGTTTAAAATTTTAATCATTCCTAATTTGAAGTTTAAGTTAATGGCTTAAAGTGATTTAGTTTAATTATGAGGTTTTAATTAATAATTTCAAGTTTGGAATAGTTTTCAAATTATTTTTAGTTTAAATCTTTATACTTTAAGTGATCATAATATTTTAAATTAATCTTTGGTGTTTCAAATTCACTTAGATTATTCATATATCTTAATGATTTGGTTCAGGTTAATTATGATATTTTAGGTTAATCTTGATTAGTTTCATTTTTTATATTATAAATTATGAATTGTCTTAATATTTTAATTTTGTTTTACTTTTATTATTGAGTGATGTTAATTTAATTTAATTTTAATTTAATTTAATTGAATTTAACTTAATTTAATTTAATTTAATTTCAATATTTTAAATTTAATTTAATTTAATTGTTAAAATGTTAATTTAATTTAATTTTTACTTAATTTAATTTAATTAAATTTAAATTTAATTTAATTTAATTGTTAAACAACTTAATATTTTGAGCTTTTCTTTAATTTAAGGGTTATTTTTATTAATTTTTAATTTACTTAGTTTGGATTATCATTTTAATCTTAATCAAGAGTTAAATATTATTGAAGTGATTTATTTAGGGATTTTTTTTATTAAAGAATTAAAATCCTCTCAAGTTGTATCCCTATTTTTAATAATTAAAATTTTCATTAATCTTTCAAAATTTAAATTGTTTAAATAATTAAAGTTTCATTTTTGGTTTATTAAAAGTGATTAATGGTTTCCTACCCTTTTAATTTCCCAAAATTTCAGTCATCCAAGAAAGATAGAATCAAATATTTTACCCTCCTTTTTATTTAAACCTAAAATTTTAATAAAGGGGTTTAAATTCTTTAATTACCTTTATGCCTTTTTAGGCTTATTTATTTCATAACTCACTAAATTGAGATCAAATGAACTTGAAATTTTTATGTCACCTCACTCACATGTCAATTAAGACATTAGAGGAGAAAATGTGATTTTTCTGAATTTAATTTAATTATATAATTATTTTTAGTGAAAAATAAGGGATTTCAAGGAAAATTCAACAACATGACCAAAGTAAGGTTTCTATCCTTAAGAAAATTATGAGATATCCCTAATGTCTAGAGGACCACTTACACCAATTTTGGTGATTTTTTCAACTATGTTTTATTTATTATAATTATTTTGAGTTTTTGACTGTTAATTAATTATAAAATAAAATTAAAGTTGAAAAATGAATTTTATATTTTTCCTAAATCTTTCTGACCTCAAGGAGTTTAGAGAAACAAATTTTACAATTTTCTAATTTTTCTTTGATTTATTAGAATTAATTTAGTGAAAAAATTGGAAAATTCATTTTTTTTTAATTCAAAAAATTATTTTAAGCATTTAAAATTCAATATCTTTACTTTGAGACTTGGAAAAAGTATTTAGTTTATTCTTAATTGAATAGGAGTCAAAATATGACATTTTTATAATTTTTACTATTTCTGTGATTTTTATTATTTTTTAATTATTTAAATATAAAAAATATCATTAAAAACGAAAAATTTTAGAAAATTCCAATTTTAATTTTTCTGGACTCCTCTGATATCAGAGAGCTCACTAAACCAATTTGGTGAATTTTTGAAATGTATTTTTAGAGTTATGAATTTTTAAAGTTTAATTTTGGTCATGTGGCTTAGTTAATTCATTTACTGGGGCTAATCATTTCTAATTGACTTCAAATTTTTATGCAAGGTTCTCCGCATCCTAAAGATCAATGGAGAATTGATTTCAAGTTATTTTGATGTGTGGTTAACCCTAATAAATTAAAATTAAATTTTGAGTATTTAGGCTAATTAGGACTATTCTTAATGAATTAAGCCTAACCATAGTTATCCTAGGGTCCTCTGGTCCTAAGAAACTTCCCCAAATTTTTCTAGAATTTATTGAGCAATATGCTAATTATTGGAAATAAAATACCAAAACAGTGACATAAACTTGAAAAATACATAACTTGCCATAGAAATAGCCTCTGACCTTGAAAAATTCAAGGAATGTTTTCAAGATCAGAGGCTTCAAAAGCCCTATGGTCTCATACCATGGTGAATTGTCTATGTAAAAGGAGAATCAAAATACTGAAATGAGTAAATAATTAATTAAAAATAAAATACTCATCAAAATAACTTGATTTCTTTTCCACATTATTCCCCTCTATTCACTGAGTAAGACAGTATTTTTAGTTTATTTTATGATTTTTCTACACAAAGATATGAATTTTCTAAGTTCTGGGTATTTAAATAAATAGAAAAAATCATATTTATCTACTTATCCGACTCAGCGCCGCGTCAACCTACGGCGGATAGAAAGACTACGCGGCGCGCTCCCATTTGACGCCGCCAACTGAGTCAGCCACCACGTGTTCCGCTGTTCCGTTCCTTCCTCTGATCCGACACAATCTGAGCCGTTCAACCGATACACGTGCGATCGGACGACTCCTGGTCATTTTCTACGACTGGTGTGCACCCGTGACCGTCCACACTAAAACCCTAAGAACTCTCTAATTTCTCAACAGATTTTCGTGTTCTTATGCTCTATGGATTCATTTTGAGGAGACGAACACATCCATATGGTTTACATGCTATGAAATTAAATAAATCAAAATAGAGAATCCCTAGAAGCTCAGGAGGAAGGAATGATCCATACTGTTGCTCTGAGAAGTGTAGCTTCAATTAGAGAGTTGTGTCACAATCGATTTCACCCAAGGAAGCTCCAGATGAAGTCTCTGGCTCTGGGGAATTGTTTAGGTATGAAAGTGTCCATAGCTGATTTTAAAGCTTGGAGGCTAGAGCAACTGGGTGGTCTGGAGAGGGGGCTTTCATTGGGGAACTCCTTCTCTTGGTCCTATGCAGGTGTGGGTGAGTTTAATTTGAATTTAGTGGAGGTTTGGGAGATGTCCTGGTTTTGGGCTTGAATTTGAACTCAGAAATTGAGCTCAGCTAGGGGAAATTGGGGCTGGAATCCAATGGGGATCAAGTGCTCTATGTGTGGATAGTGGTCTGGAGCAATTTCGGCAGAGCTTCTGTAAGATTTTGTTCAACCCCTTCTTTGGACGAGAGGTGGTGTGGTTTAAATAGTGGTGGCTGGAGGGCTTCCCAGGGGGGTTTAATGGCTTGGATCAACTGCTCTGGTGAGGAGAAGTATAGCCATGGTGGCCATTAGGCATGGGACAAGTCAGCAAGGAAGAATTCAAAAATTAGCTCACATTAGTGCTCTCGGTCTGGAGGTTTCCGGCAGCTGTGGTGGCTGACCGGCTAGGGTCAGGTCACCCTCAAGGTCAGCGAGGTCAGGGATGGGGTTTAGTGCAGTCAATTGGCGATGGACATGTGTAAAGGAGTTGAATTGAAATTGAATGGGGGGAAGGCTATTTTGGGTCCAAATGGGTCAACCCATGGTTTTGGGCTAGGGTCACCATCCAAGGCCTGGTTTTGGGCTTAAAATAATCACTTGGGTCAGCAAAGAGAAAATTGTGTGGTCTCCATCCATGGTGAGGTGGCTAAACATGGTTTAGTGTGTAGCATGAATGGGGTTAAAAGTGCTTAATGAAGGCTTAAGAAAGGAGCCCCTCTTCTTGCCATTAATGGCTTGGTGAGGTGGAAAGGGGCTCCCAAGGCTTACATATGGCTTATGCATGGCTCCATGGCTCCGTATGGCTTAGGGATGGCTTGGCTTGGTTTCATGAAAGTGGGATTTAAGGAATTAGGATATTTAGGGGTAATTTGTCACATGGCTTTGTTTAGAAAAGTTTAATGATGAATTTGAATCTTAGTTAGCGATTTAAATCAAAGGGGATGATGAGGGGAAATTTCATGTGGGCTTTAGGATAGATTTTGGGCTTTTGGATTTATTTTAGGTGGAACTTTAGAAAGGTTTAAGGAGGTGGGCTTTTAGGTTTGATAACAAATTGGTAAATGGATGTTTTGTAAGAGATTGGGACAAACAAATGTTGGGTTTAGTTTAGGGATATATCATGAGTGATCTATAATAGGTTTGAAATAATTTGGTGTTGAATTGGGTTTAATTTGGGATTTTTTGGTAAAGGGGCCAAAGTGGGTCAAAGTTGGCTAACTTGGGCTAAGGCTCGGCAAGTATTTGATTTGATGTAAAATTAATGTTGAGAAATGTTTATGGGGGTGTCACAAAGTGTTTTCAACTTTGGTTGGGCTTTGATTTTGGGATTTGGGCCCATTTGGGTTAGGTTTGGGTTTAGGCCAAAAATGAGGATTTTGGTTTTAGGTTAGGTTTGGGTGGAGTTTAGGTTCAAATTTGGAGAAAATCTTGTTATTTTTTGGTTTGTTGGCATATTAGGAAGGTTTAGGAAAAGATTTGGGGCTAATTGGAATTGAATTGGGTTGGTTTGGGCTAGGTTTAGGTCATGAGCCAAAATTGGGCCTTAGGCTTCAAATTGGAATTGGATCTAAATGTCAATCAAATTGGGCTTGGATTTGGACTAAATTTATGTTGGGGATATTGAATTGAAGTTTAGAATTGAATTGGATCAAATTTGAGGTCAATTGGGTTGATTTGGTTTGACATTGGGTCCACTTGGGTTAAGAATGGGTCAAATTGGGTGTTTTGGTAAAAGTGGACCGAATTAGCAAAATTGGGTTATGGTGTAGTTGAACAAAATGAAATTGGGAATATTTTGGATTTTTTAGAATTTTGAAGGAATTTTTGGAATTTATGGATTTTTTGGTTAAGAAGGGCATTTTGGGTATTTGGAGGGTATTGGGGGGTATTTTTGGAAACTTTGGTATATTTGGTTAAGGATGATCAATTTAAATGGTGGGAAATATTTAGGATTGGTTTTGAGGAATTTTGGATAATTTAGGCAATTTTGCAAATTTTGAGTAGTTTCAAGGGCATTTGGTACGTTTGGTGGGTGTATGGCCACGGAGGTTAAAAATTGAAATTTTAGAAAAAATGAAGATTGATTAAGTTTGAGTAGAATGGAATCACTTTGGTTAAGCCATGAAGCCATATTAAGCACATAAGAGCCATGAGAGGACTCATTTGAGGCATTCACTTTGTTGTTCCTAACCCTCTTAGCCAAGGGCCTATGGGTTTAGGTCAATCCATATGAATTACCTCATTTTTGAGTCTGGAAGTCAAGCTAGGTATGAATGGTTTTAGGATTTGGAATGTGTGTGAAAGTGCAATGTGTGCAGGTCAACCCTCACCAGACCAGGCCACCCAGGGTAGTCCTAAGTCCAAAGAGTCCTATAGGGAACTCATCTTTTAAACCTCCACATTTGATCTTAACCCTCCAAGTGACTTAGGGGTTTACAATCAAACTTATGGGGTTTGGAGGGAGTTAAGAGGTGTTTAAATTTCTAAGTGGTGGGTTCCATTTCTAGTCCTCTAAGATAGTCAAAGGGAAAGCCAAAGGCTAGATCCTAAGTACTAAAGAGAGAGAAGAGAAAAGACCTCATAAAAAATGAGGTCAACAAATGGACCCCCAATCGGTGCTGTGTGTTAACCAAGCACACCGCGCGTATTGGCATTGAACGAAGCAATCAACAAAACCAACATAGACGTCTAAGTGACACACTTAGAACAGAGCAAAAACAAATTTTTGTTGGGGAGTATCGAGTATATCTCTAAGACTGGAGATCTCTAAACTCTCGCTGGGGAAAAGAGAAGGAGGTGAATTCCAGATCATAAGATCTGGGGTAATTTGATTTAGATTTCATCTCATTTTCTATTCCGAGTCTTCTTTTCTTTAACGTGTGAGTTTAGATTTTAATTTGTTCTGAGTTTCAATTTTGATTGAGGTTTAATTTAAAATCAATTCAAGGAAATCTGGATTTGAAATGAGAATTGGAACCTAGGTTCCAACCTCGGGACTGCGAAGAGAACTTAAATTTATGTACCAGCCTCGGAGTGAGAATCTGAATTTAAGTATCAATTGAAAAGGATGAGAATCAGAATTTAGGTACTGATCTCAAAAGTTTAAAGAGAACTTGAATCGAGTTCCAGTCTCGAAGGTTTAAAGAGAACTGGAATCTAGTTACAGTCTCGAAGTTTTAAAGAGAACTAGAATCTGGTTCCAGTATCTAAGGTCTAAAAAGAAATGGAAACTGGTTCCAATCTCGAAGGTCTAAAGAGAAATGGAAACTGGTTCCAATCTCAAAGGTTTAAAGAGAATTGGAAACAGGTTCCAATCTCAAAGGTCTAAAGAGAAATGGAAACTGGTTCCAATCTTGAAGGTTTAAAGAGAAATGGAATCTGATTCCAATCTCGAAGGTCTAAAGAGAATTGGAAACCGGTTCCAATCTCGAAGGTTTAAAGAGAAATGGAAACTTGTTCCAATCTCGAAAGTCTAAAGAGAACTGGAATCTGGTTCCAGTCTCGAAGGTTTAAGAGAACTGGAATCTGGTTCCAGTCTTGAAGGTTTAAAGGGTTGAAATTTGCTATGGAGATTTGAGTATAGCTGAAGATTTAGAATGAGACGTGAAAGTGTTTCACGTCCCACGAGGATCGATCAAAGTCTAATTATTTTACGAAAGATATGGATCCTTGCCAACAGAACCAAATTGAAAATTTTCGTGGTTCTGTGTCAGTAGATTTAGTTGACCTTCTCAAAAGAGGGAAGGAAATATGGAGAGTCAAAAAGAGATTTGAGAATAGCCGAAGGCTGGGGATTTCAGATTCAGGAATTTGTCTTAGTCGCTTGCTGTAATTTGATTTTAGCTCAATTTTCAATTTAGAGTCCATTTTTATTTAGAGTTCGTGTTTATTTGTAGTTTATTTTGACATTCAGATTTTTTTTAACACATTTTTTGTTAATGATTTTTTTTATGATCCATTTTATTTTGAGTTCGGACCCAGTCACAAATGATTACTTTACCCGTGTTTCTAGGAATAAGACTCCACCTTTAAAGTCCATCCTTCAAAACATCAGGTTGCGTAATACTTCTTCAAATAGCGTCCATTGATTGGAAGCATAGGTCGTTCTCCACGACAGTTAATAAGCTGGTAGGAACCTCCTGATTACACTATCTCGACCACAAATGGCCCTTCCCATGTTGGTTCAAATTTTCCTCCTATTTTGCGGCGTGCAAGAATAGGTCTTCTGAGAACTAGAAACAAGTCACCTACTTTAAATGTCCTTGGACAGACTAGTTTATCGTGGGCCTGGATCAACTTCTAGTCTTTTCCCTTCCAAGCTTTCTAACTATTCTAGTCGTAGTTTGGCATTTTCTTCTATAGTGATTTTGTTTGCAACTGCAATTTTGAGTGATGGAAGCTGAACCTCTAAGGGTAGAACAGCCTCGGACTCGTACACTAAGGTGTAAGGCGTAGACTGGGTGGGAGTTCTGAAATTCATCCTGTAGGCCCATAAGGCTTCTAACCACTTCTCGTGCCAATTTCTCTTGTTGTCGTCGAAAGTTTTCTTTAGGATTAGGACGAGAGTTTTATTAAAAGCCTTGACCAAGCCGTTCGCTCTTGGGTAGTAGATTGCTGAATAGCGCCAGTCAATCCCATGTCTTCTGATAAAATTGTTGATCTCCGTGCTTCTAAATGAGGACCCGTTATCTGAAATAACTCTGCGCAGTACCCCAAAATGGTAGACGACTTGATTCTTGAAGAACTGTAGCACGTGATGTGCTTTCACTTCTCTGAGTGGTATAGCTTCTGCCCACTTAGAAAAGTAATGTGTAGCTGCAAGAATGAAGCGATGTCCTCTTGAAGAAGGCGGTTCTATCGGACCCACAATATTTGTGCCCCAACACTCAAACGACCACGACGCGATTGTCGGATGTAGCACATTTGGAGGCTGATGTAGAACCACTCCATTTACTTGGCACTGGTGACAACTCTTGGCGATCTTCATGCAATCGGTCATCATTGAGGGACAGCAGTACCCTAGTCTTTTAATCTTCATTTTCATTATCAGACCCGATTGATGAGCGCTACAAAGTCCTGAGTGCACTTCTTTGACAATTTCATGAGTCTCGAACCTGCTCAGGCATCTTAGCCACATCTGATCAAAAGACCTTCTGTATAACGTGTTGTTTATTAATGCGTAAGATAGAGTTATGTTCTTGATTTGATGGGCTATCAACTTATCGTCTGTTAGGTTTCCTGTTTGCAAGTAGTCTATTAGTGGCTGCCGCTAATCTTCTGTATTTTCTGTCACTGCTGCAACTGTTTCTTCTGCTTTTTCTAATTTTTGTATTGTATCCATGTCAAGCTGTGATAGGACCTGTCGTCCTTGAACTGTCATTTCAACTGACTCATCCTGCAAGCAGGCAAATTCTTTTGCAGGTCGAGCTAACACATCTGCGAGAGCATTTTCTCTCTTGGGAATCTTGTAGATTGTTATGTTTGGAATCTGTTCCAACAATTTCATTATGTAGTGGAAATACTGCTCGAGTCTTGACTTTAGAATTCTGTATTGTCCCGCAACTTGTTGAGTGATCAACTGTGAATCCCCGTATATATTTATATCTATTATTCTCATCTGAATAGTTAATTCCAATCCGGTTATGAGGACTTCATATTCTGCTTCGTTATTTATACACGATTCTGTTAAGTGGTAGGAGTATTTTAACATTCCCCGCTCCGGTGTTATAAAGATTAATCCGATTCCTGCCTTACCAGGCACTATCGTTTGTGATTCTTTGTCTTTATGTGATGAAGATGCTCCGTCGAAGTACAGTTCCCAACATTGATCATCGGGGTCTTCTAAGCTCATTATATGCTCATCTTGCAAGTCATCGTTGAGAGGCGATTCTGCCGGTAAAGGGTGTGCTGCAAGGAAAGCTGCTAGGACTTGTCCCTTTACGGCATGAAGAGGAATGAAAGTTATATCAAATTGCAATAGTATCATTGACCACCTAGCAAGTCTTCCAGAAAGTGTTGGTCGTGTCATCAAATATTGCAATGGATTAAACTTCAAAATAAGGTTAACCTTATGAGAAAGCATGTAGTGCCTGAGCTTCTATGCGGTGAAGATCAAGGCCAAATAGTGCTTCTCAACAGGAGGATACTTTACTTCCGTCGGAATTTGATGATGGCTTAGTTAATAGAGAGCGTTTTCTTTTCCCTCGTCATTGACCTGGGCTAGCAGGGCTCTGAGAGAGCGTCTAAAGCTGCGATATATAGTATCAACGGTCTACCCGAGACTGGGGCTGCTAAAACATGAGGTGTCATTAAATACTGTTTAATGTCATCGAAGGCATGTTGACATTTGGAGTCCCAAGTAAACTTGGCATCCTTCTTAACTAAAGCAAAAAATGACTGACACCTTTCTGACAAATTTGAGAAAAAGCGTCGAAGATATGACAATTTTCCTTGAAAGGATCGTAGTTGTTTCAAGGTTCTAGGAGGTGACATTTCTAAGATAGCTTTAATCTTCTCCGGATCGATTTCAATTCAACGATGTCGAATAAAAAATCTTAAGAATTTTCCAGAGGTGACGCCGAAGGCGCATTTCAAGGGATTTATCTTAAGGTTATATTGTCTTAATCGCTCGAAAACAATTCTCAAATCATACAAATGATCTTCTTTTAGTTTACTCTTGATGACAACATCATCCAGATAACACTCGACTTGGTTGTGAATGAGATCATCAAAAATCTTTGTCATTGCTCTTTGATAAGTTGCTCCTGCGTTCTTTAATCCAAACGACATCACTGTGTAGCAGTACACTCCAATCGACGTTCTGAAGGCTGTAAGCTTTTCATCTTCTGGTGCCATCTTTATCTGGTTGAACCCTGGTGATCCATCCATGAATGAGAAGACTACATGTGTTGAAGCGATGTCGATCATCAATTCTGGAATTTGTAGAGGGAATTCGTCCTTTGGACTTGCTTTGTTTAAATCTCTGAAGTCCACGCAGATTCTGATCTGACCATTCTTCTTTCTGACTGGTACCACATTGGCTAACCAAGTTGGGTATTGTTCTTCACGAACAAATTTAGCTTCTATTAGCTTCTTAACTTCAGCTATAACTTGTTGTTCAATCTCTAGACGCATTCTTCTCGGAGCTTGTCTAACTAGAATGACAGTGGGGTCTACTCCTAACTACTAAACTGTGACTTCTGGAGCTAATCCTGGCATTTCATCATAACTCCAAGCAAAAAAGTCCTTAAATTCCATCAGTAACTTGATTATGCTTTCGGAGTCTTCTTTATTGAGTAAGGAGCTAACAAAGGCCGGCCTAGGCTCTTCACTAGTACCTAAGTTAACTTCCATTAACTCGTCTATTGTAGATTTAATTTATTCTTCAAATTCTGGAGGAGTAGTTCTGTTTTGCAGATCTTCGAGATCTTCTGAGGCTTCCAAGCTATCTTCATTAAGCTTGCAAGTGACAACCAAGCAAAATCCTGTATCGTCAACTGATCCTACTGTGCCGAATCTGAGACCATGTTTTGAATTGGGAGGCCGACTGACATTATTCTATAATTTTTCAAAATGTTGTGATTGACCTTTTGTCCATTGTTTAGGTAGGACACCACGTTGAATTAAATTTTGAACACAGGGAGAGTACCACTCAAAAGGCAATTCCATTAATTCAGATGAAGTAACATCTTCAAATTGTACATCATTTTTAGTTTTGGAAGAAGAAGCATCACGATGAAACTTGATTAGCTTAGCACCACCACCATGCACTTCCTTGACCACTATACCCTCGATCTTATTAGAATGGATCGGGGTCAGGGTCATAGTATGTACATAATGGTTAATCTTCTCGTACATTATTTTGTATTCTTCATTCTTTTCATCTTTGAGAGAGATCTTGAACTGGGGTTTCTTTTGATTTACTGCCGCTGCATCTTTCTTGATTTCTTCTTCTTCGGAACTGTTCTCCCAATCCACGTCGATGACTAGTTTCTTCTGTCCAACTATTCTAACGTCTCTTCCACAACCTCGTCCCCGGCCTCGACCTCGAGTGCGAGTTCTGGAGAAACCTTCACCATCTCGCCGTAAGGGAGTGGTGAGTAACTATTGGACTAGAGTTTCAGGCTCTTCATCATCTTGCACTTCTTTTGCTTCATTTGGTATGACATTTCTGGAGGAGATTGTTTTCTTCGGAGGCGCGTAATAGGGTGCATCTTCGTGAATTCCAATCTTGTGTACGGAGAATGGTTGCAAGTCACCTTTGATACACTATTCTCCTCCTTCATAATATTTTATGCACTGGTGCAGTCACGACGGTACCATCCGATTTTCATGAATCCATGGCCGACCCAGTAGAGCGTTGAATGATGTCTCACAATCAATAATATGGAATTTTGCGGTTGTCTTTGCTAAGTCACCGGTCTTCATTAACAGCGTGATCGATCCAAGAGCTCTTTCTCCTTTCTGATTGAACCATCTTAATAACATCTTATCTGCTTCGAGGTAGCGAGCATCAATTTCCAAATTTGCTAACGTTCGAAGGCTCATTATATTGATTGATGCTTCTGGATCAACCAACACTCTGGAGAGCGTAAACTTTCTAATAGTGATTGAAATGTACAACTGTCAGTTGTGATCAGTCGTTCCGAGTAGTAGATCATTGTCCGTGAAGGTAACACCTCGATGTTCTTTTAATGAGCAAACCTCATCTATGGAATTACCGATCATTTGAGCTAAACAGATCTCTGGATCAAGTAGAGCCTTGATCAGAGTTTCCGTCATCTCCTTTGACAGGATCAGAGCGTCGTATATGCTTAGTTTGGCCGATAGCTTCCTAAGATGGGCTAGCACGTTATAGTCCACTTTATTACCATGTTCTTCAATTTCTTCCCGAATGTGCAGTTCCTCTGTTGGGGATGGCTCTTCCTGAGCAACCACCTGTTTCCTTTATCCTTTGGACCCATTCTCGGTGGTAGAAATTTTCCACTTCTTAAATTGACTTAAGTTATTTCTTCTGAATCTGGTGTTGAATCTGCCGGTGTCTCCTCTTAAATCAGAAAGACTGGCTTTTCTGGCGTTTCTTCGGAATCTGATGACTCTAATTCTATCGCAATCAGAGCTCCTCAAAATTCACAAATAGACTCTTCGCTTGTTGAGCTTTCATAGCCATCTTTGTGAACGTCTTTTCCTTCGTCGTGGTCATTGAGGTTTAGTATGATTTAAGAATCGTTATTTATATCGGAATCGAGATCCGGATTAGCTTGGTTTTCGATAGTTACGTAATCGTTAGAAACAGTCAAAACGTAGCCAACGCCATAACTCTTATCATTATAAGATCCCGCCGGGGAGAGCAAATAATCATACTGAGTCAGAGGTTCGATGAACTTCTCCCTCAAATCGGAAATAACCATCCTAGGATAAGCAGCCCCTAGTCTACTCTTTGGAGCCTCGATTTTTTTTTCTTCTATGATCTTCTCTTCCTTCTAAGGCGGTTCTTCAATCACAAGCAATAGTGACGGCTCGACAGGTTTCAAACTCTGAGTTGAAGCGCGTACTGAAGCGGTCTGAATATGATCTAAGATTTTCTTTGAAGACTTTATCCAGACGGTACTCCATCCATCATGGGTTGTGTAAGGGTCTATCGGAACAATGGGATCCGTTGAAATAACATTGACGGAACCTCCTTTCTGGGGTTCCTTCATGTATTCGTTCGGGATCGTTATGTTCCCTTTCTATAGATTCTCATCAAGCTTAATCTTGAAAGTGATGCAATCCTCTATCTTATGCCCGAGCATCCTGTTGTATGGGCAATAGTTTGGATGATCTCTCTTATTAACTTCTTCCAGCCTCTTGAGCTCTGGCAACTGGAAATCTGGTGTCTTCATTAAACTGAGGAACATCTTTGCTAGTGCTTCAATTTTGAATGGACATTCCTTGTTCAAAAAATCTTTCAGGGTACGATGTGGACGAGGCAGTTGGTCATAATGCTGAGGTGACCGATAGCTCGGTCGAGGCTGTGGTTGAAAGCTAGGTTGTGGCCGCTATGGCTGTATCTGCACTAGCTGCTTGCCCTTATCTACTGCCGCGATGATTCTGGATTTCTTTTCAAAAGCTTTCACTAGTTTCTGTTTATCGGTCTTGTCCACGAAACTTAGCTACTTTGCTTCCTCCTGTAAGCTCCCTGCCTTGCTAAGCAACTTCTCGAAAGTCTTGATCGTAAATCTTTTAAGGAGAAGTGCTAGAGGGCCGTGGATGCTTTTTAGTAAAATACCGATCGCATGCTGTTCTTGTAGCTTTGGCTCACACTTCATTCTTAAGTTCTCCATCGAAGTATGTAATCCACTAGAGTTTCATTCAGTTTCTGGCGCTCTACCACTAGATCACCGATAGTGATGTGGTGCCAAGCCCCGGCAAACCGCTTAACGAAGAGGTTTTCCAACTCTACAAAGGTCTTAACTGAACCATTCGGCAATTTTGCATACCAGTCGAAGGCGATCCCTGATAGGCTACTGACAAACTGTCGAAAGAGTAAAGCGTCACTCCCACAGGCATTGCAGCAACTAGCACGAACATGTGTGACAAGCTGCCGGGGGTTTCCTGTTCCATAAAAAGTCTTAAACAGAGGTGGTACGAAGCCTTTTGGGTATTGGAAGGCATCAAATTCTTCAGGGTAAGGTCTACCTGTTTGAATAGATGCTCCACTCTTAGACCGTGCTAAGGCTTCTCGCACTGTTGTTCTACCATGTTTTTAATGTCCTTTTTCGGGAATCGTGCTCTGTGCAGAATCCTACTTTGGTGTCTCGTCTCCGTTGACGGATGTGATTTCTTTTCATTCATCTGCAATATGGATGATCTCTGGGGGTGTTTCTTTCTGAGGTTGCACCTGACTCTGGTGAGTGGCTAAAGCAACAGCCATCTCTTCCATCCTCCTTGCCATTTGGGAAATTGTGTCATCTCTTTCTCGAAGCTTTGTTCTCATCATTTCTGGTTCATCTCTTTCCGCAGTTGCTGGAGCACCCTGCAAGGCTGAAGATGCTCGTGTTTCAACCATGTTGATCTCGGCATACTCCTCATCCATGAACTCAGATGAATCAACTTCATTTTCCAACTTTTCCCCTCTTTCTTTTGTCAACCGTCGGATATCCGTCCTTAGCTTTCCTATAGCATCCTAGAGGGGTCTCTTCCAGATGGTATCGCGGTTGTCGTGTGATGGTTGTTGAACTTCTTTTTTAGGAGTTTCTTTTATTGCAGTAACACTTTCTTCTGATTCAGGCTTTTTGATGAGGATTTTCTTCTCAGGCCACTGTGCTGGTCTCGGCTCGGTAATAATAGGTCGCCACACTATCCTTCTTACAGCAGAAGGCCTAGGACCGGACGGTCTGTCGGCTACATGTTGATAGGTGGTATCCTCTCTAATATGATGGCCCAATACAACAACAGGTGAAGTAGCTCTCATTTTCTTCCTTGGTTTCTCTACGGCAGTGACAAGCTCTACTCGCGGTCTGAGGCGGGATCTATCTGGCACCCGTCCCATTCTTCTTAGGATTTCGGACACGGGGCATCTTTCTTTCATTGCCAATTTTTATATTACAGCTTCTAGCCGAGCAAATGGCGTAGTCTTGACCCTTTTTCTTTTGTAGTTACTATAGTATGCAGGTCGGGGTAGTGTAGCGGCAATCCTTCTGATGTCTTCTTCATCCGATGTAGCAGATAGGAGGTGAAACCTACTCCTTTCCAACAGAGGTATATACTTAGGCAGTTCTTCTCTTTCCTCAGGAATTTCTTCTAGAAAAGCAACTTCGGCAGCTTTGGCTTTCTCGATCCTGGCGATCTTTCTGCTTCTATTTCTCCTTTGAGTCCGAGTTAGGGGTGCAACTCTTGAACTGGACCCAATCTCTAAAGTAGATGGTATTGTAGCAAAATCTGTACCCTTCACGGTGACAGGCTCATCACAGACTTGGATTTCCTTCACCTTCAGTTTGGCAGAAGCCGGGGTAGGTGCAGAGATGACTAGACCAGTGGGGGTAGAGACAACAGTCCTCCTACGAATAACAGTACCTTTTTCAGCTGGAACACTTTGCAGGAGAGGGAATTCTTGAGTCGACTTCAGGTTGAACTCAATTACGGGCTCTTCAGTTACTGGCACTTTGTCCACTAGTGCGAAGAGAGTGACATCAGCGAACTTGATATATGTATTGTTGAATCCTTGTCCAAAACGGATGATTCCATTGTCGGACAGTTCATCCTTACAGACGGCGAAGTCCATTCCATTGGTGAAGGAGAAAATTAACTTTGGGGCAGTCATTTTCTGCAGGGTGGATTCGGAGTATTAGTCCCGAATTATGCTTCCTTTTATCGCAAAACTTAGGACGAAAAAGAAAGAGTCCAAACACATTTTCGTTTATCTTAATGTATTTATTATTTAAAAGAGTTTGTTTCTTAAAAGGGTTGTTTATTAGAAGATTTGTTTATTAGGAACAAAATGATTAAAGGTATAGAAAAGGTAAAGGACCCGATTCAGAATTGGAAAGGAAGATTGAGTCTCGTAAGACTTCTCAACCCGAAGGACCGCTCCTAAGCTAACACCTATTGGGGGTCCACCAAACCTCAGAAAAGAGGTAAAAGGATTTCAGAACCTCTCTGTTTAGGGGTGTCTAAACAGTGGCTCCTAAATCTGAGAGAAGTTGGCTATACCCATTTAAGATAGAAATGAACGTGGTATGTCAAGGGAAGAACGATAGTTTTTGTCCACTAGGGATATGGACTCACTATCAATTTATGAAACCAAATCCATCTGATCAAAATGGAGAGAGGAACTTGTCCCCAGCGGAGTCTCCAGAAGCTGTCGGCATATTTTTTGGTTGTGTTTTGAAAAGGGGGTCACCTACAGAAGTTGTCGGCGAATTTTAAATTTAATTTAAATTTAAATATATATATAGTTTTAGAAAGAAGCATTTGATTTTGAAAATAACTTTATGTTAAAAAACTTTAAGATAAGAAATCAAACCGATCTCACATCCCAAATAGTTTATGTAAACAAGCACCACAACACAAACCGTGTATCTATCCCAAAGAATGGATGCATTGCTTGATGATGGGGCTCGGTTAGATAAACTAGAAGATTTGTGATATTTGTTTGCTCTACAAACCAATTTTATAAGCCGATAAGTTCCATATTAAGCAGGGTTTATATTACCTAGGTTCTTAAACTTCCCTATAAGAGCAAGCCCCTATAGTTAATTACATCTTAAATGACGGGAATCAATTAAGAAAACTCTCGATAATGATCAGTGGTTTTGCTCTCAAAATTTTCAAAGTTTAAGGTTTTCAAAGTATTGGATTTTGGAAATTTCAATAGGGAATGGATCAAATTTGGAACAATTTATTTTAGGAGTCCAAAGGAGGAGAAGTAGGAGAAGCTGGGGATCCAAGAGGAACCTTGGCAACTTCCCAAACTATCTTATTGTTTGGCTTCAATTTAGGAAAATTATTGAATGTTTCAATCCTGCCAATTTTAATTAATTAGGACTTATATTTATATGATGTAATCACAGAAATAGTCTCGAAGATGTGAGGGTTTATGTCGTACCAAAAGACTACCTCAGAGTCCTAAGACCGGTTAGGGCTTAATTTACATAACATGATCATGCAAATGCCTAACAAAGAGTCGAGGATTTATATTGCACTAGGTAAACTACCTCGAAGTTCTATGGCTTGGTTGTTTAATTCTAAGAAAGGTTTAGCTGGCGTAGATCCTAGTTTTGCTGAAGTAGATGGCCGTGCTGCCCACTATGCTCCGAGTTTCTTGTTGTTGCAGAGGTTTAGTTTTAGAAGGTGAAAATTAGGAGATGAGAGAAGTGTTTTGGTTTAGAAATCATAAAGTCCAAATATTTTTAATATTTTAATTAAAATAAATCTTAAAGTTGTTTAAACAGAACCGATTAAGATCCCACAGTTCCGTCATCCTGGCACCGTTATTTTCATCGGATTCACTTAGTCCAGAAAAATTTGCTAAACTCGACTAAATGAGTTCCACACTTTCATTTAGAATGTGGGAAATCCCGTTAGCAACACGTAGGTTACATCATCCGAGGTATTCCCGATCATCCAACAAGACATTTTAATTAAGTTATAGTTGTAGTTTTATTGTTCTGTTTGTGATTAAATTTTGAGTTGTTTTATATTTTGAAATGTTGTGGCGGTGAATTTAATCTCGTGTGACTTTTAATTTAGTTTTGAGTTTCAGTTTTGTGTCTATCCTAAAGGTTTTAGTTTTAATACAATAGTCTTGTTTAACATGCAAGAAGAGTAAAGTGCAGTTTATATAAATAAATTGCAATAAAGTAAATTGCAATGAAATAAAAGCCTACTTGGAGAGTCTTCTCGTCATTCTAAGCTGCACTTAAAACACATGTTAAGGCATTTAAATATTTATAACAAAAACCTAGGTAAAGCTAAGGAAAGGTTCTGGTTGTCTACCAAAATCCTAATCTTATTACTAGTCATCTCCTATGACGTCTAGGTTCTTCTATTTTGTTTATGAATGATTTTCTTTATCAAAGAACATTTAAACTCAATTGTTCTTCTAAAACATCTCATCATATTGAGAAAGTGCTTAGGACGAGTCCTAAACATCTTTTCAATACTTCCGAGATTATTTTGAGTCCAAGTAAATTTGATTGCACAGGTAAATTAATCATCCATGAGTTTAGTTAAGTTTTGGCTGTTGCTCAGTGAACTTGGGCATTTGATTACCTGATGAATGAAGTGAAATCTCACTTAATACTCCATTTAAGAGTTATAATAATTAAAGCCTTTAGGGGCAAGTTGGTTTGTTGAGAATTTTAATCATTCTTAATTTGAAGTTTGAGTTAATGGTTTAAAGTGATTTAGTTTAATTATGAGGTTTTAATTAATAATTTTAAGTTTGGAATAGTGTTCAAATTATTTTTAGTTTAAATCTTTATACTTTAAGTGATCTTAATATTTATAATTAATCTTTGGTGTTTCAGATTCACTTAGATTATTCATATATCTTAAAGATCTGGTTTAGGTTAATTATGATATTTTAGGTTAATCTTGATTAGTTTGATTTTTTATATTCTTAATTATGATTTGTCTTAATATTTCAAATTTGTTTTACTTTTATTATTGAGTGATGTTAATTTAATATAATTTAAATTTAATTTAATTGAATTTAACTTAATTTAATTTAATTTAATTTCAATATTTTAAATTTAATTTAAATTAATTGTTAAAATGTTTATTTAATTTAATTTTAATTTTAAATAATTTTTACTTAATTTAATTTAATTTAATTTAAATATAATTTAATTTAATTGTTAAACCACTTAATATTTTGAGCTTTCCTTTAATTTAAGGGTTATTTTTTTTAATTTTTAATTTACCTAGTATGGATTATCATTTTAATCTTAATTAAGAGTTAAATATTATTGATGTGATTTATTTAGGGATTTTTTTATTAAATAATTAATATCCTCTCAAGTTATATCCCTATTTTTAATAATTCAAATTTTCATTAATCTTCCAAAATTTAAATTGTTTAAATAATTAAAGTTTCATTTTTTGGTTTATTAAAAGTGATTAATGGATTCCTACCCTTTTAATTTCCCAAAATTTCAATCATCCAAGAGAGATAGAATCAAATATTATACCCTCCATTTTAATTAAACCTAAAATTTTAATAAAGGGGTTTAAATTATTTAATTACCTTTATGCCCTTTTAGGCTTATTTATTTCGTAACTCACTAAATTGAGTTCAAATGAACTTAAAATTTTTATGTCAACTCACTTACATGTCAATTAAGACATTAGAGGAGAAAATGTGATTTTTCTGAATTTAATTTATTTATATAATTATTTTTAGTGAAAAATAAGGGATTTCAAGGAAAATTCAACAACATGACCAAAGTAAGGTTTCTATCCTTAAGAAAATTATGGGATGTTCCTAATGACTAGAGGACCACTTGGATCAATTTTGGTGATTTTTAAATTACATTTTATTTATTATAATTATTTTGAGTTTTGGAGTGTTATTAATTATAAAATAAAATTAAAGTTGAAAAATGGATTTTATATTTTTCTTAAATCTCTCTCACCTCAAGGAGTTCAGAGAAACAAATTTTACAATTTTCTGATTTTTCTTTGATTTATTAGAATTAATTTAGTGGAAAGGTTGGACAATTCATTTTTTTAATTCAAAAAATTGTTTTAAGCATTTAAAATTCAATATCTTTACTTTGAGATTTGGGAAAAATATTTGATTTTTTCCTAAGTGATTAGGAGTCAAAATATGACATTTTTATGATTTTTATTATTTTTAATTATTTAAATATCAAAAATATCATTAAAAATAAAAAATTTTAGAAAATTCTAATTTTAATTTTTGTACTCCTCTGATATCAGAGAGCCCACAAAACAAATTTGGTGAATTTTTTAAATTTATTTTTGGAGTTATGAATTTTTAAAGTTTAATTTTGGTCATGTGGCTTGATTAATTCATTTAGTTGGGCTAATCATTTCCAGTTGACTTCAAATTTTTATGCAAGGTTCTCTGCATCCTAAAGATCAATAGAGAATTGATTTCAAGTTATTTTGATGTGTGGTTAATCCAAATTAATTAAAATTAAATTTTGAGTATTTAGGCTAATTAGAGTTATTCTTAATGAATTAAGCCTAACCATAATTATCCTAGGGTCCTCTAGTCCTAAGAAACTTCCCTAAATTTTTCTAGAATTTATTAAGCAATATGCTAATTATTGGAATTAAAATACCAAAATAGTGACATAAACTTGAAAAATACATAACTTTCCATATAAACAGCCTCTGACCTTGAAAATTTTAGGGAATGTTTCCAAGATCAAAAGCTTCAAAAGCCTTATGGTCTCATGCCATGGTGAATTTTCTATACAAATGGAGAATCAAAATACTGAAATGAGTAAATATTTAATTAAAAATATAATACTTATCAAAATAACTTGATTTCTTTTCCACATTATTCCCCTCTATTCACTGAGCAAGCGGGTATTTTTAGTTTATTTTTATGATTTTTCTACACAAATATATGGATTTTCTAAGTTCTGTGTATTTAAATAAATTGAAAAAATCCAATTTATCTACTTATCCTACTCAGCGCCGCGTCAACCTACGGCGGATCGAAAGACCACGTTGCGCACTCCTATGTGACGCCGTCATATGAGTCAGCCGCCACGCATCCCGTTGTTCCGCTCCTTCCTCTTATTCGACGCAATCTGAGTCGTTCAACCGATACACGCGCGATCAGACGGCGCTTGTTCATCGTCTACGACTGGTGTGCACCTGTGACTGTCCACATTAAAACCCTAAGAACTCTCTCATTTCTCAACGGATTTTCGTGTTCTTATGCTCTATGGATTCATCTTGAGGAGACGAACACATCCAAATTGTTTACATGCTATGAAATTAAGTAAATCAAAATGGAGAATCTCTGGAAGCTCGGGACGAAAGAATGATCCATACCTTTGCACTGAGAAGTGTAGCTTCAATCATAGACTTGTGTCACCTTCGATTGCACCCAATGAAGTCCATATGAAGTCTCTGGCTCTGAGGAATTGTCTAGTTATGAAAGTGTCCACAACCGATTTCAAAGCTTGGAGGCTAGAGCAACTGGGTGGCCTGAATAGGGGGCTTTCACTAAGGAACTCCTTCTCTTGGTCCTGTGCAGGTGTGGGTGAGTTTAATTTTGATTTGGTGGAGGTTTGGGAGATGTCCTAGTTTTGGGCTTGAATTTGAACTCAAAAAATGAGCTCAGCTGGGAAAAATTGGGGCTGGAATCCAATGGGGATCAAGTGCTCTATGTGTGGAGAGTGGTCTGGAGCAATTTTAATAGAGTTTCAGTAGGATTTTGTTCAGCCCCTTCATTGGCCGAGAGGTGGTGTGATTTAAATAGAGTTGGTTGGAGGGCTTCCCAGGGGGTTTAATGGCTTGGATCAACTGCTCTGGTGAGGAGAAGAACAGCCATGGTGGCCATTAGGCATGGGACTAGTCAGCAAGGATGAATTCAAAAATTGACTCACATGGGTACTCTCGGCCTGGCGATTTCTGGCAGCTGTGGTGGCTGGCCGGCCAGGGCCAGGTCACCCTCAAGGTCAGGGAGGTCAGGGCTAGGGTTTAGTGCAGTCAATTGGTCATGGACATTTGTAAAGGAGTTGAATTCAAATGGAATGGGGGAAGGCTATTTTTGGTCCAAATGGGTCAACCCATGGTTTTGGGCTAGGTTCACCACCCAAGGCCTGGATTTTTGGCTTAAAAGAATCACTTGGGTCAGCCAAGAGAAAATGGTGTGGTCTTCATCCATGGTGAGGTGGCTAAACTTGGTTTAGTGTGTAGCATGAATGGGGTTAAAAGTGCTTAAGGAAGGCTTATGAAAGGGACCCCTCTTCTAGCCATTAATGGCTTGGTGAGGTGGAAAGGGGCTCTCAAGGCTTTCATATGGCTAATGCATGGCTCCATGGCTCCATATGGCTTAGGGATGGCTTTGCTTGGTTTCATGAAAGTAGGTTTTAGGGATTTAGGATATTTAGGAGTAATTTGGCACATGGCTTAGTTTAGAAAAGTTTAATGATGAATTTGAAACTTAGGGAGTGATTTAAATAAAAGGTGATGATGAGGGGAAGTTTCATGTGGGCTTTAAGATAGATTTTGGGCTTTTGGAATTATTTTAGATGGGCCTTTAGAAAGGTTTAAGGAGGTTGGCTTTTAGGTTTGAAAACAAATTGTTAAATGAAAGTTTTGTAAAAGATTGGGCTAAACAAATGTTGGGTTTAGTTTAAGGATGTATCATGACTGATCTAGAATAGGTTTGAAATAATTTGGAGTTGAATTGGGTTTAATTTGAGAATTTTTTGGTAAAGGGGCCAAAGTGGGTCAAATTGGCCTAACTTGGGCTAAGGTTGGGCTAGTGTTGGATTTCATGTAAAATTAATTTTGAGAAAATTTTATGGGGGTGTCAAAAAGTGTTTTCAACTTTGGTTGGGCTTTGATTTTGGGATTTGGGCCCATTTGGGTTAGGTTTGGGTTTAGGCCAAAAATGGGGATTTTAGTTTTGGGTTAGGTTTGAGTGGAGTTTAGGTTCAAATTTGAGGCAAATATTGTTAGTGTTTTGTTTGTGGGGATATTAGGAAGGTTTAGGAAAAGATTTGGGGCTAATTGGAGTTGAATTATGTTGGTTTGGGCTAGGTTTAGGTCATGGGACAAATTTGGGCCTTAGGCTTCATATTGGAATTGGATCCAAATGTCAATCAAATTGGGCTTGGATTTAGACTAAATTGATATTGGGGATATTGAATTGAAGTTTAGAATTGAATTGGATTAAAATTGAGGTCAATTGGGTTGATTTCGTTTCACATTAGGTGCACTTGGGTTAAGAATGGGTCAAATTGGGGGTTTTGGTAAAAGTAGACCAAATTGGCAAAATTGTTTTATGGTGTAGTTGAACAACATGAAATTGGGAATATTTGGGATTTTCTGGAATTTTCTGGCAATTTTTGGAATTTATGGATTTTTTGGTTAAGAAGAGCATTTTGGGTATTTGGAGGGTATTGGGGGGGTATTTTTGGAAATTTTGGTATTTTTGGCTAGGGATCATCAATTTGAATGGTGGGAAATGGTTAGGATTGGTTTGGAGGAATTTTGAATAATTTAGGCAATTTTGCAAATTTTGGGTAGTTTCAAGGACATTTGGTATGTTTGGTGGGTGTAGGGCCCGGAGGTTAAAAATTGAAATTTTGGAAAAAATGGAGATTGATCAAGTTTGAGTAGAATGGAATCACTTTGGTTAAGCCATGAAGCCATATTAAGCACATAAGAGCCTTGAGAGGACTCATTTGAGGCATTCATTATGTTGTTTCTAACCCTCTTAGCCAAGGGCCTAGGGGTTATGGTCCATCCATATGAATTACCTACATGAGTCAGGAAGTCAAGCTAGGTATGAATGGTTTTAGGATTTGGAATGTGTGTGAAAGTGCAATGTGTGCAGGTCAACCCTCACCAGACCAGGCCACCCAAGGTAGTCCTAAGGCCAAAGAGTCCTATAGGGAACTCATCTTTTAAACCTCCACATTTGATCTTAACCCTCCAAGTGACTTAGGGGTTTACGATCAAACTTATGGGGTTTGCAGGGAGTTAAGAGGTGTTTAAATTTCTAAGTGGTGGGTTCCATTTCTAGTCCTCTAAGATAGTCAAAGGGAAAGGCTAAGGCTAGATCCTAAGTACTAAAGAGAGAGAAGAGAAATGACCTCATCAAAAATGAGGTCAACAGCCATGGCTGCCACAGAGGATGTCTTTCTGTTAAAGAAAGGTGAAAGGAAAGGAGGCAAACCTGCACTTATATTCATAAATGTCGAGCTAGCTGAATTAAATGCTAGATGTCAGTTCACATTAATTGGGAAATTCCAACTAAGCCATCCCAAAATGGATGCTATAAGAAAGACTTTTGATGATTTCAAATTTATTATCACATGGAAGATTGAATTATTTGATGGAAGGCATGTAATGATCCAACTTGCTAATAAAGAGCATTAGGCCAGCATTTTCTCTAAAAAGATTCTCACCATTAGTGGGATTAAAATTTAACTTCTAAAGTGGTCACTTTATTTTGATCCCCAAAAAGCATCTCCTATCATTCCCATTTAGTTTATCCTTCCTGAGCTACAACTTCAATTCTTTCATCCTAAGACTCTTTATTTTATTGGATACCAATAGGGAAAACCTTTAAATATTGATGCTCCCACTATCAATCAAACTAGAACTTCTATTTCCCATATCTTAGTTGAAAGGATTATAACTTTTCCCCCATTTGAGGAAATCTGGTTGGTATCATCACATGATGGTTACCTTCAACCAATCATCATGGAGAACATACCGTATTACTACTCACTTGTCGGCATATTTTTAGGTTGAGTGTTGTATTTTGAAAAGGGGGTCACCTACAGAAATTATCGGCGAACTTTAGATTTTAAATTTAATTTATATATATATATATATATATATATATATATATAATTTATATATATATACTTAGGGAGCAAGGATGAGAGAGAAGCTCCGGAATTTTAGGAGGGATTCTTGAAGTTTGCTTCGATTTCTTCAAGTTCTTCAGGCTTTGGATTGTTCTTGTTCCCTGAATTGGATGTTTTGCTGGTGTTCCCTGGCTTCTGAATTGGATCTTTTCCAATTTTTGTTTCCCAGGCTTGTTCTTTTTAAATTCTGATTTGGGTGAATTCAATTCCTTTGAATTACTTGGATCTGATCTTGTTTTTGTTTCGGATGGCTGTACAGAATTCTGCTGGAAAGGCTTCCTTTGTGGATGTGGTGGGCTCGAATTTGGTTGATTCTGATAAGCTTGTCTTTCCCCAACTCTACCATGATGCTTCGTTTCGAGTAAAAATGGATGTTCTTTCATTAAGCCAATTATCAAGAAAGGTGGAAAACCCGCTTTGATTTTCTCTGAAACCGAATTGGCTTCCCTGGTCGATGCGCATAAGTTTACACTTGTTGGGAAATTCCAATATGGACATCCTAAATTGGAAAGAATTAGAAAATGCTTTGAAGATTTGAAGCTTACTGGTATTTGGAAAGTGGGTCTTTTTGATGGTAGACATATCATGATTAAACTTTCCAATGAAGAGGATTATGCAAATTTATTTTCCAAGAAGTTTATTATCGTGGAGGGTATTTACATGAAAATCTTGAAATGGTCTCCTGAATTTGATTCTAATCGAGAAGCACCTATTATTCCGAGTATGGTTTAAGATTCCTAATCTCAAATTGCAGTTCTTTAATCATCAAGTCCTTTATGCAATTGGTACTTGCTTTGGGAAAACCACTTAAATTAGATCTGCCTACCTTTAATCTGTCCCGGACCTTCCTTGGCAAGAATCCTTGTTGAAAGAGATATTACACTTCAAGATGTTGATGAAATTTGGTCGGGGTCTCCACATAATGGATATTGGCAATCTATTGTAATGGAACATAGACCTTTTTATTGCAATCATTGTAAAATGTTTGGTCATACTAAGAAAGGTTGTTATAGAATTCATCCTAATCTTATGCCATCTAAATATAAGGCTGGAACTGTTGCTGATACACAAAGAGGGCGAATCTTGATTCGTCACCCTTAATCCTGATATTGTTAAGGGGACTCCTGTTGTGGTTCAGATAACTCCAAATGTGATTCAAGATTTCTCTGCTGCTATTGAACCTGTTGAAACTTTGACTAATGCATCTGCTAAAAACAATTGTTCTACCTTGAACAACAACAACCTAGCTGATCCAGTTTCTGTTGATGTTTCTGATCCTAATATTTCTGCTGAGAATCCTCTTATTGATTGTACACTCAATTCTGGTTCTATCATTACAAATGCTATTGATGTATTAGATAAGGATTTGGATTTAGCTATTCTGAAGCTGCTATTGCTTGCTAATAATCTTTATTCGGTAATGTTGTTGTTGTTAATGAAGTATCTGGTAATTTAAATTCGAAAGTTCAATTCATCGTTGATGGGATTGGGAATGAAGTTGTTATCGAGCGAGAATTGTCTTCTTACCGGGCTAAGGAGGTTTCACCTGCTATTGTTAACTATCCTATATTTCGGAATTCTACACGAACTTGGATTCTAATTCTTCGATCAGTTGAATGTTGTCAATACGGATTTGAAAGAAGATTGGATGGTGCAAAATTCAAAGAAGAAGAAGGAATTAAAGCAATTATCGGTATCTAATATAATCCCTCTAATATTGCTACTTTTTCTAGGCTTACTAGAGGAAGTAGATCTACTCATGATTAATTTTTTATGTTGGAATGTTAGGGGAGTGGCCAACCCCGGCTCCCTTAGCAGAATTTTAAGTCTCAACAGGGTTCATAAATTTTGGGTCATTGTTCTTCTTGAACCTTTGGTGAAAAAGAACTTTGATAGATTTTTAAGGAGGTTTTCTGGTTTTTCTTTTGCCTACAATTCTACTAATAAGATCTGGCTTTTTAGTAGGAAGGAGTTGAGAGTTGATATTCTTATTGATAATCCTCAATTCTTACACCTACATTTTGAGCTTGATCGGTTCAAAGGATTTGCTACTTTTGTTTATGCTTCTTCTACTATTGCTTGGTAGATCTGAACTTTGGTCTCATTTAAAGGATATTGGTCAGAATATGGTTGAAGGTTGGATAGTGGGGGTGATTTTAACCGCATTTTGCACCCTAGTGAAAAGAAAGGAGGAAGGAATCCTAATCTTCATGATATGCTAAATTTTACTAACCAAGTTAGTGCTTGCTAATCTATTTGATATTGGGTTTGAAGGTTCTCCATTCACTTGGAGAAGAGGTTCTCTTTATGAAAGGTTGGATAGAATCTTTACTAATCAACTCTGGATTGATATGTTTAGTCTTTCCAAAGTTAAGCACTTAGCCGAGACTTGGTTCGAGATCATGCTCCCTTGCTTGTTCAATTCTCTCATTTTATTAATACTAAACATCATGCTTTCAGATACTTAAATGTATGGTCTACTCACCCTACTTGTTATCAAGTTGTTAAGCATAATTGGATTCTTCCATCTAATTATTCTACTGCTAATCCTTTATTGAAGTTATAGCAACTTCATAAGTCAGTTGCTAAGGCTTTAATTAATTGGAATTGGACTGAATTTGGGAACCTTACATACAATATTCAAAAAGCAGAAAATTTGGTGGCCCAGGTTGAAATTGAAGTGGAAGCTGGGAGGAAAACCGATAAAGATCTGCTTGGATGCTAATGTTTTGCTGCGATACGCATTGCTACGGGAAGAGCTCTTTCTTAAACGAAAGCGACGAGTTAACCATTTACTTCATGGAGATAGGAATTCAAAATTTTTTCATGCTATTATTAAGCATAGAAGATCCATTAATACAATTCAAAGAATTAAATCTTCTAATAATTGCTGGCTTTCTACTTCTCGGGAAATTGGGGATGATCTCTGTTCAATATTTTCAAAACCTTTTCTCTTATCAAGATACCAACTCGATATCTTTTCTAATAAACTCATGCAAGCTGATTTGCGGTTGGCTAGGGAATTAAATCTATCCAGATTACCTAATGAGGATGAAATTTTATCTTCCATCAATTCTTTGGACGATAACAAGACAATTGGTCCGGATGGGTTTACTCCGATTTCTACAAGAAATTCGCAGATTATTAGGATGGATATTGTTGAGGCTATTAAGCTTTTCTTTCGGGGCATGGATCTCCCTAAGTATTTTGTATCCTCTTCGATTATTCTCATACCAAAGGATAAAAAGAAGGATTGTTGGCAAGACTTTAGACCTATTAGCATCACTTGACCTTTTCGAAAATCATCGGCAAGCTTCTTGTGGCTAGAATTCGACCTTTTATGGATACTTTAATCTCCGAAAATCAATCAGCATTTGTTAAAGGAAGAAGTATTAGTGAAAATATATTGTTAGCTCAAGAAATGCTTACTGATATTGATAAGCCTTGTAGGGGTTCTAATCTGATTTTTAAATTGGATCCTTCTATGGCTTTTGATACTATAAGTTGGTCCTTTATTCTTAAAGTGCTTTATGCTAAAGGTTTCGGTTAAATCTGCTTGTGGACTCATTTCAAGGTGGTTAAGCAATAATTATTATAGTGTTCTCATTAATGGTGAGAGCAATGGGTTTTTTCAAGCAGGTAGAGGCATTAAACAAGGAGACCCCCTTTCTCCTTATATCTTCATATTGGCTTTTGATTACCTTTCTAAGCTTCTTAATAATGTTCAGATCACTCACCCTTATACCCGGTTTCAACACGGATCCACTCAATCGATTTCCCACCTTGCATTTGCTGATGATGTCATAGTTTTCTGGAATGGTAGTAAGAACTCCATAAGAAGTTTAATGAAGGTTTTGGGTGATTTTGAAGAGGTCTCCGGTATGACTTTTAACAAGTCCAAGTGTCATTTTTTGTTCGGTTCTAAATTCAATGTTAATACTAAAAAGTGGATAGCAGATTTCATCTGGATTTAGGGAGGCTAAATATCCTCTTAAGTATTTGGGCTTTCCTTTAATCAAAGGTAAACTTAGACATTCCCACTATGATGATGTGGTATCTAAAATTTCTGCTCAAATTCAATGTTGGACAAATTCATTTCTATCAAATGGTAGTAGAATCACTCTTCTCAAGAGTATTTTAACTACTTATCCTCTCTATATTCTTCAAATGATCAAGATGAAGAAAAGCACACAAAAATTACTATCCATTATATTTAATAAGTTTCTTTGGGAAGGTCATCATAGACAAATGCATTGGACCAATTGGGATAAAGTTTGTAAACCTATTGCTAGTGGTGGGTTGGGTTTTAAGAGTTTTCAGCAAATCAGCTTTTCCTTTTATTGCAAGCAATGGATTATCTTTAGAGCCAAGAACTCCTTATGGTCTAAGTTTTTGCATGGGAAGTACTTGTTCTAATATTCATCCTACTCAAGTACAATTGAAGAATGGGGATTCAAATCATCTGGAAGCAATTATCGAAAGTTAGAGAAGCGGTGAACAACTTTTTGTATGGGAGCTTGGGGATGGGCAAATTCATTTTTGGAGGGATAAGTGGATTTTTAATGAGTCTCTGATTGATCTTAATATTCATCATTCCATTCATCATCCCATTCGGAAAGTAGTCGATTCTTGGACCAATTCGGAATGGGATACTTGCTAAGCTTAGTAGTTGTATTGATTCTGCAACCCAAAAAAGATTTTGAATATTCCTATTCAATCAGCAAAAAGAGATAAATTGGTTACAAAGATTCCACCTAATCAAAGCTTGTTTAATTTTCTATTTAGAGTGTACTGTTCTACTAATGATTGGGGAAGAAGCTATGGAATAAATTCTTAACACCTTCCATATCTTTTTTCTGTTGGAGACTTTTCGGAAGTTTCTTCCAACAGATGACATTCTAAAACTTAAGGGAATTCGTGGACCTTCGATTTGTCAATTTTGTCATGCTGATGAAGAATCCATTCCTCACATATTTATAAGGTGCCTTGTTGTTCAAGAGGTATGGAAATCTGTTTTGGATAATCTTGGGCTTTCTTCCAAATTTTTTTCATGGCTTAGTATTGAGTTATGTTGGCATGATTGGAAGGATTCTACTGATTATTACATTCCTCTTATTATCTTCTGGTTTATATGGATGGGAAGGAATGATGCTATTTTCAACAACAAGGATTGCTCTATCCAACATATTATCAGGAATTGTTTAATTTATGTTCATAAGGCTAGACAAATAATTAATTCCCAGCAAATTCCTGTTATTAACAAGGTCAAGCTTGTTATTTGGAGATTACCTAAGGCTCCTTGGGTTAAAATAAATTCTGATGGGAGTTTTTCTTCAATTGGTGCTGGAATTGGGGCTATTTGCAGGGATCATATTGGTAATTGTAATTGGTTTCTCTCTGCTCCTGTGTTGCGGATAACGATCTTGAAACTGAAGTTATTGCTGCTTATTGGGGTCTCAAAGTTGCCTTTATTAATAAGCATAATTATATTCATATGGAGATGGATTCATTGCTTTTAGTAAAGATGTTGTTGAATGAAGTTCGTTGTTCCATGGCACATTCTTACTTGGGTTAATATGATCTTCAAGTTATCCTCCAAGCTAGTTGTTATATGGAGTCATATTAATAGAGAGGGGAACCAACCTACAAATTGGTTGGTCGAGAGAGCTTCTTCTAGGAAGGAAACAATTTGCAACTCAAGCTCTTCTTCGAATTTTTGTCTTCTTCTTTTTCTTTTTTTAGAACTCTTTTACATGGGGATTTATTGGCCATTCCTCATGTCGGATGTTTTAAGACCTCCATTATTCAATAAAAATATATATATTTTGCCAAAAAAAATATATATATATATATAATTTAGAAAGTAGAATTTGATTTTGAAAATAATTTTGAGTTTAAAAATTTTGAGATATGAAATCAAACCGATCTCACATCCCAAATAGTTTATATAAACGAGCACCGCATCACAAACCGTGTATCTATCCCAAAGAATGGACACACTGCTTGATGATGGGGCTCGGTTAAATAAATTAAAAGATTTGTGACATTCGTCTGGTCTGCGAACCAACTTTATAAGCCGACAAGTTCCCCTGCTTAATATAATGCAATTAAACAGGGTTTACATTACCTGGGTTCTTAAAGTTTCCTATAAGGGCAAGCCCCTATAGTTAATTACATCTTAAATGACAGGAATCATTTAAGAAAACTCTCGATAATGATCAGTGGTTTCGCTCTCAAGAATTTCAAAGTTTAAGGTTTTCAAAGTATTGGATTTTAGAAATTTCAAAAGGGATTAGCTCAAATTTAGAACAGTTTATTTTAGGAATCAAAGAAAGAAAAGTAGGAGAAGCTGAGGATCGAAGAGGAATCTTGGCAACTTCGCAAACTATCTTATTGTTTGGCTTCAATTTGGGAGTTTATTTAATGTTTCAATATTACCAATTTCAATTAATTAGGACTTATATTTGTTTGACATAATCGCACAAATAACCTCGAAGATGTGAGGGTTTATGTCGTACCAAACGAATACCTCAGAGTCCTAACACCGGTTAGGGCTTAATTTTCATAATATTATTTTGCAAATGCCTAACAAAAAGTTGATGATTTATGCTGCACTAGGAAAACTACCTCAAAATCCTATGGCTTGGTTATTTAATTCTAAGGAAAGTTATGCTGAAGTAGACTCATGTTTCTTGAAGACGATGGTCGTGCTGCCCACTATGCTCCGAGCTCCTTGTTGTTATAGAGGTTTAGTTTCAGACGGTGAAAATCAGGAGATGAGATAATTGTTTTGGTTTAGAAATCTTAAAGTCCAAGTATTTTTAATATTTTAATTAAAATAAATCTTAAAGTTGTTTAAAAAGAACCGATTAAGATCCCATAGTTCTGTCATCCCGGCACCGTTAAGTTCATCGAATTCACTTAGTCCAGATGAATTTGCTAAACTCAACTGAATGAATTCCACACTTTCTTTTAGACCGTGGGAAATCACGTTAGCAACACGTGGGTTACATCATCCGAGGTATTCCCGATCATTCAACGAGACGTTTTAACTTAGTTGCAGTTGTAGTTTTGTTGTTCTGTTTGTGATTAAATTTTGAGTTGTTTTTTATTTTGGAATGTTATGGCGGTGAATTTTATCTTGTAATGACTTTTAATATAGTTTTGGGTTTCAATTTTGTGGCTATCCTAAAGGTTTCAGTTTTCATGCAACAGTCTTATTTAACATGCAAGAAAAAGTAAAGTGCAGTGCATGTAAGTAAATTGCAATAAAGTAAATTGCAATAAAATAAAAGCATACCTGGAGAGTCTTCCCGTCATCCCAAGCTGCACTTAAAACACATGTTAAGGCATTAAAATATTTATAACAAGTACCTAGGTAAAGCTAAGGGATAGGTTTTGGTTGTCTACCAAAAGTCCTAATCCTATTGCTAGTCATCTCCTATGACGTCTAGGTTCTTGTATTTTGTTTAAGGATGATTTTCTTCATCAAAGAACAATTAAATTCAATTGTTCTTCTAAACCATCTCATCATATTGAGAAAGTGTCTAGGAAGAGTCCTAAACATCTTTTCAATATTTCTGAGATTATTTTGAGTCCAAGTAAATTTGATTGCACAGGTAAATTAATCATCCATGAGTTTAGTTAAGTTTTGGTTGTTGCTCAGTGAACTTGGGCATTTGATTACCTGATGAATGAAGTGACATCTCACTTAATACTCCACTTAAGAGTTATAATAATTAAAGCCTTTAGGGGCAAGTTGGTTTGTTGAGAATTTTAATCATTCTTAATTTGAAGTTTGAGTTAAAGGTTTAAAGTGATTTAATTTAATTATGAGGTTTTAATTAATAATTCTAAGTTTGCAATAGTATTCAATTTATTTTTGGTTTAAATCTTTATACTTTAAGTGATCTTAATATTTTAAATTAATCATACTTTTATTATTAAATGATATTAATTTAATATAATTTAAATTTAATTTAATTCAATTTAACTTAATTTAATTTAATTTAATTTAAATATTTTAGATTTAATTTAAATATTTTAGATTTTATTTAACTTAATTTAATTTAATTTTAATTTTAACTTAATTTTTTTACTTAATTTAATTTAATTAAATTTAAATTTAATTTAATTTAATTGTTAAATTACTTAATATTTAGAGCTTTCCTTTAAAATAAGGGTTATATTTTTTTAATTTTTAATTTACTTAGTTTGGATTATCATTTTAATCTTAATTAAGAGTTAAATATTATTGAAGTGATTTATTCTGGGATTTTTTATTTTATTAAAGAATCAATATCCTCTCAAGTTATATCCCTATTTTTAATAATTCAAATTTTCATTAACCTTCCAAAATTTAAATTTGTTTAAATAATTAAAGTTTCATTTTTAGTTTATTAAAAGTGATTAATGGGTTCCTACCCTTTTAATTTGCCAAAGTTTAATCATCGAAGAAACATAAAATCAAATATTTTACCCTCCATTTTAATTAAGCCTAAAATTTTAATAAAGGGGTTTAGATTCTTTAATTACGTTTATGCCCTTTTAGGCTTATTTATTTCATAAATCACTAAATTGAGTTCAAATGAAGTTGAAATTTTTATGTCACTTCACTCATATGTCAATTAACACATTAGAGGAGAAAATTTGATTTTTCTGAATTTAATTTATTTATATAATTATTTTAATAGAAAATAGGGATTTTCAATGGAAATTCAACAACATGACTAAGGTAAGGTTTCTGTTCTTAAGAAAATTATGGGATGTTTCTACTAACCAGAGGACCACTTGGACTAACTTTGGCAATTTTTTAAATTATATTTTATTTATTATATTTATTTTGAGTTTTGGAGTGTTAATTAATTATAAAATAAAATTGAATTTGAACAGTGGATTTTATATTTTTCTTAAATCTCTCGACCTCAAGGAGTTCAGAGAAAAAATTTTACATTTTTTAAATATTTCTTTGATTTATTGGAATTAATTTAGTGAAAAGGTTGAAAAATACATTTTTTTAATATTAGAAATTGTTTTAAGCATTTAAAATTCAATATCTTTACTTTGAGACTTGGGAAAAATATTTGGTTTATTCCTATGTGATTAGGAATCAAAACATGAAATTTTTATGATTTTTAATATTTTTGTGATTTTTATTATTTTTTTAATTATTTAAAATATTAAAATATGATTAAAAATGAAAAATTTTAGAAAATTCTAATTTAATTTTTATAGACTTCTCTGATATCAGAGAGCCTACAAAACCAATTTGGTGAAATTTTGAAATGTATTTTTGGAGTTATCAGTTTTTAAATTTTAATTTTACTTATGTGACTTAATTAATCCATTTAGTGGGGTTAATCTTTTTCGATTGACTTTAAATTTTTATTCAAGGTTCTCTGTATCCTAAAGATCAATGGAGAATTAATTTCAAGTTATTTTAATGTGTGGTTAACCCTAATTAATTAAAATTCAATTTTAGGTATTTAGACTAATTAGGGTTATTCTTAATGAATTATGCCTAACCATAATTATCCTAGGGTCCTGTGATCCTAAGAAACTTCCTCAAATTTTTCTAGAATTTATTGAGCAATATGCTAATTATTGGAATTAAAATAGCAAAAACAGTGACATAAACTTGAAAAATACATAACTTTCCGTAGAGATGGCCTCTGACCTTGAAAAATTCACGAAATGTTTCCAAGCTCAGAGGCTTCAAAAGCCCTATGGTCTCATGCCATGGTGAATTGTGTATGCAAATGGAGAATCAAAATACTGAAATGAGTAAATAATTAATTAAAAATAAAATACTCGTCAAAATAACTTTATTTCTTTACCACATTGTTCTCCTCTGTTCACTGAGCAAGAGAGTATTTTTAGTTTATTTTTATGATTTTTTTACACAAAGATATGGATTTTCTATGTTCTGGGTATTTAAATAATAAAAAAAATCCATATTTTTCTACTTATCCACGTGGCGCCGACTCATCCTCGGCAGCTCCAAAAGCCCACGCATCACACTCCCATTCGACGTCGCCATCTAACTCAGCACTCTGGGGGCCCGCAGTTCATGTAACATCCTTCGATCCGGCGCAATCTGGAGCGTCCACTCGATACCCGCTCGATCGAACCGCGCTTGGTCATAGTTTACGAATGGTATGCACCCGTGACAGTTCACACTAAAACCCTAAGAACTCTCTCATTTCTCAACAGATTTTCGTGTTCTTGTGCTCTATGGATTCGTCGTGAGAAGACGAACACATCCATAAGGTTTACATGCCATGAAACTAACTGAAATGAAATGGAGAATTGCTGAAAGCTCTAGAGGAAGTAATGATCCATACCTTTGCTCTAAGAAGTGTAGCTTCGATCAGAGAGTTGTCTAGGTATGAATGTTGGGGCAGGAATCCACTGGGGAGTTGTCTCTGGCCCTGGGGAGTTGTCTAGGTATGAATGTTTCCATAGTCAATTTCAAAGCTTGGAGGCTAGAGCAACTGGGTGGTCTGGAGAGGGGGCTTTCACTAGGGAACTCCTTCTCTTGGTCCTATGCAGGTGTGGGTGAGTTTAATTTGTATTTGGTATAGGTTTGGAAGATGTCCTGGTTTTGGGCTTGAATTTGAACTCTAAGATTGAGCTCAGCTGGGGGAAATTGGGGCTGGAATCTACTGGGGATCAAGTGCTCTATGTGTGGAGAGTGGTCTGGAACAATTTTGACAGAGTTTCAGTAGGATTTGGTTCAGCACCTTCTTTGGCCGAGAGGTGGTGTGGTTTAAATAGAGGTGGCTAGAGGGCTTCCCAGGGGGGTTTAATGGCTTGGATCAACTGCTCTGGTGAGGAGAAGAACAACCATGGTGACCATTAGGCTTTGGACAAGTCAGCAAGGCAGAATTCAAAAATTAACTCACATTGGTGTTCTCAGCCTGGTGGTTTTCGGTGGCTGTGGTGGCTGGCCGGTCAGGGTCAGGTCACCCTTAAGGTCAGGGAGGTCAGGGCTGGGGTTTAGTGCAGTCATTTGGCCTTGGACATGTGTAAAGAGCTTGATTTAAATGGAATGAGAGAAGGCTCATTTTGGCTTGGTTTGGTTCAACTCATGTATTTGTGCTAGGTTCACCCCCATGACCTGATTTGTGCTGAGAGGGATCAGTTGGGTCAGCTAGGAAGGGGTGGTGAAGTCCCCATCCAAGGTGATATGGCTAATTTTGGTTAAAGTGTAACATGAATGAGGTTAAAAAAGTTTAGTGAAGGTTTAAGAAAGTAATCCCCTCCTTTTCCATTAATGGGTTGGTGAGGTGGAATGGGCTCCTCATGGCTTGCATATGGCTTGTGCATGGCTCCATGGCTCCATTTGGCTTGGGGCCAAGCTTAGTCAATTTCATGGAAATGGGTTTTAAGGATTTTGGATATTTAGGGGTAATTTGGCACATGGCTTAGTTTAGAAAAGTTTAATGATGGATTTGAAACTTAGGGAGTAATTTAAATCAAAGGGGATGATGAGGGGAAATTTCATGTGGGCTTTAGGATATATTTTGGGCTTTTAGATTTTGTGAAAATGGGCTTTTTAGGATGGTTTAAGAAAGTGGGCCTTTAGGTTTGAAAACAAATTTGTGGATGGAAATTTTGTGAAGGATTGGGCCAAAAAAATGTTGGGTTTAGTTTAGGGATGTGTCATGAACATTTTAGAAAAGGTTTGGTGTCATTTAGAGTGGAATTGGATTTAATTTGGGCTTCTGTAGTAAAGGGGCCAAAGTGGGTCAAATTGGGCTAACTTGGGCTAAGGTTGGGCTAGTGTTGGATTTGATGTAAAATTAATGTTGATAAATGTTTATGGGGGTGCTAAAAAGTGCTTCCAACTTTGGTTCGGCTTTGATTTTGGGATTTGGGCCTATTTGGGTTAGGTTTGGGTTTAGGCCAAAAATTGGGATTTTGGTTTGGATTAGGTTTGGGAGAAGTTTAGGTTCAAATTTAGGTTAAATCAAGTTAGTTTTTTGTTTGTGCGGATGTTAGGAAGGTTTAGGAAAAGATTTGGGGCTAGTTGGAATTGAATTGGGTTGGTTTGGGCTAAGTTTAGGTCGTGGGCCAAAATTGGGCTTTAGGCTTCAAATGGAATTGGATCCAAATGTCAATCAAATTGGACTTGTATTTGATCTAAATTGATATTGGGGATATTGAATTGAAGTTTTGAATTAAATTGGGTCAATGTTGAGGTTAATTGGGTTGATTTGGTTTGACATTGGGTCCACTTGGGTTAAGAATGGGTCAAATTGGGGGTTTTGGTAAAAGTGGGTTAAATTGATAAAATTGTCCTATGGTTTAGTTGAACAAAATAAAATTAGGAATATTTTGGATTTTCTGGAATTTTCTGAGAATTTTTGGAATTTATGGAATTTTTTGTTAAGAAGGGCATTTTGGGTATTTGGAGGGTATTGGGGGGTATTTTTGGAAATTTTGGTTTATTTGGCTAAGGATAATCAATTTGAGTGGTGGGAAATATTTAGGACTGATTTTGAGGAATTTTGGGTAATTTAGGTGATTTTGCAAATTTTGGGTAGTTTTAAAGTCATTTGGTATGTTTACCGGGTGTAGGGCCCCGGAGGTCAAAAATTGAAATTTTGGAAAAATGAAGATTGATCAAGTTTAAGTAGAATGGAATCACTTTGGTTGAGCCATGAGGCCATATAAAGCCCATAAGAGCCATGAGAGGACTCATTTTAGACATTCACTATGTTGTTCCTAACCCTCTTAGTCAAGGGCCTAGGGGTTGAGGACCATCCATATGGATTACCTACATGAGTCAGGAAGTCAAGCTAGGCATGAATGGTTTTAGGATTGGAATGTGTGTGAAAGTGTAATGTGTGTACAAGTCAACCCTCACTAGACCAGTCCACCCAGGGTAGTCCTAAGGCCAAAGAGTCCTATTGGGAACTCATCCTTTAAACATCCACATTTGATCTTAACCCTCCAAGTGACTTGGGTGTTTACAATCAAACTTATGGGGTTTGCAGGGAGTTTAAGAGGTGCTTAAATTTCTAAGTGATGGGTACGATTTCTAGTCCTCTAAGATAGTCAGAGGGAAAGCCTAAGGCTAGATCCTAAGTACTAAGGAGAGAGAAGAGAAAAGACCTCATAAAAAATGAGGTCAACAAATGGACCCCCAATAGGTGTGGTGTGCTAACCAAGCACACTGCGTGTATTGGCGTTGACCAAAGAGATCAACTGAACCAGCACAGACGTCTAAGTGACACACTTAGAACAGAGTAGAAACAAACTTTCGTTGGGGAGTTTCGAGTATATCTCTAAGACCGGAGATCCCTGAACTTTCGTTAGGGAAAAGAAAAGGAGGTGAATTCCAGATCCCAAGATCTGGGGAAAATTGATTTAGATTTCATTTCATTTTCTATTCTGAGTTTTTTAATGTGTGAGTTTAGATTTTGATTTGTTCTGAGTTTTAATTTCGATTGAGGTTTAATTTAGAATCAATTTAAGGAAATCTGGATTTGATATGAGAATTGGAACCTAGGTTCCAACCTCGGGACTGCAAAGAGAACTGGAATTTAGGTACCAGCCTCGGAGTAAGAATCAGAGTTTATGTATCGATTGAAAAGGAAGAAAATCAGAATTTAGGTATTGATCTCGAAAGTTTAAAGAGAACTGGAATCGGGTTACAGCCCCGAAGGTCTAAAGAGAACCGAAATCTGGTTCCAGTCTCGAAGGTCTAATGAGAAATGGAAACTGGATCCAATCTCAAAGATTTAATGAGAAATGAAAACTGGTTCCAATCTCGAAGATTTTATGAGAAATGGAAACTGGTTCAAATCTCGAGGATTTAATGAGAAATGGAAATTGGTTCTAATCTCAAGGATTTAATGAGAAATGGAAACTGGTTCCAATCTCGAAGATTTAATGAGATTTGGAAACTGGTTCCAATCTCGAAGATTTAATGAGAAATGGAAATTGGTTCCCATCTCGAAGATTTAATGAGAAATGGAAGCTGGTTCCAATCTTGAGGATTAAGTGAGAAATGGAAACTGGTTCCAATCTCGAGGATTTAATGAGAAATGAAAACTGGTTCCAATCTCGAGGATTTAATGAGAAATGGAAACTGGTTCCAATATCGAGGATTTAATGAGAAATGAAAACTGGTTCCAATCTCGAAGATTTAATGAAAAATGGAAAATGGTTCCAATCTCAAAGATTTAATGAGAACAAGAAGTTAGACTCTAGTCTCGAAGAAAACTGTATGTTGGGCTCCAACCTCAAAATTTTATCTGTATGAAGAGGGACCCAGTCCCATGCCATCAGAACCAAAACGAACAAAGCTCGTGGCTCCATGTCAATAGAACTAGTCGATCCTCTAACACGCAGAGAAAAGATTTAAAGAGAACTAGTAAGTGTACCAAGTGAAAAAGACTCAACCTGGTGACAAGTAGAGGAAAAGATTTGAATTCAGAAGAGTTTCAAATAGATTAAATTTTGAAGAATAATTGAAGGATTCAGATCGAAGGATTCAGATCGAGGGATTCAGATCGAAGGATTCAGATTAAGATTTAAATTCATTTCGTTCATTTTGGTGATTCAATTTAAAAAATATTTAGAGTTCGTGTCAATTTAGAATTCATTCAGACATTTAGATTCTTAAAAGAGTTCTCGTTTATTTTCATTTCCCCTTTGTTCATTGCTCGAAGTTCTTTTAATTTAGTGGTGTTTCACAGTCAATTTGCACAAAAAGAGGTGAAGGCAAAACATGACATGGTCACTTTCATTCCAAACTTATTGAAAAGACATCATACATCTTGATCCAAAACATGATGATATTTTTCTTTGAGAATTTAATATCTCATACAATCCATATAAATCCAAAAAGGATTGTGTAAGATTCCTCAAGTTTCTTCTAAAATCAGCTGTCAAAATCCATGTCTGAATAGTGAGATACATGGACAATAAGATCACCTTCCAAGTCATCCTTGGCAGGAATACCGTATGGATGTGCATTGGAGGTGTGTTATTTCCCATGTAACTCATAGCTCGCAAGGCCGGAGACTCTCTAACTCTGGATCAAGCTGGAAGTGGAAAGGCATTTTTCAGTCATCCATCCTTTTGAAAGTGACAGAGATTTGCTCAACAGGCACTCCTGAAATGCATTGCTCTGCGATGTCTGCTCCATTCCCTTTTAACACCATGACGAAACCTACCAGTAGTGGTATCTCTACTGGCCCTCGGAACTCACTAGGGCCTGCTATTCGGAGTTCAGATCCGAACATGATATTGTACTGGTTGACAAAAGACATTGTGCAGAAAGGTCTAACGAAATCATGATGGTCTATATGTGGAGGTATGCAGTCGCCCTCCTTGTAGATGTTAATGATACAGCTGTTGGGTATGCAATCTGTAGGCAATACCCTCCATGTTAATCGTCCTCTTTACCATTCTTTTAATAATATTCGGCATCGGATCCACTCACTGCGGCGGAGTATCCCTGGTGGATTTCCTTTTCTGTCTACCACGAAGTTGTAGCAACATCCACACTGGATCGTAACTCTTCCTTTCCCTGGCATCCATCTTCGAGGTTCTGAATAAGTCTTTTCCCTCTGACGACTAGCTCGGCCCATTTTCTGGAGTTCAAGTATGTAGTCTACAATTTGTTGTTGCTCGTAATCTGAGAACACATCTGTATGCAGCTCGAGGCTTTCTAAGATATTGATCCTCCTGCCTCCAATTCTCTCAAAGTATTCGAAAGTTTTATTTTCAATATTCTGCATTCTTTCTAACTCATATTCTTGAATTATCTGCAACTGGTGAGGTCTAGTAACGTACTGGAGAATGTTTGGCTCCACCCCCGCACGCTCTCCTGCATGTCTTGGCTCCTCAGGGAGAGTCTCTGTTTGGACATCCTCCGGGGTTGCTTTCGCAACAAGACTCTTTAAAACTGGTGCATTTATCTGGCGTCGAGGCGCTGATTCTATTTCCGCTCTTCTTGGAATTTTCTTTATCTGTTCTGCTTTACTTGGAGTTGGTCTCCTCCTTTCTAGTTCTTAACGAATCAATTTCTTTGGAGTATTTGTATTGCCGGTAGCAACAGTCTCTTCATGTTGATCTACTGCTAACTTGGTTAACATCTTGCGAATGAGGCGATTCTTGTTCCTTTGCTGAGTGGCTGTGAGAGTAGCTCTCCTTACCCCTTGGATTTCTGTGGGCATGGCACTGACAAGCCTGCCCTCTGCTGTAGCAACAACGGACTTAACTTTCTTGTCTTCTCCCGTTGCATGAGCGGTGTTTACTTTTCTCTTTTTGCTAGTAGATGGTTGATTTGAGCCACCCAATTTCATCACTGTATGGCTGCGGAGCTCTTCCCGATCAATCGGGGTCCAATCATTTTCTTCATATTGTAGCCCGGCAGGTGTGAAGTCAGAGTCAATCTTAATCATGACTCCATCCCTCAAGTGCTAGACTCACGCCATTCTTAAAGTTCAGAACCAACCGCCCGTTCAACATTTCCCTGCGAAAAACAAGGAAAGGATTAGAGGCTGTACGAAGAACAAGAACAGTAGAAAAATATGTTTATTAATGAAGAGCTTTTATTTGTTTATTTTAAATTTAAATTGGAGTAGGAAAAGGTGAATAAATATCAAGAGTGAGACTCAATTTGAAAGGAAGGATAAAGGCTTTATTATCATGATGTTTTCTTTTAACATTTTTTTAACGATTTTCTTTATCATCCACATTCTTTATTTATATTTTTGGGTTCGGAAAAAGTCATAAGTAATTACTGTGCCCGTGTTTCTAGGAATGAGGATTCATCCTTTGAAACATCAGGTTGCGTAATACTTCTTGAGATATCGTCCATTAATTAGAAGCATAGGTCACTCTCCATGGCAATTTACAAGCTGGTAGGAACCTCCTGAGTAAACTGTCTCAACCACAAATGGCCCTTCCCAAGTCGGTTAAAATTTACCACCTATCTTGCGATGTGCAAGAATAGGTCTTCTGAGAACTAAAACCAAGTCACCACTACGAATGTCCTTGGACGGACCAATTTATCATGGGCCTGGTTCATCTTGGCTTGATACAGTTCCAAATTCTGTTGTGCTGAAAGTCTTTTCCCTTCTAGGCTTTCCAATTCTTCTAGTCATAATCTGGCATTTTCTTCTGTAGTGATCTTGTTTGCAACTGCAATTCTGAGAGAAGGAAGCTGAGCCTCTAAGGGTAGAACGGCCTTAGACCCGTACACTAAGGCGTAAGGCGTAGACTGAGTGGGCGTTCTAAAAGTCATCATGTAGGGCCATAAGGCTTCTAGTAACTTCTCGTGCCAATTTCTCTTATTGTCGTCCAAATTCTTCTTTAGGATTTGGATGAGAGTTTTATTAAAAGCCTCGGGCAAGCCATTCGCTCTTGGGTAATAGATTGTTGAATAGCGCCAGTCGATCCCGTGTCTTCTAACAAAATTGTTGATCTTTGTACTTCTGAATGCGGACCCATTATCTGAGATAATTTTGCGCGATACCCCAAAACGATAGACAACTTAATTCTTGAAGAAATGTAGTACGTGATGTGATTTCACTTCTCTGAGCGGTACTACTTCTGCCCACTTAGAAAAGTAATATGTAGCTGCAAGAATGAAGCGATGTCCTCTTGAAGAAGGCGGTTTTATCGGACCCACGATATCTGTGCCCCAATACTCAAACGGCCACGACGCGATTGTCGGATGTAGCACATCTGGAGGTTGATGTAGAACCACTCCATGTACTTGGCACTGGTGACAACTTTTGGCAATCCTCATGCAGTCGGTCATCATTCTGGGCCAGTAGTACCCTAGTCTTTTAATCTTCAATTTCGTTTTCGGACCCGACTGATGAATACCGCAAAGTCCTGAGTGTACTTCTTTAACAATTGCACTAGCCTCAGACCAGCTCAGGCACCTTAGCCACATCTGATCAAAAGACCATCTGTATAATGTGTTTTTTATTAATGCGTAAGACAGTGTTCTTTTCTTGATTTGATGGGCTATCGACTAATCGTCCGGTAGGTTTCCTGTTTGCAAGTAGTCTATTAGTGCCTGCTGCCAATCTTCTGTATTTTTTGTCACAGCCACAATTGTTTATTCTACTTTTTCTGTTGATTTCTGTATTGTATCCATGTCGAGCTGTGATAGAACCTGTCGTCCTTAAACTGACACTTCAACTGACTCATCCTGCAAGTAGGCAAATTCCATTGCAAGGTAGGCTAACGCATCTGCGAGAGCATTTTCTCGCATTTTCTCTTATGGGAATCTTATATATTGTTACATTTGGAATTTGCTCCAACAGTCTCATGGCATACTGAAAGTACTGTTCAAGTCTTGGTTTTAGAATTTTGTACTGTCCAACGACTTGTTGAATGATCAACTGAGAATCTCCATAGATGTTGATATCTGTTATCTTCATCTGAATAGTTAATTCCAGTCCGGTTATAAGGGCTTCGTATTCTGCCTCATTGTTTGTACACGGTTCTGTTAGATGGTAGGAATACCTTAACATCCCCCGCTCTAGTGTTATTAAGATTAGTCCGATTTCTGCCTTACCGGGCACTATCGTTTGCAATTCTTTATCGTTTTGTGCTGAAGATGCTCCATCGAAGTACAGCTCCCAACGCTGATTGTCGGGGTCTTCTAGGCTCATTATCTGCTCATCTGACAAGTCGTCGTTGAGAGGCGATTCTGCCAGTAAAGGGTATGCTACGAGGAAGTCTGCTAGGACTTGTCCCTTTACGGCACGAAGAGAAACGAATGTTATATCGAATTGCAATAGTATCATTGACCACCTGGAAAGTCTGTCGGAAAGTGTCGGTCGGGTCATCAAATATTGCAATGGATTAAACTTCGAATTAAGGTTGACCTTATGAGAAAGCATGTAGTGCCTGAGCTTTTGAGCGGTGAAGATCAGGGCCAAACAATGCTTCTCAATAGGAGGATACTTTACTTCCGTCGGAATTAGACGACGGCTTAAGTAGTAGAGAGCATTTTCTTTTCCCTCGTCATTGACCTGGGCTAGCAGGGCTCCGAGAGAGTCGTCTAAAGCTGCGGTATAAAGTATCAACGGTCTACCCGAGACTGGGGCTGCTAAAACAGGAGGTGTCATTAGGTATTGTTTGATGTCATCGAAGGAATGTTGACATTTGGAGTCCCAAGTAAACTTGGCATCCTTATTAACCAAAGCAGAAAAAGGCTGACACCTTCTGACAAATTCTAGATAAAGCATCCAAGATATGCCAACTTTTCTTGAAGGGATCGTAGTTGTTTCAAGGTTTTGGGAGGTGGCATTTCTAGGATAGCTTTAATCTTCTCTGGATCGATTTCAATTCCACGATGTCAAAAAATAAATCCTAAGAATTTCCCAGAGGTGATGCCGAAGGCGCATTTCAGGGGATTCATCTTAAGGTTACATTGTCTTAACCGCTCGAAAACAATTCTCAAATCATATAAGTGATCTTCTTTTAGTTTGCTTTTGATGACCACATCATCTACATAGCACTCGACTTGGTTGTGAATGAGATCATCGAAAATTCTTGTCATTGCTCTTTGATAGGTTGCTCCTGCATTCTTTAATCCAAACAACATCACTATGTAGCAGCATACCCTAATCTGTGTTCTGAAAGCTGTAAGCTTTTCATCTTCCAGTGCCATCTTTATCTAGTTGTATCCCGAAGATCCAACCATGAAATAAAAGACTTCATGTGTTGAAGCGATGTCGATCATCAATTCTGGAATGGGTAGCGGGAATTCATCCTTTGGACATGCTTTGTTTAAATCTCTGAAGTCTAAGCAGATTCTGATCTGACCATTCTTCTTTCTCACTGGTACCACATTGGCAAACCAAGTTGGATATTGCTCTTCACGGACAAATTTAGCATCTATTAGCTTCTTAACTTCAGCTATAACTTTTAGTTCAATCTCTAGACACATTCTTCTCAGAGCTTGTCTAACTGGAACGGCAGTGGGATCCACTCCTAATTTGTGAATTGCGACTTCTGGAGCTAATCCTGGCATTTCATCGTAACTCCAAGCAAAAAAGTCTTTAAATTCCATCAGTAGCTTTATCATGTTTTCAGAGTCTTCTTTGTTGAGTAAGGAGCTAACAAAGGTCGGCCTAGGCTCTTCGCTAGTACCTAAGTTAACTTCCATTAACTCGTCTATTGTAGATTTAATTTTTTCTTCAAATTCTGGTGGATCAGGGTCAGGGTTATAGTATGTACATAGTGGTTAATCTTCTCGTACATTGATTTGTATTCTTCATTCTTTTCATCTTCGAGAGAAATCTTGAACTGGGGTTTCTTTTGATTAACTGTTGCTGCTTCTTTCTTGATTTCTTCTTCTTCGGAACTGGTCTCCCAATCAAAGTTGATGACTAGTTTCTTCGGTCCAACTGTTCCAATGTCTCTTCCTCGACCTCGTCCCCGGCCTTGACCTCGCGTGCGAGTTCTGGAGAAACCTTCACCATCTCGGCGTAAGGGAGTCTTGAGAAACTATTGGACTAGAATTTCAGGCTCTTCATCGTCTTACACTTCTTTTGCTTCATTTGGTATGACATTTCTGGAAAAGATTATTTTTTTCGGGGGAGCGTAGTAGGCTGCATCTTCGTGAATTCTGAATTCATGCACGGAGAATGGTTGCAAGTCTCCATTGATACACTGTTCTCCCCCTTCGTAATATTTTATGCACTGGTCCAGAGATGACGGTACCATCCGGTTTTCATGGATCCATGGCCGACCCAATAGAGCGTTGAATGATGTCTCAGAATCAATTATGTGGGATTTTGCGGTTGTCTTTGCTAAGCCACCGGTTTTCATCAATAGTGTAATCGATCCGAGAGCTCTTTCTCCTTTTTGATTGAACCCTCTTAATAACATCTTATCCGCTTCAAGTTCGAGGGCATCAATTTCTAAATATGCTAATGTTCGAAGGCTCATTATGTTGATTGATGCTCCCGGATCAACTAAAACCCTGGAGAGCATAAACTTTCCAATATTGACTGAGATGTACAACGGTCGATTGTGATCAGCCGTTCCGAGTAATCGATCATTGTCTGTGAAGGTAACACCTCGCTGTTCTTTTAACGAGCAAAACTCATCTAAAGAATTACCTGCCATTTGAGCTAAACAAATCTCTGGATCAAGTAGGGCCTTGATCAGAGCTTCCCTCATCTCCTTTGACAGGACCAGAGTGTCGTATATGCTTAGTTTGGCTGGTAACTTCCTATGATGGGCTAGCACATTATAGTTTACTTTATTACCATGTTTCTCAGTTTCCTCCCGAATGGGCAATTCCTCTGCTGGGGTTGGCTCTTCCTGAGCAACCACCAGCTTTCCTTTATCTTTTGGACCTATTCTCAGAGGTAGAACTTTTCCACTTCTTAAATTGACTTCAGTTATTTCTTCTGAATCTGATGTTGAATCTGCCAGTGTCTCCCCTTGAATTGGAATGACTGGCTCTTCTGGCGTTGCTTCAGAATCTGATGACTCTAATTCTATGGCAATTGGAGCTCCTCGAAATTCACAAATGGACTCGCCGCTTGTTAAGCTTTCGTAGCCATCCTTGTGAACGTGTTTCATTCATCGTGGTCATCGAGGTTTAGTATGATTTGAGAATCGTTATTTATATCGGAATCGAGATCTGGATTAGGTTAGTTTTCTTTAGTTACGTAATCGGTAGAAACAGTCAAAACGTAGCCAACGCCAAAACCCTTATCATTATAAGATCCCACCAGGGCGAGCAAAAAATCATAAAGAGTCAGAGGTTTGAGGGATTTCTCCCCCGAATCGGAAACAGCCATCCTAGGATAAGCAGCCCCTAGTCTACCCATTGGAGCCTCGGTTTTCTTCTCTTCTACTATCATCTCTTCCTTTTGGGGTGGTTCTTCGATCGTACGAGATAGTGCCTGCTCGACAGGTTTCAAACTTTGAATTGAAACAAGCATCGAAGCGTTCTGGATATGATCTAAGTTTTTCTTTGAAGACTTTGTCCAGATGGTACTCCATCCATCATGGGTTGTGTAAGGGTCTATCAGAACAATGAAATCCATTGAAATAACACTGACGGAACCTCCTTTTTGGGGTTCCTTCATGTATTCCTTCGGGATCTTTATGTTCCCTTTTTGGAGATTGTTGTCAAGCTAAATCTTGAAAGTGATGCAATCCTCTATCTTATGCCCGATCATCCGGTGGTAAAGGAAATAGTTTGGATGATCTTTCTTGTTGACTTCTTCCGGCCTCTTGGGCTCTGGTAGCAGAAAATCTGGTGTTTTCATTAAACTGCGGAATATCTTCGCCACAGCTTCAGTTTTGAATGGATATTCCTTGTTCAGAAAATCTTTCAGGGTATGCTATGGACGAGGTTGATGTTCATAATGCTGAGACGACTAATAGCTCGGTCGAGGCTGTTGATAACCCTGTTGTGGTTGTTGGTAAGTACGTTGCGGTGGTTGATAGCTAGGTCATGGCTGCTCTGGCTGTATCTGCACTGGTTGCTCGCCCTTATCTGCTGCCGCGACGATTTTGGATTTCTTTTCAAATGCTTTTACGGGGTTCTACTTATCGTTCTTGTCCACGAAACTTAACTGTTTTGCTTCCTATTGTAAGCTCTCGGCCTTGCTAAGTAGCTTCTCGAAAGTATTGATTGTAAATCCTTTAAGGAGAAGTGCTATCGGGCCATGGATACTCTTAAGCAAGATGCCAACTACATGTTGTTCCTGAAGTTGGGGTTCACACTTCATGCTTAAATTTCTCCATCAAAGTATGTAATCCCCTAGAGTTTCGTTTGGTTTTTGGTGTTCCACCACTAGATCATCGATGGTGATGTGGTGCCGAGCCCGAAAAACCACTAAACGAAAAGTCTTTCTAACTCTAAAAAGGTATCAACTGAACCATTTGGCAATTTTGAGTACCAGTCGAAGGCAATCCCTAACAAACTGTTGATGAACTGATGAAAAAGTAAGGCGTCACTCCCACCGGCCTTTCGGGTATTGGACTGCGTCGAATTCATCAGGGTAAGGTCTACCAGTCTGAATAGATGCTCCACTCTTGGATTGTGCTAACGCTTCTCACACCTGTTGTTCTACCATGTTTTTAATGTCCTTTTTGGGAATCATGCTCTGTGCAGAATCCTTCTTTGGTGACTCGTCTCCATTAACGGATGTGATCTCTTTTCCTCCATCTGCAATATGGATGATTTCTGTGGGTGTTTCTTTCTGAGGTTGTACCTGACTTTGGAGAGTGACTAAAGTGGCAGCCATCTCTTCCATCCTCCTTGCCATCTAAGAAATTGTGTCATCTCTTTCTTGAAGCTGTGCTCTCATCACTTCCAGGTTATCTCTTTCCACAGCTGCCAGTGCACCTTGCGAAGCTGATGATGCTCGTGTTTCAACCATGTTGATCTCGGCATACTCCTCATCCATGAACTCTGATGAAACAACTTCCTTTTCCATCTTTTCTCCTCTTTCTTTTTCCAACTGTCGGATATCCGTCCTTAGCTTTCCAATAGCATCCTCAAGGGGTCTCTTCCATACGATCTTGCGGTTGTCGTGTGATGGTTGTTGAACTTCTTTTTCGGGAGTTTCTTTTATCGCAGTAGCACTTCCTTCTGATTCAGGCTCTTTGACGAGGCTTTTCTTCTCAGGCCGTTGTGCTGGTCTCAACTCGGTAATAATAGGTTGCCACACCATCCTTCTTGTAGCAGAAGGCTTAGGACCGGACAGTCTGTCAGCTATATGCTTGTAGGTGGTGTCCTCCCTAATATGATGGCCTGATACAACAACAGGTGAACTAGCTCTCATTTTCTTTCTTGGTTTCTCTGCGGCAGTGACAGGCTCTACTCGCTGTCCGAGGCAGGATCTAGCTGGCAATCGTCCCATTCTTCTTAGGATTTCAGATACGGGGCATCTTTCTTTCTTTGCCAATTTTTCTATCACGGCTTGTAGCCGAGCAAATGGCATAGTCTTAACCCTTTTTCTTTTGCAGTTACTATAGTATGCTGGTCGGGGTAGTGTAGCGGCAATCCTTTGGACGTCTTCTTCATCCGATGCAGCAGAGAGGGGGTGAAACCTACTCCCTTCCAACAGAGGTATATACTCAGGCAGTTCTTCTCTTTCCTCAGGAATTTCTTCTAGAAAAGCAACTTCGGCAGCTTTGGCTTTCTCAATCCTGGCTATCTTTCTGCTTCTATTTCTCCTTTGAGTCCGAGTTAGGTGTGCAACTCTTGAACTGGACACAATCTCGAAAATAGATGGTATTGTGGCAAAATTTGTACCCTCCACGGTGACAGGCTCACCACAGACTTGGATTGCCTTCCCCTTTTGTTTGGCAGAAGCCGAGGTAGGTGCAGAGATGACTAGACCGGTGGGGGTAGAGACAACAGTCCTCCTACGAATAACAGCCCTTTACAGGGGAGGGAAGTCTTGAGCTGACTTCAAGTTGAACTCAATTACAGGCTTTCAGTTTCTGGCACTTTATCCATTAGTGCGAAGAGAGTGACATCGGCGAACTTGATATCTGTGTTGTCGAATCCTTGTCCAAAATGGATGATCCCATTGTCAGGCATCTCGTCCTTATCGACGGCGAAGTTCATTCCATTGGTGAAGGAGAAAATTAACTTTGGCGCAGTCATTTCTGCAGGGTAGATTTCAAACGTCAGTCCCGAATTATGCTTCCTTTTGTCGCAAAACTTAGGACAGAAAAGAAAGAGTCCGAACATATTTTCGTTTATCTTAATATATTTATGATTTAAAAGAGTTTGTTTATTGAAAGCGTTGTTTATTAGAGGATTTGTTTATTAGGAACGAAATGTTTAAAGAACGGAGGTTTATAGAAAAAGGAAGGGACCCGGTTCGGAATTGGAAAGGAAGAGAAAGTCTCATAAGACTTCTCAACCCAAAGGACCACTCCTAAGCTAACACCTATCGGGGGTCCACCCCACCTCAAAAAAAGAGGTAAAAGGATTTTGGAACGTCTCCGTTTAGGGTTGTCTAAACAGTGGCTCCTAAATCCGAGAGAATTTGACTATACTTGTTCAAGATAGAAATGAACGTGGTATGTCAATAGAAGAATGATAGTTTTGGTCCACTAGGGATATGGACTCACTATCGATTTATGAAAGCAAAACCATCTAATTAAAATGGAGAGAGGAACTTTTCCTCACGGAGTCGCCAAAAGTCGTCGGCATATTTTTAGGTTGAGTGTTGTATTTTGAAAAGGGGGTTGCCTACATAAATTATTGGCGAACTTTAGATTTTAAATTTAATTTAACTATATATATATATATATAATTTAGAAAGTAGTATTAGATTTTGAAAATAATTTTGAGTTTGAAAATTTTAAGATATGAAATCAAACCGATCTCACATCCCAAATAGTTTTTATAAACGAGCACCGCATCACAAACCATGTATCTATCCCAAAGAATAGACACACTGCTTGATGATGGGGCTCGGTTAAATAAACTAGAAGATTTGTGACATCCGTCTGGTCTACGAACCAACTTTATAAGCCGACAAGTTCCCCTTCTTAATATAAAGAAATTAAATAGGGTTTATAATACTTGGGTTCTTAAAGTTCCCTATAAGGGCAAGCCCCTATAGTTAATTACATCTTAAATGGCGGGAATCGTTTAAGAAAACTCTCGATAATGATCAGTAGTTTTGCTCTCAAGAATTTCAAAGTTTAAGCTTTTCAAAGGATTGGATTTTGGAAATTTCTATAGGGATTAGCCCAAATTTGGAACAGTTTATTTTAGGAATCAAAGGAAGAAAAGTAGGAGAAGCTGAGGATCCAAGAGGAATCTTGGCAACTTCCCAAACTATCCTATTATTTGGCTTCAATTTGGGAGTTTATTTAATGTTTCAATCTTGCCAATTTTAATTAATTAGGACTTATATTTTTATGACATAATCACACAAATAGCCTCGAAGACGTAAGGGTTTATGTCGTACCGAACGAATACCTCAGAGTCCTAAGACCGGTTAGGGCTTAATTTGCATAATATGATTATGCAAATGCCAAACAAAAAGTTGAAGATTTATGTTGCACTAGGCAAACTATCTCGAAATCCTATGCCTTGGTTATTTAATTCTAAGGAAAGTTATGCTCAAGTAGACTCAAGTTTTGTTGAAGACGATGGCTGTGCTGCCCACTATGCTTCGAGCTCCTTGTTGTTGCGGAGGTTTAGTTTTAGAAGGTGAAAATCAGGAGATGAGAGAAGTGTTTTGGTTTAGAAATCTTAAAGTCCAAACATTTTTAATATTTTAATTAAAACAAATCTTAAAGTTGTTTAAACAGAACCGATTAAGATCCCACGGTTCCATCATCCTGGCTCCATTATTTTCATCGAATTCACTTAGTCCAGATGAATTTGCTCAACTCAACTGAATGAGTTTCACACTTTCATTTAGACCGTGGGAAATCATCCCGTTGGCAACACGTGGGTTACATCATCTGAGTATTCCCAATCATTCAACGAGACGTTTTAATTTAGTTGCAATTGTAGTTTTGTTCTTCTGTTTGTGATGAAATTTTGAGTTGTTTTATATTTTGGAATGTTGTGGGGTGAATTTTATCTTGTGATGACTTTTAATTTAGTTTTGGGTTTCAATTTTGTGGATATCCTAAATGTTTCCGTTTTCATGCAACAGTCTTGTTTAACATGCAAGAAAAAGTAAAGTGCAGTGCATTAAGTAAATTACAATAAAGTAAATTGCAATAAAATAAAAGTGTACCTGGGTAACAAGTATTTATAACAAGTACCTAGGTAAACCTAAAGGACAAGTTTTGGTTGTCTACCAAAAGTCCTAATCATATTGCTAGTCATCTCCTATGACGTCTAGGTTCGTGTATTTTGTTTAAGGATGATTTTCTTCATCAAAGAATAATTAAATTCAATTGTTTATCTAAAATATCTCATCATATTGAAAAAGTTTTTAAGAACAGTCCTAAACATTTTTTCAATATTTCCAAGATTATTTTGAGTCCAAGTAAATTTAGTTGTACAGGTGAATTAATCATCCTGGAGTTTAGTTAAGCTTTGTCTCTTGCTCAGTAAATTTGGGCATTTGATTACCTGATGAATGAAGTGACATCTCACTTAATACTCTATTTAAGAGTTATAATAACTAAAGCCTTCAAGGGCTAGTTAGCTTGTTGAGAATTTTAATCATTATTAATTTGAAGTTTGAGTTAAAGGTTTAAAGTGATTTAATTTAATTATGAGGTTTTAATTATAATTCTAAGTTTGGAATAGTGTTCAAATTATTTTTGGTTTAAATCTTTATACTTTAGGTGATCTTAATATTTTAAATTAATCTTACTTTCATTATTGAATGATGTTAATTTAATATAATTTAAATTTAATTTAATTGAATTTAACTTAATTTAATTTAATTTAATTTCAATATTTTAGATTAATTTAACTTAATTTAATTTAATTTTAACTTTAACTTAATTTTTTTTACTTAATTTAATTTAATTTAATTTAATTGTTAAATTACTTAATATTTAGAGCTTTCCTTTAATTTAAGGGTTATAATTTTTTAATTTTTAATTTACTTAGTTTCGATTATCATTTTTATCTTACATAAGAGTTAAATATTATTGAAGTGATTTATTTAGGGATTCTTTTTTTAATTAAAGAATCAATATCCTCTCTAGTTATATCCCTGTTTTTAATAATTCAAATTTTGGTTAACCTTCCAAAATTTAAATTTGCATAAATAATTAAAGTTTCATTTTTAGTTTATTAAAAGTGATTAATGGGTTCCTACCCTTTTAATTTCCCAAAGTTTGAATCATTCAAGAAAGATAAAACCGAATATTTTACCCTCCATTTTAATGAAGCCTAAAATTTTTATAAAGGGTTTAGATTCTTTAATTACCTTTATGCCCTTTTAGGCTTATTTATTTCATAACTCACTAAATTGAGTTCAAAAGAACTTGAAATTTCTATGTCACTTCACTCATATGTCAATTAAGACATTAGAGGAGAAAATGTGATTCTTGTGAATTTAATTTATTTATATAATTATTTTAATAGAAAATAGGGATTTTCAATGGAAATTCAACAATATGACCAAGGTAAGGTTTCTATCCTTAGGAAAATTATGGGATGTTCCTACTAACCAGAGGACCACTTCGACCAATTTTAGCGATTTTTTCAATTATATTTTATTTATTATAATTATTTTGAATTTTGGAGTGTTAATTAATTATAAAATAAAATTGAAGTTGAAAAGTAGATTTTATATTTTTCTTAAATCTCTATGATCTCAAGGAGTTCAGAGAAACAAATTTTACAATTTTCTGATTTTTCTTTGATTTATTAGAATTAATTTAGTGAAAAGGTTGAAAAATACATTTTTTAATATTAAAAATTGTTTTAAGCATTTAAAATTCAATATCTTTACTTTGAGACTTGGGAAAAATATTTGGTTTATTCCTAAGTGATTAAGAATCAAAATATGACATTTTTATGATTTTTAATATTTTTGTGATTTTTATTATTTTTTTAATTATTTAAAATATTAAAATATGATGAAAAATGAAAAATTTTGGAAAATTATAATTTTAATTTTTATAGTCTCCTCTGATATCAGAGAGCCCACAAAACCAATTTGGTGAATTTTTGAAATGTATTTTTGGAGTTTTGAATTTTTAAAGTTTAATTTTACTCATGTGACTTAATTAATCCATTTAGTGGGGTTAATGATTTCCAATTGACTTCAAACTTTTAGTCAAGGTTCTCTGTATCCTAAAGATCAATGGAGAATTAATTTCAAGTTATTTTAATGTGTGGTTAACCCTAATTAATTAAAATTCAATTTTTGGTATTTAGGCTAATTAGGGTTATTCTTAATGAATTAAGCCTAACCATAACTATCCTAGGGTCCTTTGGTCCTAAGAAACTTCCTTAAATTTTTCTAGAATTTATTGAGCAATATGGTAATTATTGGAATTAAAATACCAAAAACAGTAACATAAACTTGAAAATACATAACTTTCCATAGAGAGGCCTCTGACCTTGAAAAATTCAGGGAATGTTCCCAAGCTCAGAGGCTTCAAAATCCCTATGGTCTCATGCCATGGTGAATTGTCTATGCAAATGGAGAATCAAAATACTGAAATTAGTAAATAATTAATTAAAAATAAAATACTCATCAAAATAACTTGATTTCTTTTCCACATTATTCTCCTCTGTTCACTGAGCAAGAGGGTATTTTTAGTTTATCTTTATGATTTTTCTACACAAAGATATGGATTTTCTAAGTTCTGGGTATTTAAATAAATCAAAAAAATCCATATTTTTCTACTTATCCACGCAGCGCCGACACATCGTCAGCAGCTCCGAAATCCCACGCGTCGTGCTCTCATTCGACTCCGCCATCTGACTCAGCTCTCCGGGGGCCCGCGGTTCATGTAATGCCCTTTGATCCTGTGCAATCTGGATCATCCACTCGATACACGCTCGATTGGACGGCGCCTTTTCATCGTCTACGACTGGTGTGCACCTGTGACTGTTCACACTAAAACCCTAAGAACTCACTCATTTCTCAGCGGATGTTTGTGTTCTTGTGCTCTATGGATTCGTCTTAAGAAAACGAACACATCCATATGGTATACATGCCATGAAATTAACTGAAATGAAATGGAGAATTGCTGAAAGCCCTGGAAGAAGGAATGATCCATACCTTTGCTCTGAGAAGTGTAGTTTCAATAAGAGAGTTGTGTCACCTTCGATTGCACCTAAGGAAGCTTCAGATGAAGTCTCTGGCTCTGGGGAATTGTCTAGGTATGAAAGTGTCCACAGCCGATTTCAAAGCATGGAGGCTAGAGCAACTAGGTGGCCTGGAGAGGGGGCTTTCACTGGGGAACTCCTTCTCTTGGTCCTTTGCAGGTGTGGGTGAGTTTAATTTGGATTTGGTGGAGGTTTGAAAGATGTCCTGGTTTTGGTCTTGAAATTGAACTCAATAATTGAGCTCAACTGGGAAATTGGGGTTGGAATGCACTGGGGATCAAGTGCTCTATGTGTAGAGAGTGGTCTGGAACAATTTTGACAGAGTTTCAGTAGGATTTGGTTCAGCACCTTCTTTGGCCGAGAGGTGGTGTGGTTTAAATAGAGGTGGCTGGAGGGCTTCCCAGGGGGGTTTAATGGCTTGGATCAACTGCTCTGGTGAGGAGAAGAATAGCCATGGTGACCATTAGGCATGGGACAAGTCAGCAAGGCAGAATTCAAAAATTGGCTCACATGGGTGTTCTCGGCCTGGTGGTTTCCGGCGACTGTGATGGCTGGCCGGCCAGGGTCAGGTCACCCTCAAGGTCAGGGAGGTCAGGGCTGAGGTTTAGTGCATTCAATTAGCCATGGACATGTGTAAAGAGCTTGATTTAAATGGAATGGGAGAAGGCTCGTTTTGTCTTGATTTGGTTCAACTCATGTATTTGGGCTAGGTTGACCCCCCATGACCTGATTTGGGCTGAGAGGGATCAGTTGGATCAGCTAAGAATGGGTGATGAAGTCCCCATCCAAGGTGATATGGCTAATTTTGGTTAAACTATAACATGAATGTGGTTAAAAAAGTTTAGTGAAGGTTTAATAAAGTAATCCCCTCCTTTGCCATTAATGGGTTGGTGAGGTGGAAAGGGCTCCTCCTGGCTTGCATATGGCTTGTGCATGGCTCCATTTGGCTTCGGGCCAAGCTTAGTCAATTTCATGGAAATGGGTTTTAAGGATTTTGGATATTTAAGGGTAATTTGGCACATGGCTTAGTTTAGAAAAGTTTAATGATGGATTTGAAACTTAGGGAGTAATTTAAATCAAAGGTGATGGTGAGGGGAAATTTCGTGTGGGCTTTAGGATAGATTTTGGGCTTTTAGATTTGGTGAAAATGGGCTTTTAGGATGGTTTAAGAAAGTGGGCCTTTAGGTTTGAAAACAAATTGGTGGATGGAAATTTTGTGAAAGATTGGGCCAAAAAAATGTTGGGTTTAGTTTAGGGATGTGTCATGAACATTTTAGAAAAGTTTTGGTGTCATTAGAGTGGAATTGGATTTAATTTGGGCTTTTCTGGTAAAGGGGCCAAAGTGGGTCAAATTGGGCTAACTTGGGGTAAGGTTGAGCTAGTGTTGGATTTTATGTAAAATTAATGTTGAGAAATGTTTATGGGGGTGCTACAAAGAGCTTCCAACTTTGGTTGGGCTTTGATTTTGGGATTTGGGCCTATTTGGGTTAGGTTTGGGTTTAGGCCAAAAATGGGGATTTTGGTTTGGATTAGGTTTGGGTGGAGTTCAGGTTCAAATTTGGGGAAAATCAAGTTAGTATTTTTTTTTGTGGGGATGTTAGGAAGGTTTTGGAAAAGATTTGGGGATAATTGGAATTGAATTCTGTTGGTTTGGGCTAAGTTTAGATCACGGGCCAAAATTGGGCTTTAGGCTTCAAATTGGAATTGGATCCAAATGTCAATAAAATTGGGCTTGAATTTGATCTAAATTGATATTGGGGATATTAAATTGAAGTTTAGAATTAAATTGGGTCAAAGTTGAGGTCAATTGGTTTGATTTGGTTTGACATTGGGTCCAATTGGGTTTAGAATGGGTCAGATTGGGGGTTTTGGTAAACGTGGGTTAAATTGACAATATTGGCCTATGGTGTAGTTGAACAAAATGAAATTGGGAATATTTGGGATTTTTTGAAATTTTATGGGAATTTTTGGAATTTATGGAATTTTCGGTTAAGAAGGGCATTTTGGGTATTTTGAGGGCATTGGGGGGTATTTTTGGAAATTTTGATATATTTGGCTAAGGATAATCAATTTGAGTGGTGGGAAAATTTTAGGACCGATTTTAAGTATTTTGGGTGATTTAGGTGATTTTGCAAATTTTGGGTAGTTTCAAGGACATTTGGTAGGTTTAGCGGGTGTAGGGCCCCAGGGGTCAAAAATTGAAATTTTGGAAAAATGAAGATTGATGAAGTTTAAGTAGAATGGAATCACTTTTGTTGAGCCATGAAGCCATATCAAGCCCGTAAGAGCAATGAGAGGACTCATTTGAGACATTCACTATGTTGTTCCTAATCCTCTTAGCCAAGGGCCTTGGGGTTGAGGACTATCCATATGGATTACCTACATGAGTCAGGAAGTCAAGCTAGGCATGAATGGTTTTAGGATTGGAATGTGTGTGAAAGTGTAATGTGTGTGCAAGTCAACCCTCACTAGACCAGTCCACCCAGGGTAGTCCTAAGGCCAAAGAGTCCTATAGGGAACTCATCCTTTAAACCTCCACATTTGATCTTAACCCTCTAAGTGACTTAGGGGTTTACAATCAAACTTATGGGGTTTGCAGGGAGTTTAAGAGGTTTTTAAATTTCTAAGTGTTGGGTCCCATTTCTACTCCTCTAAGATAGTCAAAGGGAAAGCCTAAGGCTAGATCCTAAGTACTAAGGAGAGAGAAGAGAAAAGACCTCATCAAAAATGAGGTCAACACTCACATTGCAAAAATTTTAGGCACTCAGATGATAAGTGTTATAGACTTCATCCAACCTTGAGACCCATCAGACCCACAACTACTTCCACTAACCCCCCTTCCTTACATTTACCCTCTCCCCAACCTCCCACTCCCTATCCTACTCCCTCCACAAAATCCTTACAGCCTCCTGTTACCCCCTCCCCCTCCTTCCACCCCTACTCCAACCTTCCACTACTCCCCCCACTGTCTATCCCTCTCTCCCTCCCCCCCTCTTTTAAATTTCTCACTAAGTTAGCTCCAAATCATATTCTACCATCTACACCTATTGATCCATCCTCTAATGTTACCTCTCCACCTGAGCCTTTGGTGGTTAGCCATGTAGCTACTCAATTGGCCCCTAGCCTTCCCTCTATTGAGCAGCACCCTATTTCTGAAGCAGTTGTGGTGAATTTACAAAATCACCCTAACAATGTGACTTTGTGGAGGTGGAACTTCCCTATAACAATAGCTTACAAGGTGTTATAGTGGCTCCAATTACTGTTATGCAGCAAAAGTTGGAGGCTGATTAACACAATCAGCAAATAGGAAAAAGAAGAAGCAGCAGTTAGATGGTTAAGTCTCCACTAGAGGATACATTAATCTTAGAAGTCGGTAGTTCAAACAACACCAGGAGGGATTTCCTCACTAGGCTTACAAAGGGTAAATCCAAACTTTCTCACCATGATTAATCTCATTTGTTGGAATATCAAGGGGATTGGTCACCACAACTCTTTAAAGAGTCTAATACATCTCAATAGGAAAGATCAATTTTTTTGTATGGCAATTCTTGAGAATTTGGTCTATAAACACCCTACTAAGATTATGAAGCATTTGGTTTCACTCATACGGCTAATTGTAATAACAAGATTTGGCTCTTCTGTAGACAAGAACTAAACTTTTCCATTATTCTGAACCATCCTAAATTTTTCCATTTTTCCTTTAATATGGCTGGTAGCTCTAGGTTTTCTATTGTTATCTATGCAGGCTCTACTATCTCTACTAGAGAGGAGCTTTGGTCTAATCCTCATGTCATTAGTGCTTCTACTGCTTCTAGCTATCTAGTGGGAGGGGATATTAACTGTATCTCCTCCCCTACTAATAAAAAGGGGGGCAGGTCACCTTGCCTTTCCACTATGACTAGATTCAATGATAATATCCAAGAGGTTGGTTTATTTGATTTGGGGTTCATTGGGCCTCAGCACACTTGGAGGAGAGGTCACACTTGGGAAACATTGGATAGATTTCTTACTAACGACTACTGGTTCCAACAGTTCTTGTATACCTTAGTGATTCATTTAATTTTTGCTGGTTCTGACCATAGGCCCTTGCTTATATCCATCAATGCCACTCCTAGAGGTGGACCTGCACCCTTCAGATATTTAAATGTATGGTCTAAGCATCCTGATTTCCTCACCACTATCTCATCTAATTGGGCTAATATCCTTCATCCTGATCCACTTATCAACCTGTGGCTTCTCCATAAACATCTAAGCAAAGTCTTAAAAAGTGGAACTGGAATACCTTTGGAGACATTTACAAGCTGGTGGATCAAGCTGAATAAAGTGTGATTGATTTAGAGAATATTGCTATTGATGGGAATGTGGATGAGGCTCAACTTATGGAAGCTAATGAACAGCTTCTTACTGTAACTGCCTGGCTGGAGAACTTTCTATAATAAAAGCATCCATCAATAAATTCGAGGAGGGGGACATGAATACTAAATACCACCATGCTTGCATAAGATATAGAAGGAAATACAATGTTATACATTCCATCCAGAATGCACATGGAGCCATAAATCATGATGCTAATGCCATTGCCCAAGATGCTGTGGAATGCTTACACAACATTCTAAACCCTCCACCTATTTTTAGAACCTCAATTAATTCCATTCTTTTCAATGATAGCATTGCTTATGTCTCCCAACTGAGCCTTGTTGATATCCCTATTACTAAGGAGATTTAGAGTGCTCTCCAACGTATTGACAGTGCTAAGATAGCAGAACCAAATGGATTTTACTTCAGCCTTTTATAAGAGCACTTGGAAAATAAACCAAGCTAAGTAGTCTTTCATTCAGGGCAGTGTTCTCCTTACCTATTTTAGTGCCTCCACTATAGGGCTAATACCAAAATCTTTCTAATGATCTCAATGAAAACATTATAGGCCTATCTTTCTGACTATTATTCTTAGCAAAACTATCAGTAAGATTTTTGGTTAATAGATTGAAACCCCATCTCCCTCATCTTATCAAACCAAACTAGGCTGCCTTCATTACTGGGAGGAGCATTACTGATAGTGTGCTGTTAGCCCAAAAGTTGCTTACTGATTTGGATACACTGTGCAGAGGTGGCAATTTAATCTATAAGCTGGACTTAAAAAAGGCATATGACACCATAAGCTGGGATTTCATCTTGGAGACTTTGAGAGCTAGTGGATTTCTGTCTAACTTCTGTGATTTGGTTTTTAGATGGCTACAAGGGAATGTCAACTCAATTCTTATCAATGGAAAGGCTTATGGTTCTTTCTAAGCAACAAGGGGGTTGAAGCAAGGGGATCCACTTTCCTTTACTCCTTTCATTCTTGCTATGGATTATTTCTCTAGATTAATTGACAGCAGGCTTCCCTCTAATTCTGTAAACAGATTTATTCATAAGTTCAATGTGCCTCTTATCAACCTCCTATATGCAGATGATGTAATTTTTTTTAGAGCCACTAAACTTGCCTCTCAGCAACCTCCTATATGCAGATGATGTAATTTTTTTTTTGAGCCACTAAACTTGCAGCTAGGCAAGTCCTACGGTGCTTATAGTCTTTCCAACTAAGCTCAGGTATGTAGTTTAATTATAATAAGTGTTAACTCTTATTCGACAGCAGAACTCTAATCACCTTCAAATAGTGGCTTCTATAATTTTTTAGGTTTTCTCCCTCTAATGGCCCTTTAAAGTATTTGGAGGTGCTTCACCTCAAAGGTAAGGTCAAACAAGTGCACTTTGATGAATTCATTACCAAGATTGACAAACAACATGCTTTTTAGACCAACTCCTTTTTGTCTGACAAGGGTCAGACAACCCATCTCAAGTGCATTTTAACAACCTTCCTCTAATATATCCTATGGATGGCTGGAATGAAGAAGAGCACCTAACTACACCTGGAGATATGTTTCAACAGATTCCTCTGGGCGGGCTTGAGAAAACATATGCACTGAGCAAGTTGGCAAAAAGTGGCTACTCCTATGGGTGCTGGTGGTCTTGGTTTCAAAGGAGTAGTTCATTTACTGCACATTAATAAGTGCAAGCTTTGGATTAAGTTTAGGCGGCTGGAGTCACTATGGGCAAAGTATATGATGGGGAAATACAACAAACGCATTTACCCTACTTTTGTTTTGAGGAAATCTGGTGATTCTAAGCTATGGGTCAGTGATCCACTAAAAATTTGATAGTTTTTTACTATCCATTTCATACCTATTTTTGATGATATTCCACTTTAAAGGATGGTATTTTTGATGATTTCATGCAGGTATAATGATTTTAGGCCTTTGGAGCAAAAGGAAGCAAAAAGGAGCAAATTTGGAGTAAAAAGGGGCAAAATTGCATTTTATGAACTAACACCGAACAGCGCTGTCACCAGCATCGAACCACACTATATTCTAGAGATTTAAGACCGATTTGGCGGAGTAATGTGCTGAATGGCTCCCTATCTAGTGTCGAACAGTGCCCTATCCTAATTTTAAACTAGATTCAATGTATTTGGACGGATTTTGAAAGGTTGCTTGAGGAAAATCTTTGGAATTCAGTTTTGGCTGAATTTAAACACTTTTGGAGCCAAGTTTGAAGAGAAGAAGAGAAGAGAAGAATAAAGGAGAGTAGTTTAGAGTTTAAAGAGTGTCTTCTCCCTTAGTTTAAGAAGTTTAGGTTTTGTGTTTTTCTCTTCTAAGGAGTGTGAGACGACAGGGAAAGTGAGAGACTTCTTTTTCCTTACTTATCTAAAGAGAGATACGAGTGTTGTTGTGAAGAAAGAAGAGGAGTCAAAAGAAATTCCTTGAGGTTTGCTTGGGGAAGAGTTTGAGATAATTTATCTTTACTTTACTCTGTTTGTAAGATGTTGTTTTTATATATAAAATCCATGTTTTGTCATCTTTTCCTCATGAGTCTTGATTAGATTTCTTTGTCTTTCTCCTTTTTATGTGATGTGTTGATGTTGTGATATGGAAATGAAGTGTCGATTTATTATGGAGAATTTGTGATGACCTTTTCACTTTGAACTTTATTTACATTTTGATTTGGCCAATTGAATTGTTAAAACTTATTGAGAAACATATTTCCGAAAGGATTATGACTTCCACAACAAAAGTGAAGGTCATATTCAATGTCCATAAATGAGAGATATAGTTCATGGGTATTGAGTGCAAATAAATAGGGAAATATACTTTGATGGGCATAGAATTAGAGATTTCAGAGTGACAGACCGAAATCCTTAATTTGGTCCAAATGTTTGGAAACCAAAGTGAGAGTTAGCCTTTAAGTGAAGGGAAGTGGAAGCTTTGGAGAGAGAGTCAGTATCCTCCTAGCCTAACCACGAATTTGGGGATTAATTTAAGATTAGCCAATGTTCTTTATACGTTGAAATATGGGTAAAGAATATAATTTCTCTTATTTGGCACAATACATTTGCATCACTGATCTATGTCACAATAATCACCACATTATGATTGGAAAGGAGGATGGCTCTTTCTTGCAACTGATCTTTATTATAAATTTAGTCTTGTGTTAGTTTAACTTGCTAGAGTTTATAGCGTATTTAGGTAGAAATAGTAACTACAACTGTTTTTCTTTATTTTAAGAGTTAAACTTACTTGCAATTGTGTTGTGATTCAATAAGTGATTTTTGTGCTACAACATAAAATTGAAGCCTCCATGTGGGATCGATATTCTAGGACTCCACTAGAGTCCTGCATTACTTGAGTGATACGTATACTTCCGTTTAATTGTGTGATTCATTATAAAACTAAACTAATATATATATCTAAATCTAAGCTCATTAATTTTGGCAAATTAAAAAAGTCACACTAAGTTTTTGGCACTGTTGCACAGGGAGGTATGTTGACCTCATTTTTGATGAGGTCTTCTCTTCTTCTCTTTAGTACTTAGGATCTAGCCTTAGGCTTTTCCTTTGGTTGTCTTAGAGGACTAGAATTGGGACCCGCCTTTTAGAAATTCAAACCACTTCTAAACTCCCTGCAAACTCCACAAACTTGACTATAGACCCCTAATCACCTAGAGGGTTGAAATCGAATGTGGAAGTTTAAAGGATGAGTTCCTATAGGACTCTTTGGCCTTAGGGCCGCTCACAGGTGGCACAGTGCAGTGAAGGGGCTGACTTACACTACACTTACACACTACATTTCCACACACTTCCTAAAACCACACCCATACCCAACTTAACCTCCGACTCATGTAGGTGATTCACATGGATGGTCCTTAACCCCTAAGCCCTTGGCTAAGAGGGTTAGGAACAACATAGTGAATGCCTCAAATGAGTCCTTTCATGGCTCATATGGGCTTGAAATGGCTTCATGGCTCAACCAAAATGATTTCTTCCCACTTGAATTCACCCAATCTTCAATTTTCCAAATTTTCAATTTTTGACCCCGAGACCCTACACCTACTAAACCTACCCAAAACCCTTGAAATTACCCAAATTTTTGCAAAATTTCCAAATTACCCAAAATTTTCCAAAATCAATCCCAAACATCTCCACATCACTTAAATTGATCATCCATACCCAAAAATACCAAAGATTCCAAGAATACCCCCCAATACCCTCCAAATAACCCAAAATACCCTTCTTGGCCTAAAAATCCAAAAATTCAAAAAATTCCCAGAAAATTCCAGAAAATCCTAAATATTCCCAATTTCATTTTGTCCAACTACACCATGGGACAATTTTGTCAATTTACCCTACTTTTGTCAAAACCCCCAAATTGACCCATTTTAGCCCAAAGTGGACCCAATGTTAAACCAAACCTATCCAATTGACCCAAATTCTGGTCCAATTCAATTCTAAACTTCAATTCGACATCCCCAATACCAATCTAGACCAAATCCAAGTCCAATTTGGTTGACATTTGGATCCAATTCCACTTTTGGCCTTAAAGCCCAATTTTGACCTAAACCCAAACCTAACCCAAATAGGCCCAAACCTCAAAATCAAAACCCAACCAAAGCTAAAACCTCTTTGAAACACTCCCATAAACATTTCTAAACATTTATTTTACATCAATTTCAACTCTAGCCCAACATTGGCCCAACTTGGCCCACTTGGACCTATATTGGCCCATTCACCAAAAGAATTCAAATCCAACCCAATTCAAGTCCAAACTACCCCAAATTTGCTTCAAGTCACTCATGACACATCCATGAGCTAAACCCAACAATTATTTGGCCCAACCTCTTTACAAAATTTCATCCCAAAATCCATTTTAAAATTCAAAAGCCCACTTTCCTAATCCATCTTAAAAGCCCATCTAAAACCCTTTCAAAAAAGCCCAAAATTCTTCCAAAGCCCATATGACATTTCCCCTCATCATACTTTCAATTAAAATCATCCCTAAGTCCTAAATTCATCATCAAATAATTCCAAATCAAGCCTCATGCCAAATCACCCCTAAATACCAAAATTTTCCTTAAATCCATTTCCATGAAATTGACTTCACTTTTCCCGAAGCCAAATGGAGCCATGGAGCCATGCATAAGCCATATGCAAGCCATGAGAGCCTCTTTACATGTCACCATGCCATTTTGGGCAAAAGGAGGAGGCTCTTTCCTTAACTCCTAAAGGTGGTTAACCACTTCCATGATTCCACTAAACCATGCTTAAGCCTAATTGTACTTGGATTGTGACTTGACCCCACTAATCAAGCTGATCCAAATCACTTTCTCCTCGGCCTAAACCAGGCCTTGGGTGGTGCACCTAGCCCAAATGGGTGGGTTGACCCATTTAGGTCCAAATCTAGCCATGCCCCATTCCACTTTGGATCAAAGCCTTTACACATGTCCATGGCCGATTGATTGCACAAACCTCCGGCCACGACCCACCCGACCACGAGGGTGACCCATGCTCGGCCGGCCGGCCACCGGGCCGCCGGAAAACACCATGGCCGAGAGCTCACATGTGAGCCAACATTGAAATTCTCACTTGCTGAGCTGCCCCATCCCTAGTGGTCACCATGGCTGATCTTCTCCTCACCGGAGCAAGCTGATCCCAAGCCCTAACTCTCCCCAGGAGGCCCCAGACCGGCTCTATTTAAACTCCACCCCTCTCGGCCATGAGAGGAGCCAAGCACAAACCTTGCCGAAACTCGCCAAAATTGTTCCAAACCCTTCACCATCCTTAGAGCGAGTTGATCCCAGGTGTCAATTTGCCCTAATCCCCACCAACGAGCCCGATTTCTCAGCCGAAATTCCACCCGAAACCGGGACACTTTGCCACGGTGAGCCAATCCTCGAATTGGTCGGTCCTACACCTTCACTGGACCAAGAGGAGAAGTTTCCCACTGAAAGCCCCATCTCCGAGGCCACCCAGGTTGCCACGGCCTCCAAGCTTTGTGATCGGTCGTGGTCACTTTCATAGCTAGGCGATTCACCGGACCGGGAGACTTCATGCGGAGCTTGTCGGGACCCAATCGAAGGTGCAACAACTCTCGGATTGAAGCCACACTTCTCCGAGCTAAGGTATGAGTTAACTATCCATCCCGAGCTTCGGAGATTCTCCATTTCAAATGCCTTAGTTTCAATGCATGTTAGCCGTATAGATGTGTTCGTCTCTTCGAAGACGAATCCATAGAGTATAAGAACGTAAAAATCCATTGAGAATCGAGTGAGATCTTAGGGATTTAGTGTGGACGGCTCTCGGGTGAGAACACTTGGGGACGATGAACGGATGCCGTCCATTCAATACACGCGCGCACGGACGGCCGAGGATTGCGTCGGACCAGGAGACGGTACGAGAACCGCGGGGCCCGGGCTGCTGACTCAGGTGGCGGCGTCGAATGGGAGCGCGACGCGTGTGCGTTCGGAGCTGCCGAGGTTGACGCGGCGCCGCGTGGATAAATAGATAATTAGGGTATTTTCTTATTTATTTAATTCCCTAAACTTCAAAAATTCATATCTACGTGTAGGAAAATCACAAAAATAAAATAAAAATACCCTCTTGCTCGGTGAAGAGAGGAGAATAATGTGGAAAAGAAATCACTTAATTTCATCAAGTATTTTATTTTTTATAATTTATTTACTCTCTGCATTGTTTTAATTCTCCATGCATGCATACAATTCACCATGGCATGAGACCATAGGACTTTTGAAGCCTACGAACTTGGGAACATTCCCTGAATTTTCCAAGGTCGAAGGCCATCTCTGTGAAAAGTTATTTATTTTTCAAATGCATGTTGCTGTATTGAGTATTTTAATTCCAAAAAATAGCATGTTGTGAAATAAATTCTAGGAAAATTTGGTGATGTTCCTTATGACCGAGAGAACCCTAGGAAAAATAGGTTTTGGCTTAGTTCATTCAAAACAACCCTAATTGGCTTAAACACTCAAAATAGGTCTTTAATTAATTAGAGTTAACCAGGCATCAAATTGACTTGAAATCAATTCTCCACTGACCTTTAGGATCAGAGGAACCCACCATAAAAATTTGAGGTCAATTGGACTTGGTTAGCCCTATTAATTGGGTTGATTAAGTCACTTAGCCATTTTAAACTTTAAAAATTCATAACTTTTAAAATACTTTTCAAAAATTCACTAAATTGGTTTTGGAGCCTCTCTGATATCAGGGGAATCTAAGAAAATTAAAATTTCAATTTTCTAAAAAAGTTGATTTTTAATAATATTTTAATATTTTAATAATTAAAAAATAATAAAAATCACAAAAATAATAAAATTCACCAAAATGTCACATTTTGAATTTTAATCACTTAGGAACAAATCCCATATTTTTCCTAAGTCTATTTTGTGAGATATTATATTTTAAAGCCCTAGGGTAATTTTAAAATTAAAAAAAAGGTATTTTCTAGCATTTTCACTAAAATAATTACAATAAATCATAAAAAAATCAGAAAATTGCAAAATTTGCTTCTCTGGTTTCCTTGATATCAGAGAGATTTTTGAAAAATATAAAATCCATTTTTCAACATTTATTTTATTTTTAAATTAATTAATACTCCAAAACTCAAAATAATTATAATAAAAATAATATAATTCAAAAAATCACCAAAATTGGTCCAAGTGCTTCTCTGGTCATTAGGAATGTCCCCTAATTTTCTTAAGGACAGAAACTTTCCCTTGGTCATATTATTAAATTCTCCTTGAAAATCTCTATTTTTCACCAAAAATAATTATATAAATAAATTAAATACAGAAAAATCACATTTTCTCCTCTCATGTCTTTATTGACATATGAGTGAAGTCACATAAAAATTTCAAGTTCATTTGAGTTCAATTTAGTAAGTTATGAAATTATTAAGCTTAAGGGGTAAAATGGTAATTAAACTTTTAACCCTTAATTAAAACTTTAGGTTTAATAAAATTAACAAGTAAAATATTTGATCTTAATCTGATTTGGATGATTGAAATTTAAATAATTAAAGGGTAGAAACTCATTAAACAATTTTCAAAATGATTAAACTTTAATTAAATAATGGATTAAATTTGGAAGAATAATAAAATTGGAATTATTAAAATAAGGGATATTTATTAGGAAGAGATTTATTCTTTAATTTAAAAATCCCTAAATTAATTATCTCATTAATATTCAACTCTTAATTAAAATGATAATTCAAATTCAAAATATTAAAAGACTTAATCATTAAAACTAAAATTAAATTATTAAACTCTTTCAAAAATTTCAATTAAAATTAAAGATAAAACTAAATTAAAAATTAAATTAAATTAAGCAAATTAAATTGGATTAAATTAAATTAAATAATTAAATTAAATTAAATTAAATAATTAAATTAAATTAAATTAAATTAAATAATTAAATTAAATTAAACAATTAAATTAAATTAAATTAAATTAAATAATTAAATTAAATTAAATCAAATCAAATTAATTAAACATCAAAATTAAATCAAATTCAATCAAATTAAATTAAATTAAAACTCAATTAAATTAAATTGAATTAAATATAACATCACTTAAGACATAAAGAATTGAAAATAAATGTAAAATAACTTGAACACTATTCCAAATTTAAACCCTTTAACTTAAATCAAATCATTTGAATACTAACTTACCCTTGAAAGCTTTAGTTATTATAACTCCTAAATGAAACATTAAATGAAGTGCTACTTCACTCATAAGATATTCAAATGTCTTAATTCACTGGGCAAGTTAACAAAACTTGAAAACCTCGGACGATTGATTCATTTGTATAATTAAATTCATTTGGACTTAAAACAATCCTAGAAATATTGAAAAGATGTTTAAGATCCTTCTTAAGCACTTCCTCAATATGATAGGACATTTATAAGAACAATTGAATTTGATTATTCTTTGATGAAGAAAATCGTCCTTAAACTAAAACACAAAGAACCTAGACGTCATAGGAAATGACTAGCTATAGGATTAGGAATTTGGTAGAAAACCATAACCTTTCCCTTAGCCTTACCTAGGAACTTACTTAAGTATGCTAATTGTGTTTTAAGTGCGGCTTGGGATGACGGGAAGACCCTCCGGGTACGCATTTGTATTATTGCGATTTACTTTCCTGCAATTTATTTTCCGACAATTTACATTATTGCAATTTACTTTATTGCAAGCTGCGTTTATTTTTTCTTGCATGATAAAACAAGCTGTTGCATGAAAACCCACACCTTTAGGATAGCCCCTAAAGCTGAAACCAAAACTAAGTTAAAAGTCATTGCAAGATAAAATTCACCGCCACAACATTTCAAAATATAAAACAACTCAAAATTTAATCACAAACGGAACACAAAACTACAATTACAACTAAATTAAAACGTCCTGTTGGATGATCGGGAATACCTCGGATGATGCAACCTACGTGTTGCTAACGGGATTTCCAGCGGTCTAAATGAAAGTGTGGAACTCATTCGAGTTGAGTTTAGCAAATTCATCCGGACTAAGTGAATCCGATAAAAATAATGATGCCGGAAGGATGGAGCCAGTGGGATCTTAACAGGTGTCGTTATAATCAACTTTAAGATTTGTTTTAATCAAAATACAAAACACTTGGAAAATTAAGACTTCTCTAGACCAAAACACTTCTCTCATCTCCTGATTTATGATTTCTAAAAACTAAACCTCTGCAACAATAAGGAGCTCGGAGCATGGTGGGCAGCACGGCCATCGTCATCAGCAAAACTTGAACCTACTTCGACAAAACTTTTCTAGAATTAAACAACCAAGCCATAGGACTTCGAGGTAGCTTGCACTAGTGCAACATAAATCCTCAACTCTTCGTTAGGCATTTGCATTGCAAATTAAGCCCTAACCGGTCTTAGGATTCCGAGGTAGTCGTCCAATACGACAATAAACCCTCACATCTTCTAGGCTATTTGTTTGATTTTATCATACAAATATAAGTCCTAATTAATTAAAATTGGCAAGATTGAAATACTAAATAAACATTAGGACTTTCCTGAATTCGAACCAAACAATAGGATAGTCGGGAAATTATCGAAGTTCACTTCGAATCAGTGATTTCTCCTACCTCTCTTCCTTTGGATTCACAAAACAAAATGTTCCAAAACTTGATCCATTCCTTATTGAAATTCCAAAATTCAATCTTTGAAAACCTTAAACTTTGAAATTCTTGAAAGCAGAATTATTGATTATTATCGAGAGTTTTCTTAGGTGATTCCCGTCACTTAAGATGTAATTAACTATAGGGGCTTGCCCTTATAGGGAATTTTAAAGAACCCAGGTAATATAAACCATGTTTAATGTTTTCATATTAAGCAGGGGAAACTTGTCGGCTTATAAAATTGGTTCGCAGACCAAACGGATGTCACTAATCTTCTAGTTTATTTAATCAAGCCCCATCATCAAGCGGTGTGTACATCCTTAGGGATAGATACACGGTTTGTGGTGCGGTGCTCGTTTATATAAACTATTTGGGATGTGAGGTCGGTTTAATCTCATATCTTAAAACCTTCAAATTTAAAATTATTTCCAAAATCAAATACTACTTTTCAAATTATTTATTTTAATTAAATTAAAAATTCGCCGACAGATTTCTGTTAGGCGACCCCTTCTTCAAAATAAAACACGACCTAAAAATAAGCCGCACAGGATTTCTGGCGACTCCGCTGGGGAAGATTTCTCTCTCCATTATAATCAAATAATTCTGTTTTCAAAAATCGGTAGTGTATCCATGTCCCTAATGGATCAAACTACCCTTCTTTCCGTTGGAATACTATGTTCATTTCTATCTTGAGCAAGTATAGCCAACATTCTCTCGGATTTAGGAGCCATTGTTTAGACACCTCTAAACGGAGAGGTTCCGAGATCCTTTTACCTCATTTACGAGGTGGGGTGGACCCCCGATAGGTGTTAGTTTAGGAGTGATCCTTCGAGTCGGGAAGTCTTGCTTAAGACTTTCTTTTCCTTTCAGAATCGGATTCCTTACCTTCTCTACACCTTTGAACATTCCGTTCTAAATAAACAAACCCTCTGATAAGTGATTCTTTTAACAAATGATTCTTTTTTATAAATACATGAACAAAGAATGAGTTCGGACTCTTTTCAATTCCTTTCTTTTCGTCTCGAAGAAAAGAAGCATAACTTGGGACGACAACCAGAATCTACCTTGCGAAATGGAAGCCCCGAAATTGATTTTCTCCTTCACTAACGGACCTGGACTTCGCCATCCATAAGGATGAGACTGCCCAACAACGGGGTCATCCGATTTGGACGGGGGTTTGAGCTACGAACGTCGAGGTCACCGACGTCTCCCTCTTTGCACCGACGAACAAGGTATCCGAAGCCGAGGAACCACTCGCTCGAGTTCGACCTTAGGTCGACCCAAGAGTTTCCTCCCTGCAAAGGGTCCCGACTAGGAGGAATACTGCTGTCCGCGGGAGGACTCGTTCTTACTACCCCCACTTGGTCTAGTTGTTTCTGCACCTACCCGGACTTCGCCAAATCGAAGGGGAAAGAAATCCGAACTATGGTAAACTCGTTACCGTGGAGGGTACGGATCTTCTGTAAGACCTTCGTCTTCGAAATCGGGTCCGATTCGAAGATTCCGTCGCTGACAAAAACCCGAAGAAGAAATAGAAATAGAAGGATCGCCGGGAAGCCGGAGCTGCCGAGATTGCCTTCTGGAGGAAATTCCGAGTTGCCGGAATATACACCTCTACCGGAATATACACCACTGCGCGACTACATACCACTTTTGGGAGGAAGCGGGTTCCATCCCCTCTCCGCCGCGAGAGGATGAGGAGAATGTCCGCAAGATTGCTTGCCACATTACCTCGACCCGCATACTACAACGATAGCCGCAAGAAAAGAACTAGAACTACGTCGTTTGCTCGACTGCAAACTTTGGTAGAAAAGCTAGCAAAGAAGGAAAACTGCCCCGTGTCGGAAATTCTACAGAGGATTGGACGAGTGCCAGTCAAATCCCGTCTTGGGCCCCGAGTAGAACCCGCCGTCATGATAGAAAAGCCAAGCAAGAGAATGAAGGCTAGCCCGCCTGTCGTAGTATCAGGATTACAGATTAGGGAGGATACCACCTTCCGGCATTTGACGACGGACCATCCGGTCCTAGACCTTCTGCTGCTAGAAGGATGGTGTGGCGTCCCACTACGGGGCGGTTGAGATTGAAACAACGGCCCGAGAGAGAAAGTCTCGCCGGGGAGGCTTGAATCCGAAGAAAGCTCTACTTGCGATGAAGGGGACTCGTGAAAAAAGGACCGGCAACCATCGCATGACAACCACAAAGATACACAAAAGCTCCGCTAGAAGATGCCATGGAAAAGTTGAGAACCGACATCCGACGGTTGGCAAAAGAAAGAGAAGAAAAGTTCGGAGATGAGATCGACTCATCGGAATTCATGGACAATGAATATGCGGAAATCAACATGGTTGAGACACGAGCTTCATCGGCTTCTCGAGGTGCTCCTGCAGCTGCGAGAGAGAGGAGCCGGAGCGATGAAGAGACGGCTTCGGGAAAAGGACGACACGATCGCTCGAATGGCAAAGAGGATGGAAGAGATGGCCATAGCTCGGCCACTCTCCAAAGTCAAGTACAACCACATGAGAGACACCCCGAGAGGTCATTCACATCGTAGACGGAGGGAAGGAAATTACATCCGTCGATGGGGATGACCGAGTGAAAAAGGATACGAGCACAAAGTATGATCCACGAAAAGGATATCAAGAACTTGGTAGAGCGGCGGGTGCGAGAAGCCTTAGCACAATCGAAGAACGGGACATCTATTCGGACGGGTAGACCTTACCCGGAAGAATTCGACGCTGTCCCGATACCGAAGGGCTTCGTACCACCTCCGTTTAAGACCTTCGATGGAGCCGGGAACCCCGACGGCATGTTGCACACTTTCGTGCCGAGTTGTTGCAATGCCGGCGGGAGCGATGCGCTACTCTTCCGACGGTTCGTTAGCGATCGTCGGGAATCGCCTTCGGCCGGTATGCGGGATTACCCAACGGATGCAGTAAAGACATTCTCGGAGCTAGAGAGCCTCTTCATTAAGCGATTTGCCGGAGCTCGGCACCACATCACTATAGGTGATTTAGTGGTAGAGAAACAAAGGCCGAATGAAACTCTAGTGGATTACATACTTCGATGGAGAAATTTAAGTATAAAGTGTGAACCACAAGCTGCAAGAACAACATGCGGTCGGCATCTTGCTTAAAAGCATTCACGGCCCGATAGCACTTCTCCTCGAGGGATTCACTATTAAGACTTTTGAGAAGTTGTTAAGCAAGGCCGGAAGCTTGCAAGAAGAGGCGAAGCAATTAAGTTTTGCCGACAAGACGGACAAGCGAGAAGCCGGTGAAGACTTTCGAAAAGAAATGCGGGATCGTTGCGAGCGAGTTGACAAAGGCAAACAGCCGATGCAAATACCACCGAACGGCCGCAGCAACCACAACAAAATTACCGAGCAACCCCGGTCCGGCTATCGGTCGTCTCCGCGAGTATGAACAACCGTCTCGTCCGCAACGTACATTGAGGGAGCTTACGAGCGAGAGAATATCCGTTCAAAAATGAAGCGGTACCGAAGATGTTCCGTAGCTTAATAAAAACTCCAGATTTCCGAGTTGCCGAGCCCAAAAGACCGGAGGAAGTCAACAAGAAAGGTGATCCCGACTTTTGCCCCTACCATCGGATGCTTGGGCACAAGATAGAAGAGCTGCATTACCTTCAAAAGTTGGCTCAACGACAACCTTCGGAAAGGAAATATAACAATCCCGAAGGAGTACATGAAGGAACCCCGGAAAGGAGGTTTCGTCGATGTTATCTCAACCGATCCCGTCATTCCGATAGATCCCTATGCAGCCGACGATGGATGGACTACCGCTCGGACGAGATCTTCGAAGAAGATTTTAGACAACATCCGAACCGCTTCGGTGCGAGCTTCAATTCGAGTTCGAGACCTGTTAAGCCGGTACTTATCACTTGCGATAGAAGAGCCACCTCGACGAGGAGAAAATCGAAGAGAAGAAGAAAATTGACGAAGAAGAGGTGACCGAGATTCCTAAGGCTAGACTAGGGGCTGCTTATCCTAGGATAGTTGTTTCCGATTCGGGGAGAAATCCCTCGAACCTCTGATTTTGTATGATTATCTGCTCACTTCGGTGGGATCATATAATGATAAGGGTGATGGCGTTGGCTACGTTTTGACTGTTTCTAACGATTGCGTAATTAGCGACAATCCGGGCGTCGATTTCGATACCAACAACAATTCTCAAATCATACAAGATCTCGACGATCAAAATGACGAAGAAGACATCCATCAAGGAGGCTACGAGAGTTCAACTAGCAACGGATCTATCTGTGAGTTTCGAGGAGCTCCAGTTACGATAGAGTTAGAGCCTTCAGATTTTGAAGATAATCCAGAAGAGCCAGTCATTCCGATTCAGGAAGAGACACCGACAAACTCAACACTAGATTCAGAAGAAATTACAGAAGTCAACCTAAGAAGTAGAAAAGTTCTACCTCCGAGAATGGGTCCAAAAGACAAAGGAAAGCAGGTGGTTGTTCAAGAAGAACCAACCCCGGCGGAAGACATACCCGTTCGAGAAGAAGCCGAGACCCGGGAGAACAAAGTGGACTACAACGTGCTAGCCCATCTTAGGAAACTACCGGCCAAGCCGAGCATTTACGATGCTCTCATCTTATCAAAGGAGATGAGGAAGCTCGATCGAGGCCTTACTTGATCCGGAAATTTGCTTAGCTCAAATGGCCGGAGATTCCTTAGATGAGGTTTGCTCGTTAAAGGAACGACGAGGTGTTACCTTCACGGACAATGACCTACTACTTGGGACGTAGATCACAACCGACCGTTGTACATTTCGGTTACGATTGGGAAGTTTACGCTCTCCGAGTTTTGGTGGATCCGGGAGCATCAATCAATATAATGAGTCTTCGAACACTAGCATACTTGGAAATTGATGCTCGTGAGCTCGAGGCCGACAAAATGTTATTAAGAGGATTCGACCGAAAAGGAGAAAGAGCCCTCGGGTCAATAACGCTACTGATGAAGACCGGTGATTTAGCAAAGACAACCGCAAAATTTCATATAATCGATTCGAAACGTCGTTCAACGCTCTCTCGGGCCGACCATGGATACATGAAAACGAGGATGGTACCATCATCTCTACACCGGTGCATCAAGTACTACGATGGAGGGGAACGGTGCATCGAAGGTGACTTACAACCATTCTCCGTACATGAGATTGGAGTCCATGAAGATGCGGCTTATTATGCACCGCCAAAGAAAACAATCTTCTCCGGAGATACCATAACAAATGAAGCAAAGAAAGTTCGAGACAACGAAGAACTCGAAGTTCTAGTCCAACGATCACTCACCACTCCCTTCCGGCGAGATGATGAAGGTTTCTCCACAACTCGCATCCGAGGTCGAGGCCGGGGACGAGGCCGTGGTAGAGACACTAGGACAATTGGACAGAAGAAACCGGCCATCAATGTTGATTGGGAAGATAGTTACGAAGAGGAAAAAGAAATCAAGCAAGAAGCGACAACAATAAGTCGAAAGAAGCCGCAATACAAGATCTCCCTCGAAGATGAAAAGAACGAAGAATACAAATCAATGTACGAGAAGATTAACCACTACGTACATACTATGACCCTAACTCCGATCCATTCTAATAAGATCGAGGGTATGGAGGTCAAAGAGGTACGTAGTGACGGTCTAAAGCCGATCAAATTCTACCGTGGTGCTTCTTCCTCCAAAGCTGAAAATAATGTACAATTCGAAGATGTCACTTCATCAGAATTAATGGAATTACCTTTTGAGTGGTACTCTCCCTGTGTTCAAAATTTAATTCAACATGGTTTCTTACCTCGACAATGGACAAAAGGCCAATCACAACATTTTGAAAAGTTATGGAATAACTCCGGCCGTCCTCCCGATTCAAAGTATGGACTCGGATTCGGCACGGTAGGGTCGGTTGACGATGCCGAATTTTGCTTGGTTGTCACTTGCAAGTCCGATGAAAGCCGCATGGAAACTACGAGACGAACTCGAAGATTTACAAATTGGAGACGCTCCACGGAATTCGAAGAAGAAATTAAATCCACGATAGATGAGTTAACGGAAGTTAACTTAGGTACTAGCAAAGAGCCTAGACCTACCTTTGTTAGATCCTTACTCAATAAAGAAGACTCATAAGAAATAATCGAGTTATTAATGGAATTTAAAGACTGTTTTGCTTGGAGCTACGATGAAATGCCGGGATTAGCCCCGGGGGTTGCGGTCCATAAGCTAGGAGTGGATCCTACTTCGTTCCGGTCGGACAAGGTCCCGGAAGAATGCGTCTGGAAATCGAACAACAAGTCATAGCCGAAGTTAAAAAGCTAATAGACGCTAAATTTGTCCGTGAAGAACAATACCCGACCCGGTTAGCCAATGTGGTGCCGGTCGAAAGAAGAATGGTCGGATCGGAATTTGTGTGGACTTCGAGAGATTTAAACAAGGCATGTCCAAAAGATGAATTCCCTCTACCAATTCCAGAGCGATGATCGATATTGCTTCGACACATGAAATATTCTCATTCATGGATGGATCTTCGGGATACAACCGGATAAAAATGGCTCCGGAAGATGAAAAGCTTACGGCATTCGAACGCCGATCGGAGTATTTTGCTACACGGTGATGCCATTCGGATCGAAGAACGCGGGAGCAACCTACCAAAGAGCAATGACAAGAATTTTTGATGATCTCATCCACAATCAAGTCGAATGCTACGTGGACGATGTCGTCATCAAAAGCAAAGTAAAGGAAAACCACTGTATGATTTGAGAATTGTTTTCGAACGATTAAGACAATTTAACCTTAAGATGAATCCCTTAAAATGCGCCTTCGGCGTCACCTCCGGGAAATTCTTAGGATTCGTTGTCCGACATCGTGGAATTGAAATCGATCCGGAGAAGATTAAAGCTATCTTAGAAATGCCGCCTCCCAAAACCTTAAAACAATTACGATCTTTTCAAGGGAAGGCTGGCATATCTTCGACGCTTTATCTCAAACCCGTCGAGTAGGTGTCGGCCTTTCTCGGCACTAGTTAAAAAGGACGCCAAATTTATTTGGGAAGAGAAATGCCGAGAAGGCCTTCGAAGACATTAAACAATATTTAATGACACCTCTTGTCTTAGCGGCCCCAGGTCTCGGGTAGACCGCTAATACTTTACACCGCGGCTTTAGATGACTCTCTCGGAGCCTCGTTAGCCGGGTCGATGATGAGGGTAAAGAAAATGCTCTTTACTACTTAAGCCGTCGTTTACTCCCGACGGAAGTAAGGTATCCCGCAATTGAAAAGCATTGTTTGGCCACGATCTTCGCCGCTCAAAAGCTCGAGCACTACATGCTTTCTCATAAGGTCAACTTGATTTCGAAGTTTAATCCATTGCAATACTTGATGACTCGTCCAACACTTTCCGGCGGACTTGCCGGATGGTCGATGATATTATTGCAATTCGATATAACTTTCGTGCCTCTGCGTGCCGTAAAGGGACAAGTCTTAGCGGACTTCCTCGCAGGCACACCCTTTGCGGCCGAATCTCCTCTCGATGATGATTTGCCGGATGAACAAATAATGAACCTAGAAGACCACGATGATCGACGTTGGGAATTATATTTTGACGGAGCATCTTCGGCACACAAAGACGAAGAATCGCAAGTGATAGTGCCCGGTAAGGCGGGAATCGGGCTAATCTTTATAACACCGGAGCGGGGGATGTTAAGATACTCCTACCACTTGACGGAACCGTGTACAAACAACGAAGCGAGAATACGAAGCCCTCATAACGGGACTGGAATTAACTATTCAAATGGGGATAACGGACATCAACATCTACGGGGATTCGCAGTTAATCATTCGACGAGATCGCCGGACGATGCGAATTCTAAAGCCAAGACTCGAACAATACTTCCGGTATGCCATACAGCTGTTGGAACAGATTCCAAATGTGACAATCTACAAAATTCCTAGAAAAGAGAATGCTTTAGCGGATGCTTTAGCCCGTCTCGCAAAAGAATTTGCCTGTTTGCAAGATGAATCAGTGGAAGTGTCAGTTCACGGACGTCGGGTCCTATCGCGGCTTGACATAGGCATGATACACAAATCGAAGAAGAAAAAGAATCGGTTGCGGCGGTGACGGAAAACACGAGAAGATTGGCGACGGCCATTGATAGACTACCCGCAAACAGGAAAGCTACCGGAGGATAGGTCGCTAGCCCATCGGATCAAGAAAAGAACTCGTCCTACGCATTAATAAACAACACATTGTACGAAGGTCTTTTGATCGAATGTGGCTAAGGTGCCTAAGCGGGTCCGAGGCCCGTGAAATTGTTAAAGAAGTGCATTCGGGACTCCGTGGCGCTCACCGGTCGGGTCCAAAAATGAAGATGAAAATTAAAAGACTAGGGTACTACCGGCCCTCGATGATGACCGATCGCATGAAAATCGCCAAGAGCCGTCACCAATGCCAAGTGCACGGAGTGGTTCTACACCGACCTCCAAATGTGCTACACCCGACAATTGCGTCGTGGCCGTTTGAATGTTGGGGCACGGATATAGTGGGTCCGATAGAACCACCATCTTCGAAAGGACATCGCTTTATTCTTGCGGCTACGGATTACTTTTCCAAGTGGGCGAAGCGGTTCCACTTAGAGAAGTGAAAGCACACCACGTGCTTGCGGTTTTCAAGAACCAAGTTGTCTACCGTTTCGGAGTGCCGCGCGAGATCATCTCGGATAATGGGTCGGCATTCGAAGCACACAAATCAACAATTTTGTCGGGAGACACGGAATCAAGCGGCGATACTCGACAATTTACTACCCAAGAGCAAACGGCCTCGGCGAGGCTTTTAATAAAACTCTCGTTCAAATCTTAAAGAAAACCTCGGACGATAATAAGAGAAATTGGCACGAGAAATTATTAGAAGCCTTATGGGCCTACTCGGACAACCTTCGGAACTCCTACCCAAGCTACACCTTACGCTCCGGTGTATGGGTCCGAGGCGAGTGTTACCTTTAGAGGTTCGACTTCCTTCACTCGAGATTGCGGTTGCAAACAAGATCACAACGAAGAAAACGCCGGACTACAACTCGAAGAATTAGAAAGCTTGGAAGGGAAAAGACTTGCGGCGCAGACGAGAACTTAGAACTATACCAAGCTAAGATGGTTCAAGCTCATGACAAGCCGGTCCGCCCAAGAACCTTCAAAGTTGGTGACTTAGTTCTCGTTCTCAAGAGACCTATTCTTGCACACCGCAAGATAGGAGGAAAATTTGAACCCACTTGGGAAGGACCGTTTGTGGTTGAAGCGGTATACTCGGGAGGTTCCTACCGGCTAGTGAATTGCCAGGGAGAACGACATATGCTTCCAATCAACGGACGATACTTGAAAAAGTATTACGCTACCTGATGTTTCGAAGGAATGAATTCTTCATCCCTAAGAAACACGGGCGAAGTAATTGCTTGTGATTGGGTCCGAACCCAAAAAAAAAAAAAAAAAAAAAAAAAAAAAGATAAAATGTGCTAAAATAAATAAATAAATAATAATAAAATTTTCCTCGTTTTCTTCTCCAAATCAAAGTCCCTTTTCGATCTTATCCTACTTCATTCCTTTCAAAATATAAGAATAATAAAAAATGTATCTTTAATAAACTTTTTCTTAATGTTCTTGTTCTTAGTACAACCCACGATCCTTTTCCTTGTCTTTTCGCGGGGAAATGTCGAACGGGCGGTTGGTCTTGAACTTTAAGAATGGCGTAAGCCTTGCACTCGATGAAAAGAGGGTGAAAGATGGAGCGATAATCGAGATTGACTCGGATTTCGCACCGACGAGCCTACGATACGAGGAAAGTGACCGGGTCCCGGTTAACCGAGAAGAACTACCCGGACGAGACGGTGATGAAAGTGGGTGGCCCAAGCCACCAATCCAACAACAAGAAAAGAAAAGCAAACACCGAAGAAGACAAGAAAATAAAGTCCGTAGTCGCTACGGCGGAGGGCGAGGCTTGTCGACCGCCGCGCCCGCGAGATTCAAGAAGTTTGGAGGGCTACTCTCGCGGCCACGCAACGAAGGAATAAGAATCGACGTATCCGCAAGATGTTAACAAAACTAGGCTGCGGACCGGCGCGACGAGACAATTGCTAATGCCGGCACATACACTTCAAGGACATCGGTTCACCGGGAACACGAAGAAAGGAGGCCAGCTCCTAGAATAACGAAAAGAACCGAGAGAAATCTCTAGAAGATCGAAGAAAGAAGGCTACCACGCCACAGGATAGAACCACCGAGCGGTGCATGACCTTGTTGCGAAGCAACCCCGGGGATGTCCCGACGGACATCATCCCCGAGGAGCCGAGGTATGCGGGGGAACGTGAAGGGATTGAACCATATATCCCACAATATATCACAAGGCCTCGCCATCCGCGGATCATTCCGGAATACGAGCTGGAGAGGATGCGAGAAAGTTGAAAAGAAAACTTTCGAATACTTCGAGAGAATTAAAGGAAGAAGAATCAACATACTAGAAGGCCTCGAGCTACACACCGACGTATTCTCGGAATATGAACAACGACAAATCGTGGATTGTATCCGGGATGCGAAAAGAATGGGCCGAGCGAGCCGCCCGAGGGAAAACACATACTCGGAACCCGGAGATGGATGCCGGGGAAAGGAAGAATCACAATACAATGCGGATGCTGCTACAACTTTGCTTGAAGACAGGAAGGGAAACCCTCCCGGAATACTCCGTCATGGGCAAGTAGATCCGATGCCATTAGTTATCAAGAGAATGGTAAAAAGATTGATAACATGGAGGGTACTCGCCAGCAGATTGCATACCCAATAGCTGCATTATCAACATTTACAAACGGGGTGACTGCATACCCCCACATATTGATCACCACGACTTCGTCAGACCTTTTTGCACGGTCTCTTTCTTGAATGAGTGTAACATCATGTTCGGATCTGACCTCCGGATAGCAGGCCCGGGTGAGTTCCGAGGGCCAGTAAAGATACCTTTACCGGTGGGTTCCGTCATGATACCTGCAGGGCAACGGAGCGAGATATCGCTAAGCATTGCATACCAGGAGTGCCGGTGGAGCGGATCTCGGTTACCTTCGGGAGAATGGACGACGAGTAAAATACCTTACCATTTCCAACCGGACCCGTAGCTAGAGAACCTCCGGCCTTACGAGTCGTGAGTTACATGGGAAATATCACACCTCCAACGTACATCCGGCTCGGCATCCTTGCCAAGGATGGCTTGGAAGGTGATGTTATTGACCATGTACCTCACTATTCGGACATGGATTTTTGACGAGATGATTCTTTTGATGGATCAACAAAGATCATACACGATCCGTTTTGAGTCTACATGGATTGTATGAAATATATTCCGGATCGAGTTGTATGATGTATTTTCAACATGATTGGAATGAAAGTGACCATGTCACGTTTTTGGCCTTCACCTCTTTTGTGCAAATTGATTAGGAAACGCCATTAAAGTCAAATGAACTTCGAACAAAGAACAGAAAAGAAATAAAACAAAAAAAAAAGAATAAAAGAAAACTTTCCTTAAAACTGAAAAAATGACAAACACCAAATTCACATGAACATTAAATAAACAATAAAAAATAAAATTTGAACCATTAAAAGATAAACGAAATCAACTTCAAAATCAAATTCCATCCTTCCAAATTCCGAATCAGATTTCAATCTTTTCAAATCTCAAATCAAATCCTCAATCAAATTCCAAATCCAATCTCGATCAAGTTTCAAACTTGATCTTCCAAATTTCAAATCAAATCTTAAATCGAATTTCTATCGAGTTCAAACTCATCCTTCCAAATTTCCAAATTTCCGAATTCAATCTTTCCAGGCTTCAAGTCTCAATCAAATTCAAATTCAATTTCTTCCAGATCTGGAATCAAACATCAAATTCAAACTTTTGGGTCGAGGATTTTTACATCCAAGACTGCACTGCTCTAGGATCCTTTTCCTATTGCACTGAAATACATCAAATTCAAACTTTTGGGTCGAGGATTTTACATCCAAGACTGCACTCGCTTTAGGATTCTTCCCTATTGCACTTCGAAATACATCAAATTCAAACTTTTGGGTCGAGGATTTTACATCCAAGACCGCACTTGCTTTAGGATTCTTCCCTACTGCACTGAAATACATCAATTCAAATATTTTGGGTCAAGGATTTTACATCCAAGACTGCACTGCTTTAGGATTCTTTTCCTATTGCACTGAAATACATCAAATCAAACTCTTTTGGGTCGAGGATATTACATCCAAGCTCGCACTTTGCTAGGATTCTTTCCCTACTGCACTGAAATACATCAATTCAACTCTTTTGGATCGAGGATTTTACATCCAAGACTGCACTGCTTTAGGATCCTTTTCCTATTGCACTGAAATACATCAAATCAAACTCTTTTGGGTCGAGGATTTTACATCCAAGACTGCACTTCTTTAGGATTCTCTTCCTACTGCACTGAAATACATCAATTCAACTCTTTTGGGTCGAGGATTTTACATCCAAGACTGCACTGCTTTAGGATCCTTTTCTTATTGCACTGAAATACATCAAATCAAACTCTTTTGGGTCGAGGATTTTACATCCAAGACTGCACTGCTTTAGGATTCTCTTCCTATTGCACTGAAATACATCAAAATTCAAACTTTTGGGTCGAGGATTTTACATCCAAGACCTGCCTTGCTTTAGGATTCTTCCTATTGCACTCTGAAATACATCAAATTCAAACTTTTGGGTCGAGGATTTTACATCCAAGACTGCACTTGCTTAGGATTCTTTCCTGTTGCACTTTGAAATACATCAAATTCAAACTTTTGGGTCGAGGATTTTACATCCAAGACCTGCATCGCTTTAGGATTCTTTCCCTATTGCACTGAAATACATCAAATTCAAACTTTTGGGTCAAGGATTTTACATCCAAGACCGTTTGCTTTAGGATTCTTTCCCTATTGCCTTGAAATACATCAAATCGAATTCCGGGGTTAAGGATTTTACATCCGAGACTGCATTGCTTTAGGATCATTTCCCTATCGCAATGAAATACATCAAAATCAAACTCTTGAGGTTAAGGATTTTACATCCAACACCGCTTTGCTCTGAGATCTCTTCTCATTGCAACGATTCAATCTAATCAATTCAATTTCCTTTCGAGGTTGGAGATGTTACATCTAAAACCTCGAACTCCAATTTTAATTTCAAATCAAATCCTTCAAATTAATTTTGACAAACTTCAATCTAAAAAAAAAACTCCGAGTTGAAATCTAAACTCACACATCAAAACATAAATTGAAACAAAATAAAATCTAAATCGAATTTCCCCGGATCATGTGATTTGGGATTCACCTCCTTTTCCTTTCCCCGGCGAGAGTTCGAGAATCTCCGGTTTCGGAGATATACTTGACACTCCCAGGCGGAAACTCTTCTACTTCGTCCTAAGTTTGTCACTTGGACATACTGTGTTGGTTTTGGTTGATCGCTTCGGTCAACACCGATACGCGCGGTGTGCTCCGTCAGCTCACCACACCTATTGGGGGTCCATTTGTTGACCTCATTTTTGATGAGGTCTTCTCTTCTTCTCTTTAGTACTTAGGATCTAGCCTTAGGCTTTTCCTTTGGCTGTCTTAGAGGACTAGAAGTGAAACCCGCCTTTTAGAAATTCAAACCACTTCTAAACTCCCTGCAAACTCCACAAACTTGACTATAGACCCCTAATCACCTAGAGGGTTGAAATCAAATGTGGAAGTTTAAAGGATGAGTTCCTATAGGACTCTTTGGCCTTAGGACCGCCTACAGGTGGCTCGGTGCAGTGAAGGGGCGACTTACACTACACTTACACACTACATTTCCACACACTTCCTAAAACCACACCCATACCCAACTTAACCTCCTGACTCATGTAGGTGATTCACATGGATGGTCCTTAACCCCTAAGCCCTTGGCTAAGAGGGTTAGGAACAACATAGTGAATGCCTCAAATGAGTCCTTTCATGGCTCATATGGGCTTGAAATGGCTTCATGGCTCAACCAAAATGATTTCTTCCCACTTGAATTCACCCGATCTTCAATTTTCCAAATTTTCAATTTTTGACCCCAGAGACCCTACACCTACTAAACCTACCCAAAACCTTCGAAATTACCCAAATTTTTGCAAAATTTCCAAATTACCCAAAATTTTCCAAAATCAATCCCAAACATCTCCACATCACTTAAATTGATCATCCATACCCAAAAATACCAAAGATTCCAAGAATACCCCCAATACCCTCCAAATAACCCAAAATACCCTTCTTGGCCTAAAAATCCAAAAATTCAAAAAATTCCCAGAAAATTCCAGAAAATCCTAAATATTCCCAATTTCATTTTGTCCAACTACACCATGGGACAATTTTGTCAATTTACCCTACTTTTGTCAAAACCCCAAATTGACCCATTTTAGCCCAAAGTGGACCCAATGTTAAACCAAACCTATCCAATTGACCCAAATTCTGGTCCAATTCAATTCTAAACTTCAATTCGACATCCCCAATACCAATCTAGACCAAATCCAAGTCCAATTTGGTTGACATTTGGATCCAATTCCACTTTTGGCCTTAAAGCCCGATTTTGACCTAAACCCAAACCTAACCCAAATAGGCCCAAACCTCAAAATCAAAACCCAACCAAAGCTAAAACCTCTTTGAAACACTCCCATAAACATTTCTAAACATTTATTTTACATCAATTTCAACTCTAGCCCAACATTGGCCCAACTTGGCCCACTTGGACCTATATTGGCCCATTCACCAAAAGAATTCAAATCCAACCCAATTCAAGTCCAAACTACCCCAAATTTGCTTCAAGTCACTCATGACACATCCATGAGCTAAACCCAACAATTATTTGGCCCAACCTCTTTACAAAATTTCATCCCAAAATCCATTTTAAAATTCAAAAGCCCACTTTCCTAATCCATCTTAAAAGCCCATCTAAAACCCTTTCAAAAAAGCCCAAAATTCTTCCAAAGCCCATATGACATTTCCCCTCATCATACTTTCAATTAAAATCATCCCTAAGTCCTAAATTCATCATCAAATAATTCCAAATCAAGCCTCATGCCAAATCACCCCTAAATACCAAAATTTTCCTTAAATCCATTTCCATGAAATTGACTTCACTTTTCCCAAGCCAAATGGAGCCATGGAGCCATGCATAAGCCATATGCAAGCCATGAGAGCCTCTTTACATGTCACCATGCCATTTTGGGCAAAAGGAGGAGGCTCTTTCCTTAACTCCTAAAGGTGGTTAACCACTTCCATGATTCCACTAAACCATGCTTAAGCTTCAATTGTACTTGGATTGTGACTTGACCCCACTAATCAAGCTGATCCAAATCACTTTCTCCTCGGCCTAAACCAGGCCTTGGGTGGTGCACCTAGCCCAAATGGGTGGGTTGACCCATTTAGGTCCAAATCTAGCCATGCCCCATTCCACTTTGGATCAAAGCCTTTACACATGTCCATGGCCGATTGATTGCACAAACCTCCGGCCCCGACCCACCCGACCACGAGGGTGACCCATGCACGGCCGGCCGGCCACCAGGCCGCCGGAAAACACCATGGCCGAGAGCTCGCATGTGAGCCGACATTGAAATTCTCACTTGCTGAGCTGCCCCATCCCTAGTGGTCACCATGGCCGATCTTCTCCTCACCGGAGCAGGCTGATCCCAAGCCCTAACTCTCCTCGGGAGGCCCCAGCCCGGCTCGATTTAAACTCCACCCCTCTCGGCCATGAGAGGAGCCAAGCACAAACCTTGCCGAAACTGCGCAAAATTGTTCCAAACCCTTCACCATCCTTAGAGCGAGTTGATCCCAGGTGTCGATTTGCCCCAATCCCCACCAACGAGCCCGATTTCTCGGCTGAAATTCCACCCAAAACCAGGACACTTTGCCACGGTGAGCCAATCCTCAAATTGGGCGGTCCTACACCTTCACTGGACCAAGAGGAGAAGTTTCCCACTGAAAGCCCCATCTCCGAGGCCACCCGGTTGCCACGGCCTCCGAAGCTTTGTGATCGAGCGTGGTCACTTTCATAGCTAGGCGATTCACCGAGACCGGGAGACTTCATGCGGAGCTTGCGGGACCCGATCGAAGGTGCAACAACTCTCGGATTGAAGCCACACTTCTACGAGCTAAGGTATGAGTTAACTATCCATCCCGAGCTTCGGAGATTCTCCATTTCAAATGCCTTAGTTTCGATGCATGTTAGCCGTATAGATGTGTTCGTCTCTTCGAGACGAATCCATAGAGTATAAGAACGTAAAAATCCATTGAGAATCGAGTGAGATCTTAGGGATTTAGTGTGGACGGCTCTCGGGTGAGAACACTTGGGGACGATGAACGGATGCGCGTCCATTCGATACACGCGCGCACGGACGGCCGGGATTGCGTCGGACCGGGAGACGGTACGAGAACCGCGGGGCCCGGGCTGCCGACTCGGGTGGCGGCGTCGAATGGGAGCGCGACGCGTGTGCGTTCGGAGGCTGCCGAGGTTGACGCGGCGCCGCGTGGATAAATAGATAATTAGGGTATTTTCTTATTTATTTAATTCCCTAAACTTCAAAATTCATATCTCTGTGTAGGAAAATCACAAAAATAAAATAAAAATACCCTCTTGCTCGGTGAAGAGAGGAGAATAATGTGGAAAAGAAATCAATTAATTTCATCAAGTATTTTATTTTTTATAATTTATTTACTCTCTGCATTGTTTTAATTCTCCATGCATGCATACAATTCACCATGGCATGAGACCATAGGACTTTTGAAGCCTGCGAACTTGGGAACATTCCCTGAATTTTCCAAGGTCGGAGGCCATCTCTGTGAAAAGTTATTTATTTTTCAAATGCATGTTGCTTTGTATTGAGTATTTTAATTCCAAAAAATAGCATGTTGTGAAATAAATTCTAGGAAAATTTGGTGATGTTCCTTATGACCGAGAGAACCCTAGGAAAAATAGGTTTTGGCTTAGTTCATTCAAAACAACCCTAATTGGCTTAAACACTCAAAATAGGTCTTTAATTAATTAGAGTTAACTAGGCATCAAATTGACTTGAAATCAATTCTCCACTGACCTTTAGGATCGAGAGGAACCCACCATAAAAATTTGAGGTCGATTGGACTTGGTTAGCCCTACTTAATTGGGTTGATTAAGTCACTTAGCCATTTTAAACTTTAAAAATTCATAACTTTTAAAATACTTTTCAAAAATTCACTAAATTGGTTGGAGCCTCTCTGATATCAGGGGAATCTAAGAAAATTAAAATTTCAATTTTCTAAAAAAGTTGATTTTTAATAATATTTTAATATTTTAATAATTAAAAAATAATAAAAATCACAAAAATAATAAAATTCACCAAAATGTCACATTTTGAATTTTAATCACTTAGGAACAAATCCCATATTTTTCCTAAGTCTATTTTGTGAGATATTAAATTTTAAAGCCCTAGGGTAATTTTAAAATTAAAAAAAGGTATTTTCTAGCATTTTCACTAAAATAATTACAATAAATCATAAAAAAATCAGAAAATTGCAAAATTTGCTTCTCTGGTTTCCTTGATATCAGAGAGATTTTTGAAAAATATAAAATCCATTTTTCAACATTTATTTTATTTTTAAATTAATTAATACTCCAAAACTCAAAATAATTATAATAAAAATAATATAATTCAAAAAATCACCAAAATTGGTCCAAGTGCTTCTCTGGTCATTAGGAATGTCCCCTAATTTTCTTAAGGACAGAAACTTTCCCTTGGTCATATTATTAAATTCTCCTTGAAAATCTCTATTTTTCACCAAAAATAATTATATAAATAAATTAAATACAGAAAAATCACATTTTCTCCTCTCATGTCTTTATTGACATATGAGTGAAGTCACATAAAAATTTCAAGTTCATTTGAGTTCAATTTAGTAAGTTATGAAATTATTAAGCTTAAGGGGTAAAATGGTAATTAAACTTTTAACCCTTAATTAAAACTTTAGGTTTAATAAAATTAACAAGTAAAATATTTGATCTTAATCTGATTTGGATGATTGAAATTTAAATAATTAAAGGGTAGAAACTCATTAAACAATTTTCAAAATGATTAAACTTTAATTAAATAATGGATTAAATTTGGAAGAATAATAAAATTGGAATTATTAAAATAAGGGATATTTATTAGGAAGAGATTTATTCTTTAATTTAAAAATCCCTAAATTAATTATCTCATTAATATTCAACTCTTAATTAAAATGATAATTCAAATTCAAAATATTAAAAGACTTAATCATTAAACTAAAATTAAATTATTAAACTCTTTCAAAAATTTCAATTAAAATTAAAGATAAAACTAAATTAAAAATTAAATTAAATTAAGCAAATTAAATTGGATTAAATTAAATTAAATAATTAAATTAAATTAAATTAAATAATTAAATTAAATTAAATTAAATTAAATAATTAAATTAAATTAAACAATTAAATTAAATTAAATTAAATTAAATAATTAAATTAAATTAAATCAAATCAAATTAATTAAACATCAAATTAAATCAAATTCAATCAAATTAAATTAAATTAAAACTCAATTAAATTAAATTGAATTAAATATAACATCACCTAAGACATAAAGAATTCAAAATAAATGTAAAATAACTTGAACACTATTCCAAATTTAAACCCTTTAACTTAAATCAAATCATTTGAATACTAACTTACCCTTGAAAGCTTTAGTTATTATAACTCCTAAATGAAACATTAAATGAAGTGCTACTTCACTCATAAGATATTCAAATGTCTTAATTCACAGGCGAGTTAACAAAACTTGAAAACCTCTGGACGATTGATTCATTTGTATAATTAAATTCATTTGGACTTAAAACAATCCTAGAAATATTGAAAAGATGTTTAAGATCCTTCTTAAGCACTTCCTCAATATGATAGGACATTTATAAGAACAATTGAATTTGATTATTCTTTGATGAAGAAAATCGTCCTTAAACCAAAACACAAAGAAACTAGACGTCATAGGAAATGACTAGCTATAGGATTAGGAATTTGGTAGAAAACCATAACCTTTCCCTTAGCTTTACCTAGGAACTTGCTTAAATATGCTAATTGTGTTTTAAGTGCGGCTTGGGATGACGGGAAGACCCTCCGGGTACGCATTTGTATTATTGCAATTTACTTTCACTGCAATTTATTTTCCAGCAATTTACATTATTGCAATTTACTTTATTACAGTTGCGTTTATTTTTCTTGCATGATAAAACAAACTGTTGCATGAAAACCCACACCTTTAGGATAGCCCCTAAAGCTGAAACCAAAACTAAGTTAAAAGTCATTGCAAGATAAAATTCACCGCCACAACATTTCAAAATATAAAACAACTCAAAATTTAATCACAAACAGAACACAAAACTACAATTACAACTAAATTAAAACGTCTGTTGGATGATCGGGAATACCTCGGATGATGTAACCTACGTGTTGCTAACGGGATTTCCACGGTCTAAATGAAAGTGTGGAACTCATTCGGTTGAGTTTAGCAAATTCATCCGGACTAAGTGAATCCGATAAAAATAATGATGCGGAAGGATGGAACCAGTGGGATCTTAACCGGTGTCGTTATAATCAACTTTAAGATTTGTTTTAATCAAAATACAAAACACTTGGAAAATTAAGACTTCTCCAGACCAAAACACTTCTCTCATCTCACGATTTATGATTTCTAAAAACTAAACCTCTACGTAACAATAAGGAGCTCGGAGCATGGTGGGCGGCACGGCCATCGTCATCGCAAAACTTGAACCTACTTCGACAAAACTTTTCTAGAATTAAACAACCAAGCCATAGGACTTCGAGGTAGCTTGCCTAGTGCAACATAAATCCTCGACTCTTCGTTAGGCATTTGCATTACAAATTAAGCCCTAACAGGTCTTAGGATTCCGAGGTAGTCGTCCGATACGACAATAAACCCTCACATCTTCTAGAGTTATTTGTTTGATTTTATCATACAAATATAAGTCCTAATTAATTAAAATTGGCAAGATTGAAATACTAAATAAACATTAGGACTTTCCTGAATTCAAACCAAACAATAGGATAGTCGGGAAATTATCGAAGTTCACTTCGAATCAGTGATTTTTCCTACCTCTCTTCCTTTGGATTCACAAAACAAAATGTTCCAAAATTTGATCCATTCCCTATTGAAATTCCAAAATTCAATCTTTGAAAACCTTAAACTTTGAAATTCTTGAAAGCGAATTATTGATTATTATCGAGAGTTTTCTTAGGTGATTCCCGTCACTTAAGATGTAATTAACTATAGGGGCTTGCCCTTATAGGGAATTTTAAAGAACCCGAGTAATATAAACCCCGTTTAATGTTTTCATATTAAGTAGGGAAACTTGTCGGCTTATAAAATTGGTTCGCGGACCAAACGGATGTCACTAATCTTCTAGTTTATTTAATCAAGCTCCACCATCGAGCGGTGTGTCTATCCTTAGGGATAGATACACGGTTTGTGGTGCGGTGCTCGTTTATATAAACTATTTGGGATGTGAGGTCGGTTTAATCTCATATCTTAAAACCTTCAAATTTAAAATTATTTCCAAAATCAAATACTACTTTTCAAATTATTTATTTTAATTAAATTAAAAATTCGCCGACAGATTTCTGTTAGGCGACCCCTTCTTCAAAATAAAACACAACCTAAAAATAAGCCGCACAAGGTACGGTAAAAAAAAAGAGCAACTGTTAAAATTTAATTTTCTAGTATTTGAAATCTTATATTTGAATTGCAAGTCTTAATTGTATGTCTCTGTTTAATGTTAGTGTGCTTATTGTGTTTGTATGTGTAGTATCGGATCTATAGGTTTAGTGCCTTACAATCCTGATTTAGAGCGTACTATTAGAAAAATTTGAAAACAACAAAAATAATCTGCAAATCCTCACAAAATGACGAACAATTTGAACAATCACTACAAAAATATATCAAGACCTTTAAGATATTATGCTAATCCAACAACAGATGCTATAAAAAATCCTGATGTTGCTGCTAATTCATTTGAGCTTAAACCTGTTATTATCTAAACGGTACAGAATAATCAATTTGGAGGAACACCTAATGATGATCCTAATTTACATCTCGCTAGTTTTCTTGAACTATGTGCTATTTTTAAATATGATGGAGTGTCACATAATGTTGTTAGACTTAGACTTTTTCCTTTTCTATTTAGGTATAAGGCTAAGGCGTGGTTAAATTCATTAGCACCTGGATCTATCAGAACTTAGAGAGAGCTTTCTCAAAAGTTTCTGTCAAAATATTTTCCTCCCAAAACTACTAAGCTGAGGAATGATATCACATCTTTTTCTCAGTTTGATGTAGAATCCATATAAGAAGCTTGGGAAAGATTTAAAGATCTTTTGAGGAAGTGTACACACCATGTTTTACCAGATTTGTTAATAATTCAAAATTTTTATAATGAATTACTGGGATCATTGAGATTGATTATCGATGCCACTGTTGATGGATTGATTATCGATGCCACTGTTGGTGGATCATTAATGTCAAAACCTTTTGAAGAAGCATATTTGTTAATTTAAGAGATAGCTACTAATAATTTTCAATGGCCCTCTAAGTGGGTAAATCCTAAGTGAGTAGCTAGTATTCACAATTTTGACGCGATAACTATGATAGTCTCTCAAATTGCTGCACTTTCCAAGAAAATAGATTCATATGGAATGAATTATTCTCCAACACCCTCAGTGTTAGAAGAAAATTTATCAGAACAGGTGATAGACTCTCAGATGTCTTATGAAACATTGAATGCCATAAATAACAAAGTCAATAATCCTTATTCGAATTATTATAATCCTAGTTAAAAGAATCATCTAAACTTTAACTGGAATAACACTAACGCTGTTTTTAACCTGCAATGGGGAAACAATCCTATGAATCCAGTTGGAAATTTGAACAACCAAGGAAATACAAATTATAGACCTTATCCTCCTAGATTTAATAGTAATCAACAATTAGAAGAATTTTTCTACTGAATAAATGATTCTGAATATGGGTAATTAAATTCAAGCTCACAACGTTGCAATGAAGAACATTGAGAATCAATTGGAACATATCTTTACTGCGTTTAATAATAGACCTTCTGGAAATCTACCTAGCAATGTTGAGATCAGCCCAAAAGATCAAAACAAGGAGAAAATTAAGGTTATTCAATTAAGGAGTGGAAAAGGATTAGAATCAAGAGTTCAAAAAGAAGTTGAAGTTGAAAGAGAGGAAGTGAACATTAAGAAAGGTTCTAATAAGATATATACAGATGAATATCTGCTAGAACCAATGAAGATAACTGTTGAAAAAGTACCTCTTTCATTTCCTCAAAGATTAAAGAAACATAATAGGGATAAAGATTTGCAAAGTTTTTGGAAATTCTTAAGAAATTAATGATTAATATTTCCTTTGTTGAAGCATTTGATTAAATGCCTGATTATGCAATGTTTATGAAGGATATCCTTAAAAAGAAAATAAAGTTTAAACACCACAAGACTGTTGCACTTAGCTGTGAGTGTAGTGCAACTATTCAGAAGAAGCTTCCAAAAAAACTTAAAGACCCAAGTAGTTCACTATCACATGTGCTATAGGTGAGAAATTTTTCAGAAGATCCTTATGTGATCTTGGAGCTAGTAATAATCTTATGCCTTTATCAACTTTCAAAAGATTGAGAATAAAAGAAATTTTACCTACTTGTGTGACTCTTCAAGTAGCTGATCATTCTATCGCTTATCCTAAAGAAGTTGTGGAAGATGTATTATTAAAGGTGGATAAATTTATCTTCCTGTGGAAATTATTATATTAGATATGGTGAAATATAAGGAAATTCCAATTATTTTGGGAAGACCATTTCTTTCTAATGGTAGAGCTATGATTGATGTTCAAAAAAGAGAATTAACTTTGAGAGTTAATAACTAAGAAGTAACATTTAATATTCTGAAATATATGAAATACCCTTCAACTGAAAAAGATGATGAGTGCTTTCAAATGGAAATCTATGATTATTTGAGAGAAGATTATTTAAAAGAAATATTTGAAGATAATGTGGAATGTGAGGATGAATATGAATGTGAAAGTGAAGATGATTTTGATGATATGACAAATGGAAAGTTAGAATTTGTTTAGGACAAAATTTAAAGATTGGATAATATGGAAAACAAAGATAAATGTTTAATTCCATCTATCATTAAACCCCCTGAGCTTCTGCTGAAAATTCTCCCTAATCATCTAAAGTATATGTTTTTAGGAGAATCATCTACTTTGCCATTCATTGTATCTTCAGATTTAAATGAATATCAAGAACAAAAATTACTAGACACTTGGAAAAGATACAAGAAGGCATTTGGTTGGTCCATAGGTGATATTAAAGGAATCAATCCATCGATCTGTATGCACATAATTTTATTGGATGAACAACATAAACCTAGAGTTGATCTACAAAAAAGTCTAAACCCAATTATGAAAGAAGTGGTTAAAAAATAGATTCTAAAGTGGTTAGATGCTAGAATTATATATTCTATTTCTGATAGCGTTTGGGTAAGCCCAATTCATTGTGTTTCTAAGAAAGGAGGAGTGAATTTCAACATAAATGATCGAGATGAAATTATACTGACAAGACAAGTCACTGGTTGGTGAATATTTATTGATTATAGAAAATTAAATGCCACCACCAGAAAAGATCACTTTCCTTTACCATTTTTAGACCAAATTCTAGACAGACTTGCTGGACAGAAGTAATATTTCTTTATGGACGGAGATGTCGGTTATCACCAAATACCTATTGCTCCTGAGGATCATGAGAAGACTACATTTACTAGCCCTCATGGAACTTTTTCTTTTAGAAGAATGCACTTTAGATTACGTAATGCACCTGCAACATTTCAAAGATGTATGATGTCCATATTTAGCAAATTAAGTGATGATGAAATAGAAGTATTTATGGATGATTTCTCAGTATTTGGAGATTCATTTGATGCATGCCTATGAAACTTAGAAAACGTTGTAGAGGTATGTGAAAGAACAAATTAAATCCTAAACTGGGAAAAGTGTCTTTTTATGGTTGCTGTAAGAATTGTGCTTGAGCATAAAATATCTGAATATGGCATGGTAGTAGACCCTGCAAAAATTTAAATTATAGAAAAATTACCACCTCCAACAACTGTGACAGGGGTAAGAAGCTTTTTGGGACATGTAGGATTCTACAGGCGATTTATTAAAGACTTCTCAAAAATTACTAAGCCTCTATGCCAAATTTTAGAAAAAGATAGAAAGTTTGATTTTAATGATGAATGTTTAAAAGCATTTGATTTACTAAAGGAAAAATTAATCGCTGCACCTATAATAGTTTCACCTGATTGGGAGAAACCATTTGAATTAATGTGCGATGCTAGCGATTATGCTATTGGAGTTGTTTTAGGGCAAAGACATGAAAAAATGTTTAAAGTTATATACTACGCTAGTAAGAATGTTACTGATGCTCAAATTAATTACAACACTACCGAAAGAGAGTAATTACCAATCGTTTATGCCTTTGAATAATTTAGATCTTACTTAATTGGAGCTAAATGTATAGTGCATACTGATCATTCTGCTATTAAATATTTAATGCAAAAGAAGGATGCAAGACCAAGTCTGATTCGATGGATGCTTTTAATGCAAGAATTTGATTTTGAGATGGTTAATAGAAAAGGGGTCGATAATCAAATAGCTGATCATTTATTTAGACTTGAACAATCTAATTTGGATGACTTTGAAGAGGAAATCACTGAAACTTTTCCTGATGAGCAATTATATAATATTATTGAAGGAAATTTACCATAGTATGCTGATATTGTGAACTACATCGTTGGTAATTATTTACCACCTGATTTAACAATGCAACAGAAGAAAAATATTTAAGCTTGATGCTAAATTTTATTTCTGGGACGATCTCTATCTGTACAAGCAATGTAAAGATCTTATTATTAGGAGATGTGTGCCTTATGAAGAAATTGGAGGAATTATTCAAGAATGTCATGATTCTGAATTTGGAGGATATTTCAGAATTGATAGAACTGCACATAAGATTTTTTAATTTGAATTTTATTGGCCTACACTTATCAGAGATATTTATATATTTATCAAAACTTGTGATCGATGTCAGAGAAGAGGCAATATATCTAGAAGAAATGAAATTCCTCTTAATTTTACTTTGAATGTTGAAATTTTTTATGCTTGGGGATTAGATTTTATTGGACCATTTATACCTTCATTTGGAAATATATATACTGATTGTTGTTGATTAGGTATCAAAATGGATTGAGGCAATAGCTTTACTTATGTGTGATGCTAGATGTTTTTTGAGGTTTTTAATGAAAAATATTTTCACAAGATATGGAATGCCTAGAGTAATCATCACTGATGGAAGATCCCATTTTAAGACTAATTTGATTTAGAAATTGGTGGAAAAATATAATATTATGGATAAAATCTCTACAGCATATTGACTGGGACATTTTATAGACTTTTCTATTACAAGGATTTACGAACTGATATTTATATATATTTATAATGATTTTGTAAAGTACAAGAACTCAACGTAAGCATATGTATCGTATCAAGTAATATAGGGCTCTAATGGAGTCCTGATTATCGATCACACAGGGAATTTATGAAGTAGAAAAAAGTGTTTCACAATAGATAATATAACACTGAAATCTGATACTCAAATTGCACTTAAAGTTTAATACTTCTATTTCTACTATGCAGAAAACAGTAGCAATTAATCAAACTATGATTACTTCTACTAACTTTGAAAACAGAATTAACTAACAGACACACACTAAACTATATACTTGAAAGGTTTTTAATATATGATAAAAGTATTTTTCCTCTTGCAATGGAATATGATGTGTGGAGGATATGGAACAAATATCTATGTTATTGTATCAAATGGGAGCATAAATGTTTCCCCTCTTCCAAGCATGAAAAGAACATTGACATATCCTAATTTTAGTTACTAAATCTAAGGCTAGGCAAGGAGGATACCGGCTCTCACTACGGAGCTCCCACTCACCCTTCACCTAAAAGCTTTAACCTTCGAGTTTAGTTACTAATCATAGAACCAATTTGGGGATCTCAGCTTGTCAGTCTGAAACCTCCAAATTGAAGTCCATCAAAACACTTTTCCCTATTTGTTTGTACTCAATTCCCATGAACTACGTAATACATACATGGAAATTAAATGGAATCTTCATTATTATTGTAGGACACTAAATCCTTTTAGAATTAATGTTCAACAACATATTTTAACAATTCAATTGGCTAAATTGAAAAGTAAATTAAGTTCGAAATGAAAAATCATCACAATTTCTTCAATACATTAAAAACACTTCAAATCCACATCAATCCACATCACATCTCTCTGAAAGAAGAAAGGAAAAGGAGACTACTCAGAATTCATGAACAAGACATAATAAAACATGGATTTTATATATAAAAGAAAAGTCATACAAACCACAAAAGGAAATACAACTTATCTCTTTCTCTTTCCCAACGCATTTCCCTTGAAGTTTTTTTAAATCCTTTTCTCTCTTCTTTACAACACTTAATTCCCTCTTTAGAATGGAAAGGAAGAAGCAATCTCTCACTTTACTTCTTCTCCTTCACTCCTTAGAGAAGAATTCCTCTCAAATTCTCACTTCTACACACTCTTCTCCTAAGCCCTAACACTTAACACACACTAAAACCACAAAAAACCCACACCAAGACCACACCATTTTCGTCCAAAAATAGTTACTTATAAGTTAGAAATAAAATCCCAAGAGTTTCCATAGGCATCTCTTCAAAAAGTCGCCAAAACTCCTCAAATTTGAATTCCACCGACATTGGGCTCCGGCGGTGCCCGATAGGGCGCCAGCGGTGCTCTATCGTCCCAATAATTGTAGAGTTCTCTGGAAAATGGCGCCGGCGGTGTCATAACCTGTTTTCCTCCTTTTATTCCTTTTTGCTTCGAATTCGTCCCTTTTCGCTTCTTTTTGCTCCAATCGACTAAAATCACAATACCTGCAATAAATCATGAAAAATACCTTTTTTTAAAGTGCAATATCACAAAAAATGGGTAAAATTATATAGAAAAAACCGTATATATTTTTGGTGGATCACATATCACCCCCAAATTAATGGTTTAGCAGAGATATCTATTCATGAAATTAAACAAATTTTGGAGAAAGTCATTAATCCTGAGAAATTAAATTGGTCTTCAAGATTAGATACTGCTTTATGGGCATACAGAACTGCTTATAAAACTCCTATAGAAATGTCCCCTTATAGATTAATATTTGGAAAAATCTGTCACATTATAGTTGAATTCGAATATAAAGCATATTGGGAGATAAATAAATTGAACTTTAATTTGAAAGATGCTGGTGAGAAAAGACTGTTGCAATTGAATGAAGTGGAAGAAATTAGAAATGAATCATATGATAATGATAGAATATACAAAGAAATAAGAATAATATAGCATGATCGAAAGATTGTCAAAAAGGAATTTGAACCAGGATAAATAGTTTTATTATACAATACAAGATTGAAATTATTTCCTGGGATGCTGAAATCTAGATGGACATGACCTTTCATTGTCATAAAAATATATCGATTTGGAGCTGTGATTATCAAAGACCGTAAATCTGGAAGAATATTCAAAGTTAATTGCCAAAGATTAAAACTATATTTTGAAAGCAATATACCTATTTTTAAAGAAGTTTTAATGTTGTATCAATCTGAATAACTGGAAGTTATGTCGGGCTGATGACGTTAAACCAAGTGTTTTGTGGGAGGCAACCCATAGTTATTGAGTGTTTACTTTATTTATGTATTATTCCTATTTTTTTACTTAAATAATTCTTATTCTTCCTTAAATATCATTAACAATATTTTAGAAATGAATCAAATCAAAATTCGGAAAGAATTTGGACGAAGTGAAGTTTGGCAAAATTTGAACTAGTGCCAAACGGCACTGTTATCAACATCGAACAACGCCGTTGTTCAGAGAACCATTTCTCATCTTTAAATTTGAGTTCAGGTGGTTGTAGAAGGTAAATCCTCCATTATAACTCCAAAAAATTGCCCCTAGACACAGTAACTGACACGCCTAAAATATGTACATTTTTTGTTATATATTTTTATTCATTTTTTATGATATTACACTTTAATGGAAGCTATTTTGTATGTTTTTTGGTTTTAGGTACAAGAAATGGTGATTGGAGTAAAAGAAGTAAAAATGGTGCAATTTGGAGCAAAAACAAGCAAGAAAGTAAATTTTGGCCCAACACCTTTCGATAAGTCTTTCTATGCTTAATCTCTTTTACACTTATTGCATATTTTCAAATGAGATTACACTTTAAAGAAAGTTTATTTTTACACTTATTTTGCAGGGCTATCTATTAGGAACGGAATGCAATTGAAACGGGGCGAATCAGAGCTAAAACAGAGCCAAACATTGCAAAATAGTGGAGCTGTGCAGAATAGGGCGCCGGCGGTAACCTATCGGGCGCCGATGGTGCCAGGAACCCACGACCATGATTTTTGGTCTTTGACAGTGCCTAAGTAAGGCGTCGCCGATGCCAGGAGCGGTTATTGGCCAAATACATTGAATCTGGATGTTTTTTGGAAGGTTTCTTCATGCACCTCTTGGGAAATTCATCCCTACACTATTTTAAACCAAATTTGAAGCCAAAAAAAGGGGAGTAGAAGTGAGAAAAATGTAAAGAATGATTAGAGATCTTAGAATAGGAGTAGAAATGTAGTTTTCTACCTTTTTTGGAGAGATTGGAGAGGGGATTTTGAGAGAATATGTAAGGGAATGTTCTAGAATTGCATGGATCGACAAGAGACTTTATGTGGGAGATTTTTATCTTTCTTTCAAAGGAAAAAAAGCTAGGTATTGTGTTCTTCATCATCTTATAGTTTTTTAAACACTTATTTTGTGGATTTGCTTTGAAATGAAGTTTTCCGTTGTGTTTTCTTCGTGCTTTGCGATGTCTTTCTCTTACTCTCTCTTCTTCTTTGGAAATAGTGGCATAAGAAGATTATGTCATTGTTTTCATTCTACTTTTATTTTACAATGAGTAGGATTCATGATTAGGATATTGGGATGCTTGCTAAAAGATGTTTTCATTATAAATGTGATGGTTTTTACTTGCACTTCATTTACAATAAAATAAAGGCCTGTTGTAGTGTTAAAATTTGTTATGATTGCTTTGACCCGAAAGGGGAGGTGTAATTCTCAACAAAGTGGAACCACATTCAATGTCCGTGAATGAATTGCATAATTCATGGGGATTGAGTGCAAATAAATAGGGAAATGTATTTTGATGGGCTTCGAATTGGAGGTTTCAGGGTGGCAGGCTGAGATCCCCAATTTGGTCCTAAGATTAGTAACTAAAGTCAAAGGTTAGCCTTCGGGTGAAGGGTGAGTGGGAGCTCCGTAGTGAGAGCCAGAATCCTCCCAGCCTAGCCTTAGATTTAGTTATTGAACTTAGGATATGTCAATGTTCTTTACATGCTTGGAAGAGGATGTGCTCTTTTGAGGGTAAAGAAACATTTATGCTCATATTTAACACATACAATATTTAATGTATCTCATTCCTAAACCTTATCCAATTCATTACATAAGATTAGTAGATTTTATTATCTCAAAATTCACCAAACCAATTTATCCAAAAAAGGTTATCTATAGAATTAATATTTACCTTTAGGAGTAGTTGTTAAAGAAAAACCACTTATATCGACCTTCCAAATTAAAGTCTGATAGTAGTAGACTAGAATTTAACTAAGGACCTCTCTTCCTCGCTTCCTTGTGGGTTCGATAAACGGGACTCCATTAAAGCCCAGTGTTACTTGATACGATACGTATACATGCATTTGAAATTGTGATTTTACAAAATCATTATAAATATATAAATCTGGGGTCATAAATTCTTGCATATAAATAAGACGCATCAAGATTTTGGCATCGTTGCCTGGGAAGCTTCGATAAGAACTTTAGGAGAATTTTAGTTAAACCTATAAGACTTAGATTTGGAATTTATAGAACTATATAGTTTGTTTAATTATTGTGTGTTTATTTTCAAGAAAAAAAATCCAAAATACCAAAAATATTTTTGATATCTGTCTTATTAGTTAAGTCTTTAAATCTGTATGCGTAGTTCAGGAGCTACAGACCTTGAATCTTACGACTCATATTTTGAGAGAACTTTTAGGAGGATGATGAATCAGAGAAGTCTCCATGAATTAAATATAGAAATGGTGGATCAACAATATAATAAACATTCAGATTTGGATCATTATTCTAGTAATTTTGAAAGAGTAAACCCTAAGAGAGTAATGAATTTTCAAGATGATATGCTTACTTTATTAAGTTCTCAGGATGGTGATATTGAGAGGAAGTTAGATCAATACTTAAAGAGTTATCCTCAAGGTCCCCAAGTTATAAAGAAAAATTCATTTGGACAATTGATTGAGCCTAACTATTTTGAAACTGGCCATGAGATGTACAATCCTTATTCATTTTATTGCAATCTCAGTTGGGAATATTATTCAAACTTTGACTGGAATACTAATTTTGGAGGAGCAAACCAATTTTGGGAAGATAATCAATTTAATCAGATATGTGATTAGAATAATCAAGATGATTTTAGCGAAGGAATTTCTTTCCCTTATAGATTTCACTCTAACCCACAAGATGAGGAAAAGGAATTACTATTAGAAAAGGATGTGATTCAATTGGCATGTGAGCTAGAAAGTCAAGGGGCAGCTATGAAGAATATAGAAAACCAGTTGGGGCAGATTATGAATGCAATTAATAGTTACCCCCAAGAGATTTTACCTAGTGACCCTGAGATAAACCCTAAGCAGATGAATGATGAGCAATTTAAAGTTATTGAATGTGAGGATATGATTCAAATAAATGATGAGTTGAGTAAAGGAGATTGAAAGACCAATGAAAGAAATTCCAAAGGAATTAGATAGATATATAGAAAGACCACCTCAACTCTTTACTCAATACCAAGGGGAAGAATTGGAAGATAACTTGAATCATAAGAGTAACGTAGAAGAATTTGATCCAGAATTTGAATTATCTAGAGAGAATCCGATCCAAAATTTGGGAGATATTGAATTATCATATATATATCCATTTCTTATAAATTTCAAGGATGATATTAATATGTGGATTGAGAAAATCAATAGAAGAATATTGGATCTAGAAAGAAATATGAGGAACAATGGTATAAATCAATCTAAAAAAGAAGAGCTAAATGAAATATTACAATTTAAGAATTCTGTAGGAATCCCTGATTCTAAAAAAGATTGATTGATTGATCGAGGATTACTTAATTGGAATTTTGATCTAGGAAGAATTATTTGTCAGGCCCGCGACATTAAAACCAAGCGCTTTATGGGAGGCAACCCATAGTTATCTGTGTGCTTTGATTTAGTGTGCTTAAGAGTCATGATTGTTAGTGTTGTATTGTGCTTTCTTTAGTGTGGATTGTTCAATTTTGATTGTTGTTGATAGATGTTTAGATTGTGTGTTGTTTTATATTATCTTTGTGTGTCATGATGGAGTTGATTCCTTAACTTCTTATTATGGTTATACTTTTATGTTCTCTTGTAGTAGTTGGATTGACGAGTCCACTATGACGAGTCTTACCCAGATTTATGTTTTACAAGAGTCATCATGAATTTAAACTATAATAGATCCATCTTAATTTTGTTACTTCCTTTCTATGACTTTAATTTCATTTGGTAGGAGTCACGAACCTATTTGATGAATAACTTGTGGATAATCTTACACTACGATTTATAATTGTTAGAGGTGTCGAAATAAAGAGATTTGATGATGCCTGAGATTGGTGCCTAGGAGCCAATACATCAAGGATTATTTTATCTTTGGGATTATAATCTATAAAATTATTTAAAAGTACCTAATTTATTAGTGTAGTGATTCCGTTAGAGATTGGAGGAAATTTAGTGAGATGTGATAAGTTAAAGGAAGAATTGTCCTCATTTATCATATGTGTGTTTATGTTTGTGTTACAACTTTATATAAGACTTGAAGAACATTTTTATATTCCCTTGTTGATACTCGCTATGCTAATTAAAATTTTATTTAGTGAACTTTATTCTAGCATGATTAGTTTAGATTTACTTTCTGTTGCATATTGTTCTGTCCTGATGAATAATTAAAGATGTTTTTGATAGACATTTGTGATAGATAGAATTTCTAAACTGTTTTTCTTCCTGCTTACTTTTTTGTACTAAATGCTATATATGTTAAAAATTAAGTTTGGTGGTAAAAAGAAAAATAAAATTTTAAAGTGAAAATACTTTCTTTTAGTGTAATATTAGTGTAAGCATGTTTTAGGCTAGATTTACTTTCTCCTGCAGTCATTCTATCTTGATTTTACATATATATAAATTTGATAGGATTTTGTAGTAGTTAGTAGATTCAATTTTTACTTTTTCTTCCTGCTACATTTTATGGAATTAATTGCAAAATATTTAACATTTATGTTTTGGGGGAGAAAGAAAAACAACATTCAAAGTTAAACTTTATTTGTCCTCAGTAGCCTCTATTTAATTTAATATTACTTTTAAATGACATGTAGTATGTGGTGTTACCTTTAGGTTACTACAATTTTGATTTTATGAATGTTAGAAAAATAACTTAGTTGAAATCCTATGTGAAAAAACTATTCTAGAGTTAATATATTTTGTAGGAAACATTGGGAAAATGATTTTGCTATTTATGGTAGAAAGGAGTTGAATATTTGAAAAGCTAAAATTCTTAGATTTATACTTAATGAGAATTGAGTCTTTATTGAAAACCTTTTTTTGATCTAATACTTACACCTATAAATAGTAAAGGAAAGTTTTGCGTTTTGAACTTTAGAAAGGGGATAGTGAAATTCAAAATTATTAATGGCGTATCTAGATATAGAAATCCTCACATAAAAAAAAGAGGAAAAAAAGGATTAAAAATGATCCCGAAAGAAAACAAAAAGTAAAAAAAAAGGATTGAAAATGATCCCAAAAGAAAAGAAATAAAAAAGAAAAGAAAAAAGTGAGGATAAGCTTAAGGAGAAGCCTAATCAAAAATTGGTTTCACTTGAATCTTTTTAAATGAAAAGACTTAAAAATAATCCTAAGCTTATTATTATTTCATAAAGTATTGGTCAAATTGGTATAAGTAAGGTGCTTAAATTTTATTTTTATATTTTCTTTAAATCTTTAGTTTGACAAGTTTCAATAACTTTTGAAGTAAATAGAAAATTAGGATTCCTAAGTTGAATATGAGATATTCTTACGCTCTAGTCATAGGTTGATTTGCTAGAATTTCTCCTATGTTATACTATAATATTTATGAGATGAAATTATAGTAAACTCTATTAAAACCCACAATCATAAGTCAATAGATTTGGTTTTTAAAGTTATAGTGTTACTTGAGAATAAGTAACTGTGAAGTTTGGGGGTATTTGACACGGCTAAAATATATACGCTTTTTGCTATATAATTTTACTCATTTTTTATGATATTACACTTTAAAGGAAGATATTTTGTATGTTTTTTGGTTTTAGGTACAAGAAATGGTGATTGAAGAAAAAGAAGCAAAAAACGGTGCAATTTGGAGTAAAAATGAGCAAGAGAACAAATTTTGGCCTAACACCTTTCGATAAGTCTTTCTATGCTTAATCTCTTTTACACTTCTTACATATTTTTGAATGAGATTACACTTTAAAGAAAAATCGTTTTATGCTTATTTTGTAGGGCTATCTGTTAGGAACACAACGCAACTGAAACGGGGTGAATTGGAGCTAAAACGGAGCCAAATAGAGCAAAACGGTGAAGCTGTGCAGAATAGGGTGCCGGCGGCGCCAAGAACCCGCGACCACAATTTTTGGGAGCTGGCAGAGCCCAAGTACGGCTCCACCGGCGCTAGGAGCGGTTATTGGCCAAATAAAATGAATCTGGATGCTTTTTGGAAGGTTTCTTCATGCACCTCTTGGGAAATTCGTCCCTACAATATTTTAAACCGAATTTGAAGCCAAAAAGAGGGGAGTAGAAGTGAGAAAAATGTAGAGAATGATTAGAGATCTTAAAATAGGAGTAGAAATGTAGATTTCTACAGTTTTGGAGAGATTGGAGAGGGAATTTTGAGAGAATATGCAAGAGAATGTTCTAGCATTGCATGGATCGACGGGAGACTTTGTGTGGGAGATTTTTATCTTTCTTTCAAAGGAAAAAAATGCTAAGTATTTTGTTCTTCATCATCTTATGGTTTTGTAAACACTTATTTTGTGGATTTGCTTTGAAATGAAGTTTTCCGTTGTGTTTTCTTGGTGCATTGCGATGTCTTTCTCTTACTCTTTCTTCTACTTTGGAAACAGTGGCATAAGAAGATTATGTCATTTTTTTCATTCTACTTTTCTTTTGCAGAGTAGGATTCATGATTAGGATATTGGAATGCTTGCTAAAAGATTTTTTAATTATAAATGTGATGGTTTTTACTTGCACTTCATTTACATAACAATAAAGGCCTGTTGTAGTGTTAAAATTTGTTGTAATTGCATTGACCTGAAAGGGGAGGTGTAATTCTCAACAAAGTGGAACCGCATTCAATGTCTGTGAATGAATTGCATAGTTCATACGGATTGAGTGCAAATAAATAGGGAAATGTATTTTTGTGGGCGTTGAATTGGAGGTTTCAGGGTGACAGGCTGAGATCCCCAATTTGGTCCTAAGATTAGTAACTTAAGTCAAAGGTTAACTTTCAGGTGAAGGGTGAGTGGGAGCTCTGTAGTGAGAGACGGTATCCTCCCAGCCTAGCCTTAGATTTAGTGGTTGAACTTAGGATATGTCAATGTTCTTTACATGCTTGGAAGAGGATGTACTCTTTTGAGGGTAAAGAAACATTTATGCTCCTATTTGACACATACAATATTTAATGTATCTCATTCCTAAAATTTATCCATATCATTACATAAGATTAGTAGATTTTATATCTCAAAATTCACCAAATCAATTTATCCAAAAAGGGTTATCTTTAGAATTAATATTTAACTTTAGGAGTAGTTGTTAAAGAAAAACCACTTATATCGACCTTCCAAATTAAAGTCTGATAGTAGTAGACTAGAACTTGACTAAGGACCTTTTTACCTCACTTTCCTATGGGATCGATAAACGGGACTCCATTAGAGCCCTGTGTTACTTGATACGATACGTATAATTGCGTTTGAAATTGTGACTTTACAAAATCATTATAAATATATAATTCTGGGGTCATAAATTCTTGCATATACATAAGTTGCATCAGTTACTACCAAAGTAACGAAGAGGAAGATACAAATTCTTTCCTAAATGGATTTCGACGCGATAGAAACTTCATGGTTTTAAGTTTACAACCGTAGAAAGTTTGTCAAGTTCGAGGCGCAGCGTCTATTCAACCAAAATATCTTAAAAATAAGATTGATTAAGGAACAAGGCTTTGTGAATCGTGGTACGAATTCTCCTACGACTAAAATTGATGAAATTATTGTTCAGAGACGTTGGAAAAAATTGTGTTATACTGCTACTGTCATTGTTTTCCCGGTTGTGTTTGAGTTTTATGCAAATCTTCATGGAATCAACCAAGTATTAGTGTATGTGCGAGGTAGGTTTGTCACATTTACTACTGCAAAGATTAATTATTTATATATGATTGAGAATATGTCAATATGCCACTATTCAAATTTTTCCCCGACGAAGGACAATATGAATGATATATACAGATCTGACAAATGAAAGTGATGAATGGGAGAAAAAAGATATCAGGTATGTATGTTTTATGTATGTTTCTCGACCACATTGCTAAATCCTACATCAAAACACTTACATTATTTAATTTTTCAAAAATTACTCCGAACTATGAAAATCAGTAAAGTAACTAAGGAGTGTGTTATTCTGAACTACTGTATTCAAATGGGGATGCCTATTGATGTTGGTTCATTGATTGTTAAATCTATTTTGGGATTGATCATTCACAGATCAAAGTATGGACATAGAAATCCTTCCACCATATTTCTTCTTTGTAGTCAATTAAAAGTGTCAAATGAGAACTGGGAAAGAATACTTCTACCTTGGAAGCTTATAGACCCAACAAATGCATATAGTAACCAGGCAGTTGGTGATATGAATGACATGAGCATTATCAAAGATAAACCATCTCAGCAGTCAACACCTATTCCTCCTTACATCCTAAAAGTTCACAGATTATCTTGAAGAAATTTAAGAAACTGGAGATGGATGCACAACACCTGATGAATATAATCAACAATTTATCTGATTTCTTAGATCATCTGGATTGGAGAATAAAGGAGCACTTTGACCATTCTGGATATCTTGAAGGATGTTTGATGCGTTTGATGAAAAGTAAAGGTTGGATTGAAGAGGATGCTACTAAAGAACTTTCATTTTGTCCATTCTACAATCTGTTCATTCACGCTCAATCAATTGGAGATCTTGGAGTTGATGATAGTTCCAAGAAAGAATGAAGACTTGATTATTTTATTTCTATGTTTGTGTATTTGTTTGCTTTGTTAGGATGTTATATTTGGACATACTTTCTTGTTTAGCTTTCAGCATTATGTGTGTTGTGGTTGTGTGGGACGCTGAATTTTAGATTATTTTGCTTGATGATGTGTAATGTATAGTGTTATGTGTGATCCACTCGATATTTATACTTACAATTATGATATGAAAATTGGCAATGGCAACAAAAAAATTATCTCCGCCGGATATATATGCATATGATTTTGATATGAAAATTATGATTTATAATGTGGATACTACGCAAGTATACGTATCGTTTATCAAGCAATATATGACTTTCTGATTAAGCCCCAAGATATCGAACCCACAGGGAAAAGTGAAAAATCTTTAAAGAAATAAAAAAAATTATCTTTATACTTTTTTAGTTGGCTTTTGAAAGTATGTTTTGATTTTGAAAAGTTTGACAGTTGATTTCACTCTTTAAATTTTTTTTATAAAAGTCAAACAAGAAATTAAAATGATAATAACTGTAAACACGGTATGAGAATCACTATTAACTAGAATGACTTTTTCTTTCTTTTATAAAGTAGTAATAATTATGAAAACAATGTTGTGGAAGTATTTAAATTTGTTGTGATAAATAGAAGCAAATATATTCTTTACCCTTACTTGGTTCTATAAAGAACATTGGTTAATTTGAAATTTTATCATTTTGAACATGGTTATGCAGGGAAGATACCAGCTCTCACTCTAGAGTTCCCTCGATTTCCTCCACCTAGGGGCTAACTTCTCATAATAAAATTCAAAACTTCAAACCAAATTAGGGGTTTTTAGCCTGTCACACTAAAAATCCTATAATTTTACTATCCTTTTAAAATATCTTCTAATATATTACATTCTATTATATGATCTACAATTTTCACCCATATAATGACATGTGATTCTTTCTAACTTTTATGAGAAAATACTGCATTGGATCTTACATAATCTCACTACAATTTTACATCTTAACAGACCAAATTAAGAAGTAAACAATGTTTATAAAATCAATTTTCACAACTTCTTCCAACTTTAAACACATATACATTCCACAACAATTCTTCATGAATTACTTACTTCTTCATTTAAGAAAGAGAAAGATAAAGTAAACTACTCAGAATGCATTGAGAAAATACAAAAACACATTGATTTGAAATTAAAACCCATAAGGAAAAAAGCTAACAAAAATAATTATTAATTAAAAAAACTAAATGTAAGAACAAAAGTAAACACTTATCTGAAAATCCTCTCCACAAGACTCAAAAAGTTCCTTTAAAATCTTGACTCTTCACTAAACTACTCCTCAAAGCATGTCTCCTAACTCTGATGACTCAGAAACAGACTTCAGACTTCAATAAAAACTAAACTAAATGAAAGAAAAGAAGTGGAAAGAAAAAGGCTTCAATTCTACCCTTTTCTCTTTTCTACTCTCTACTCCTACTCCTAATGAATACTAAAATAAAAAATCTGTAAAAAATCTCTTCAAAATGCAATGGAAGAGCCCCTAATCTTTCCTAAGACTCTCTTTAAATATTAAACTAAAAGGTGCCTTGGTGTCTCTTCAAAATGTGTCCAGATTTGATGTATCCACCAAAGAATTCACCCCTTCATTCAACTTGCCTCCTAAAGGAAGATATGGAAGTTACCACCAAGAGTTACATCCCACCCCTTTTGAAAATGGAGCCAAATGCAAATTTATCTTGATTTTTAACTGTGGCGGCTAAGCGCAGGCCCAGCGGCGCTTAGCCGCTAGTGCCCAAATTTTCATGTTTCATTTTTTTGCTCCAAATTTGATCCAATTTTGCTCCTTTCATCATAATCACTCATTTTCATCATAACTGCAAGAAAAACACAAAATACCTTCGATTAAAGTGTAATATCATCAAAAATAGGTATAAAAATATGCATAAAAAATACTATATATTTTAGGTGTATCAAAATCCCCCAAACTTAAAATGTTACTTTTCCTCAAGTGACTATTAATCTCATAGAAAAATTTTAACCTGCAAGTTATGTAACGAGTTTCTTAGGAAGATAACAAAATATTTTCTAGAAATGGAATAGTCCGATATAGAAAAAATTTCAGTAATTAACACCAAATTAAAGTTTAGAAAGTTCTTAAGGAAAGAAAAATGACAAATGTGAGTCTCTATCTAATTTAGAAATATTTGTAGATTCTTCAAAATATAAGATTCAAACATCTTATTTTTCTCACTTAAAAATCTTTATTTGAAAATAATTTTATTTACTATATTATAATCTTAAGCTTTAGATTTTCTCTGAATTTATATGTTAAACTTTATGTATGGAACCAATTTTTGATTAGGCCCTTTAATCCTCAAGCTTCTCCACCCTTTTTACATATTAATTTTCACTTTCTATTTTTCTTTTTCTTTTTCTTTCCTTTTTCTTTTTATTTTTCTTTTTTTTCTTTTTTCTAAGGCAAGGATTACTGTATCTAGATAGGCCTTCAATGATTTTGAATTCCACCCTTTCATTTAAAATAAAGGTCAGATATATATCTTTCACTTAAAAATCATAATAATAGTATTTGAAAATTATTCTTCAATAAAAGAAATTTTGTCTTTGAAAAATAAAAGTCAAATCTTCTATTTATCCAAAAATATAAAATTTCTTACTAAAGATAGATAGCTATATTTAACATCTCTTTACTAAGAAAATATTAACTTTAAGTTTTTCATGATTACTATAAATTTTCAACTAAATTCTTTTATTCATTTCTATATTCAAAATTTTTTTCCCCTAATATACCTTCATATACATAATTATTGTCAATCAAGAAAGAAAATTTATTTTAAGTATTCTTGAGGACAAATAAACTTTTAGGTTTTTGACAAAAAAATATTTTTTGTTTTTAAAATTCCCCCCAAAATTTAATTTTTAGTTAGGATAAAACATTTAAGCATAAGAAGTGATACATGGGTGAGAATTAAAGACTAACATAACATGCTTGCAGGAATTTAAATATCCTAAATATGCAAGTATAAAAATTTAAACAACAGGAGTAAAATGAAATCAAATTCAGTTTTTCAAAACATTTCCTTTTCTTAACAATAAAAGAAAAAATTTCAAAAGAATTCTACAGTTGTGGAGGTTTTCAATGCAAATACACACCAACTGAAATCACACTGATACTAGATAGTAAATGGTAGTGGTAGATTTTTGTAAAGTTTTTAAGCATCCAGTTTCCTAAATAGTAGTTTCTATAGTGTTCTCTAATCTCCTAAAAATATTAGAATTAAATTACACCCTAAAAAAAACTCTAGTACAACACACACATTAAAACATTTACTACCAAATATACTACACTCAAAATATCAATCCAACAACAATACATCTGAATATGTATGACAGATAAATAGTACAACTACAATCTGCATACTATCATAGTTCACACACAACATAATCATTAAACAAAATACTAGACAAAGTACACAATAAAATTAGCATAACAACACAACAACTAAAACAAACAACATACATCTACTCTTCATCCTCATCATCATCATCCTGCTCGTTCCAATCCCAGGATAGCACATAAGGTATGCAGAATGGATGAGGGGGAATCTCAGCACTCTGATCACCTCTAATCAGTCTATCCAAATAATGCTGATAGTTCTCCTCATACTCATCATGTTTTACAATTTAACTCTCCACATTATCCATCTTAACATCCATATCTTTCATATGCTCTTGAGTGAGACTCACTTTCTTCAAAATTTTTCTTAATAAACCAGTCTGTGAATAAGTAGATGATGAAGCACGTAAAGTAGTAGCACAAGAAGTAATTGAAGCAGAAGCACTGAGAAGCCCTACCAAATCCTCCTCTCCAGCCAAATTTTGAATGTACAGTGTAAGCTCCAATGTTTACACTGGTGATAGGTCTCGAAGGCTGAAGTACCTCTTCCCAAGTTTCAAATTTCTCTTCAGACCGTTCACATAATAAATGATTCAGGAAAGGAAATGCCATACCTGTAGTAGTCGTACATCTGGCACAATTCACAATATAATCATAAATGATCGCTTCAATATCTATAGGCTTCCCTTGCTGAATGCAATGGTTCAAAACAGCTCTTTCCGTCGTCACTTCACTAGTATGACTTAAAGGCAACAGTTTAGTAGAGATAAAATAATTCCATGCCTTAGAAGTGGCATTTAATTTAGAAGCAGGAAAATTCACTCTTCTATCTTTTGTTATTTTCCATAATCCTCTTCCATCAGTCAAAAATCTCATTATCTCATCTAACTCTCCCTCCGTAGGATGAAAATTAGAATAAAAATAAAACATAGCAGGAGGCAATTGATAGAAAATGTTAATTACCCCAGAAGAAAAGTTCACATCTTGCCCCCTAACCATCGCTAAATTCTCTTTTGATGCAGGTAACTTCGCATAGAATTCTCTAACAACAAAAACAACAGCAACAACGGAGAAGCAACAGTAGTTCTCCCAGTTCCTCCTAGCAATCATATCTTCAATCACTTCTCCTGGCTTACTGAACACTCTTTCAGGAATCAATTTACGTGACTGCAATGCATCGACGTATCGTTCCTCAGCCTTCGCACTAACAAACTGTCGGAATCAAACTTCGTCTTTCCTCTCACATGCTTTGATTTTGGAGTCATTTCTAAAAATTCACGAAAAATTTACTATAAATTATAAAATCTAACTAAACATGCTAAATTATCTTCCAAAAGATATTTCCACTAAATCCAAGCAATTTCTTAAGTTTTTCCTTAAATTTTCACCATGAATAGTGATTTTAAGATTTTCCAAAATGTACTTAAAATACATGGTGAAAATAAAAAATTTTTACTTAGGAGTAGTGCTCTTACCTCAAGAAATCCAAATCTAGAAATTTTTGTTGAGATTGGCTCTTAAATGGTCCAAATCAAGGATGCCCTAGACTCTCTCTCGCGTGAAAACGATGGGTTGAAGATGAACAGGGTAGTTAAAATGGAAATTTACGGGTTTTTAACTGTTGGGAACCAATTTTCGCGAATTGGAGCTTCAGCGAGAACCCTTCAGCCCTTAGCCGCGAAATCTGGCGCTTAAGCGCCGGCACTCTGGCGCTTAGCTGCCAATACGCAGATTTTCACAATTAAGGTATATGCTTTAAACCACTTCATTAATCACCCTTAATCTCCTCAAAATGATTATCTCTTCCCTATAAATCTTCCAATATTCCAATTTAAATGTTAAATATTCATCGATTCCAAACAAATTTCACACAAACACAAACTTATATTCATTAAAACAAACAAAGCACTTAATACAATCCTAGAATTTCTATCCATATACATAGGATGAAATCCTCTAGATACAAGAGACTTAATCTAAAATTGAAAAGTTTACATCTCTAGGATGTAACTACCACATCAGAAGGCGTAATTAAAACTCAAACATAAACACTAAACACACCAAACACAACACATAAGAACATGAAACATATTAAACAAAACACATAAGAACATAAAACATATAAGAACAAAGCACACTTAATTCCACCCTCCATTAGGAGGATTATATCTAGGACCACTATTATTCTTATTTGACCCTTCTATAATATAAATCTGATAGAACGGGCGATAATTGTTCATTCTTATATCTTCTTCTTCAATCCATTTGTTCTTCAAAAACATCACCTTATCCGCTTCTTCCACGTATCTTGAATGACTGAATTGCATCTTGAGTTTCCATCTCATGTGCTCCAACTGTAAGTTAGTTTCCTTGATCTTTGCTTTCATTGAAGCCACTCGGGCTTCAATTTTTGCAATCATTTCTGCAATCTCTTGATACTAATAGTGAGAAATACATTGAATTACTCTTTAGCACTATAACTAATGAACTTACTCTTGTCAGAATCTTGCTTCTTCTTAATTTCATTCTCCCAGGAAAAAATGATATACTCAAAATACTCTTCTTAAGACTCAGGAATGAAAATAGGACTTGGGGCAAGTGTTTCTCATAAATCAGGTTCTTTTATAGACTTGGGAAGTGCTTAAACTACCCCAAGACGTTTTAAAACTCCAAAATTACTTCCAAAACCTCTTCCCCATGATCTAGGCTTCTAGAATCTCATTTTTCACATTTTTTTGTAACTCTAGTGCCTAAGCGCCAACTAGGCGGCGCTTAGCCCCAATGCTCAATTTAGCACAGGTCTGCCAAATGTCTAAATTTTCATTTTGACTCCTCTAAGTCATCAAATAAGGTCAAATAAACTCTATTTAGTTTAAAAACTCCATATTACTACCACTAAAAACAAAAAAACAAACCAAAAAAAGAAAATAAAGCACACAAAACAAACATAAAGCAAAGCACATCAATATTTATTGGTTGCCTCCCACAAAGCGCTTGGTTTAACGTCTTCAGCCTGACAAACCCAAAACTCATTCTGAGTGACCCAACATTAGTTTCTCATCAAACTTTGATTGCTCGACTGAAAAATATGGTTTAAGTCTATTTTTATTAACTTTAAATATTTTTCCAGTCTTAGGATCTTGAATATTTATAGCTCCATAGGAATAAATTTTCATCACAATAAAAGGTCCCATCCACCTGGACTTAAGTTTTCCAGAAAAAATTCTCAATCTGGCATTATACATCAAAACTTTCTGTCCTAGCACAATATCTTTAGTAATAATCTTCCGATCAGGCCATAACTTCATCCTTTCCATATAAATCTTAGCACTTTCATAAGATTCATTCCTTATCTCTTCAAGCTCATTTAATTGCAATAATCTCTTCTCAGTAGCATCTTTCAAATTATAATTGAACTCTTTAATAGCCCAAAATGCTTTACGCTTAAGTTCCATAGGTAAATGACAAGCTTTTCCAAAAATCAACCTATATGGGGACATTCCTATAGGGGTTCCGTAAGCAGTCCTATAGGCCCACAAAGAATAATACAGTTTGATTAACCAATCCTTTCTATTTGGATTAACAGTCTTTTTTAATATTCTTTTAATTTCACGATTTGATAATTCAACCAAACCACTTGTCTGCGGATGATAAGCAGTAGCAATGTGATGATTAATATGATATTTCTTTGCTAACTTTCCAATAATCGCATTTCTAAAATTATGATTACTCTTAGTATTCCAAATCTGCAAAATATAATCTTCATCAAAAACTTAGCAACACTTTGAGCATCACATTGAGGTAAAGCAATAGCTTCAATTCATTTAGAAACATAGTCTGATGCCATCAAAATATAAACATTTCTGAAAGATGGTGTAAATGGTCCCATAAAATCTAATTCCCAAACACCAAATATTTCAACTTCCAATACGTAATTGAGGGGCATCTCATTTCTCCTAGAAATATTTCCTACATGCTGACATCTATCATAATTTTTAATATAAGCTTTCACATCCTTAAAAATTTAGGCCAATAAAATCCAGATTGTAAGATTTTATATGCAGTTTTATCACTTCCAAAATGTCCCTCATAATCAGAATCATGACATTTTTGAATAATTTCATAAGTCTCTTCCAAAGGTACACATCTTCGAATTATAAGATCATTTCCTTGTTTATATAAAAATGGGTCATCCCCAAAATAAGTCTTAGTATCAGACAAAAATTTCTTCTTTTCCTGATATGTCAAACCATAGGGTATAATATCACTGACAATAAAATTTAATATGTCTGCATACCACGGAACACACCACTCATTAACAGTGAACAATTTTTCATCAGGAAAATGTTCAATAATTTATTCAACATCACAGAGAGATTTTTCAATTTCAAGCCTGGACAAATGATCAACAATTTGATTTTCATAACCCTTTCAATCTACTATCTCAAAGTTAAATTCTTGCAAAATAAGAATCCATCTTATCAGTCTCGGTTTTGCATCTTTTTTCTTCATTAAGTGTTTGATAGCAGAATGATTAGTGTGCACAATATTTTTAGCTCCAATTAAATATGATCGAAATTTATCACAAGAAAATACTATAGCTAATAACTCTTTCTCAGTAGTGGTATAATTAATTTTCTCTTAATTAAGAGTTTTACTAGCATAATAAATAACTTTGAAAACTTATCATATTTCTGACCCAAAATAGCACCAATAGCATAATCACTAGCATCACACGTTAATTCAAAAGGTTTTTCCCAATTTGGTGAAATTATTACAAGTGCAGTGATTAATTTTTCTTTTAATGTTTCAAAGGCTTTATGGCAATCATCATCAAAATTAACAATTGCATCCTTTTCCAGTAAACAACATAAAGGTTTTGTAATCTTAGAAAAGTCTTTGATCTAACGCCTGTAGAATCCAGCATGTCCAAAAAACTTCTAATTCCTTTACATTGGTTGGGCAAGGTAAATTAGATATAACTTGAATTTTTACAGGATCTACCTCCAAACCTTTTTCTGAAATTTGATGTCCCAAAACAATTCCTCCTGCTACTATAAATTAACATTTTTTTTCATGTTAAGGACCAAATTAGTTTCTTTATAGTGTTTTAGAACCTTAGATAAATGTTCTAAACATGATTCAAATGATATTCCAAACACTAAAAAGTCATCCATAAAAACTTCAATTCCTTTTTCAATATATCACAAAAAATAACCATCATACATCTCTGAAATGTAATAGGGGCATTAGATAAATTAAAGGGAATTCTTCAGAAAGCAAATGTACAATAAGAACTGGTAAACGTAGTTTTCTCTTGATCCTCAGGAGCAATTTAAATTTGGTGGTAACTAGTATATCCATCCAGAAAACAAAAGTATTTATGCCCAGCCAGTCTATCCAACATTTGATCCAGAAATGAGAGTGGAAAGTTATCTTTCCTTGTGGAAAGATTTAATTTTCTATAATCAATGCATATTTGCCACCCTGTAACTTGTCTTTTTGGTACCATTTCATTCTTTTCATTAACAGTCACAGTCACTCCTCCTTTCTTAGGAACACAGTGAATAGGACTAACTCGTGCACTATCTGAAATAGGGTAGATAATTCCAGCATCCAACCATTTTAAAGTTTCTTTCTTAACAACGTCTTTCATTATAGGATTTAATCTCCTTTGGGGATTAGCTCGTGATTTGCAATTATCTTCCATAAGAATTCTATGCATACAAATTGAAGGACTGGTTCCTTTAATATCAGCAATTGTCCATCCAAAGGCTTTCTTGTTCTTCTTCAAAATTTCAAGCAAACTCTCTTCTTCTATTTCAGTTAATTGAGAGGAAATTATAACTGGTGAGGTTGAGGATTCACCTAGAAAAACATACTTCAAATTATCATGAAGCGTTTTAAACTCAAGTTCAGGAGTGTTTTCAATTGATGGACCATAAGATTCATCTTTTTTAGTTAAATCCAACAATTCAAAACTTTCACGACATACTTTAAATCTTCCTCTTGAAAATCTTCAGAATCAAGTAACTCCTCTTCTTGCTTATGTTTCAATTCTTCTCTTTCAAATTTCTCTTCGTAAGTTAACTTGAAATGACATTCACTCAAATATTTGATAACATCCATCCTATAACATTCATCTTCTTTACCTCTAGCAGGATATTTCATCAATTTTGAAATATTAAATGTAATAGTCTAATCATTAACCCTCATTGTTAATTCCCCTTTTTACTCATCTGTCATAGCTCGGCCTGTAGCTAGGAAAGGTCTTCCCAAAATTATAAGTATCTCTTTATCTTCCTCCATTTCTAACACAATGAAATCAACAGGAAAAATAAATTGATCCACTTTAACCAAAACATATTCTATAACTCCTTTAGAATATGTGATTTAACAATCTGCTAATTGCAGAGTTATAGTAGTTAGGGTTATTTCTCCTAGTCCCAGTCTTTTGAATATTGATAGAGACATAAGGTTAATGCTGGCACCCAAATCACATAAAGCTTTTCCATAGAATCTGTCTCCGATTGCACATGGAATTATGAAACTACTAGGATCTTTAAGCGTTTCAGGAAGCTTTTTCTGAATTATTGCACTGCACTCCTCACTAAGTGCAATAGTCTCATTATCTTCAAACTTCCTTTTCTTCTTAAGAACATCCTCCATAAATTCTGCATTGCTTGACATTTGTTCTAAGGCTTCAGCAAATGCAATATTAATAGTAAGTTTCTTAAATATCTCCAAGAATTGCGAAAATTTCTTATCCAACTTTTGTTGATGAAGTCTCTGAGGAAAAGGAGGTGGAGTTTTTCGAAATCAACCTTAGGTGGAGAAACAAGTCTTTCCAAACCTTTCGGAGCATCCTCTTTTGGTTCTTCAATCTCTTCTTTCTCTACTTCAATTTCTTTTTGAACTTTATCTTCCAATTCTCTTCCACTTCTCAGTTGAATTGCTTTTACTTATTCTTTATTCTTTTCTCTTGGATTTTCTTCAGTTTTACTTGGAAGCATTCCTTGGGATCTATTACTTATGGAATTTGCAATTTGTCCCAATTGATTTTCAATATTCCTGATGGTTGCTCCTTAAATTTGTAATTGATTTCCCATATGTGACACCACTTCTTTAATAGACAACTTATTCTCCTCTAATTGTAAAGCATTGTTATATGTTGAAGGATAAGTTAATCTATTATTATTATTATTTCCTTGGTTGTTCCAATTCCTCAATGGGTGTACTTGGTGCTTACCCCATTGTTGATTACACCACCGTGATTATTAGTATTCCAGTTAAAATTTGGATGATTCTTCTAACCTAGGTTATAATAATTGGAATATGGGTTGTTAGGCTTAATTATAGCATTCACAGTTTCAGGTGAAGAATAAGAATCAACCATTTGGCCAAATGAATTTTCTTTAATATTGGATTGTGGCTAAGAAAAATTCATCCCAAATTGGTCTATCTTTCTTAAAACAGCAACAACTTGATTTGCTAACATTGTAAAAGCATCATTTTCAAAAACACTGACAACCTATTTAGGATTTAACCTTTCAGAAAGGCATTGAAAATTATTAGTAGCCATTTCTTCAATTAAAACATAAGCATCAGAAAATGGTTTAGACATTAATGATCCATCAGCAACAGCATCGATGATCGATCTAAGAGATCCAACTAATCCATTATAAAAAGTTTGAATTATTAACCAATCTGGTATCGAATGATCTGGACATTTCCTGAGGAGATCTTTAAATCTTTCCCACGCTTCATATATTGACTCCCCTCCAAACTGAAAAAAAGATGTAATATCATTTCTCAAATTAGCAGTCTTAGATGGTGGAAAATATTTAGCAAGGAATTTTTATGACAGTTCACCCTAAGTTCTAATTGATCCAGGTGCTAACGAATGTAATCATATTTTAGCTTTATCCCATAGTGAGAAAGGAAAAAATCTAAGTCTAATAGCATCATCTGAAACCCCCATCATATTTAAAAGTAGCATACAACTCTAGAAAATTAGTAAGATGCAAATTAGGATCTTCAGTTGTTGCTCCCCAAAACAGATTATTAGACACCATTTGGATAATAGCAGGTTTAAGCTCAAAAGAATTTGCAGCTATAGTAGGGTTTTGAATACTACTATGAAGTTCATCCACTGTAGGTTTAAAATAATCTCTTAAAGGTCTTAATTCTTGATGGATGCTAACATTTTGATCTTGATGATTTGACATTTCTTGAATATTTTTATCTTTTCTATATTTTTAATTTTTTTTATTTTTCTGATAGTTCTTTCTAATTCACAATCGTAAGGCACAAGTCCCTCAGAACCTGATCTACGCATACAATAAGAAAACAAAACATAACACACTAACAAAAATAAAGAAAAGTAAAAATTTAAAATTTCTTAATTTTATTTGAAATGTAATTTTAATTAATTTATTTTCCTGGCAAAAGTGCCAAAAACTTGATCCACCTGATATTTATACTTACAATTATGATATGAAAATTGGCAATGGCGACAAAAAACCTGTCTCTGCCGGATATATATGCATATGATTTTGATATGAAAATTATGACTTATAATGTGGATACTACGCAATTATACGTATCATTTATCAAGTAATATATGACTTTCTAATTAAGCCTCGAGATATCGAACCCACTGGGAAAGTGAAAAATCTTTAAATAAATAAGAAAATTATCTTTATACTTTTTTAATTGGCTTTTGAAAGTATGTTTTAATTTTGAAATGTTTGATAGTTGATTTCACTCTTCATGTTTTTTTTAAAAAGTCAAACAAGAATCTAAAATGATAATAACTATTAACACATTATGAAAATCACTATTAACTAGAATAACTTTTTCTTTCTTTTATAAGGTAGTAATAATTATGAAAGCATTGTTGTGGAAGTATTTAAATTTGTTGTGATAAATAGAAGCAAATATATTCTTTACCCTTACTTGGTTCTAAAAAGAACATTGGTTGATTAGAAATTTTATCATTTTGAACATTGTTAGGCAGGGAAGATACTAGCTCTCACTCTAGAGTTCCCTCATTTCCCTCCATATTGGGGATAACTTCTCATAACAAAATTCAAAATTTCAAACCAAATTAGGGGCTTTTAGCCTGTCATACTAAAAATCCTCTAATTTTACTTCCCTTTTAAAACATCTTCTAATATATTACATTCAATTATATGAACTACAATTTTCACCCATATAATTGCATGCGATTCTTTCTAACTTTTATGAGACAATACCACATTGAATCTTACATAATCTAACCACAACTTTTACATCTTAACAAGCCAAATTAAGAAGTAAATAAAGTTTATAGAATCAATTTTCACACTTTCTTCCAACTTTAAACACATATACATTCCAAAACAATTCTTCATGAATTACTTACTTCTTCATTTAAGAAAGAAAAATTAAGTAAACTACTTATAATAAATTGAGAAAATACAAAAACACATTGATTTGAAATTAAAAACCATAAGAAAAACAACAAACAAAAAAAGTATTAATTAAAAAAACTAATTGTAAGAACAAAAGTAAACACTTATCTGAAAATCCTTTAGACAAGACTCAGGAAGTTCTTCTGAAACCTTGACTCTTCACTAAACTACTCCTCAGAGCAGGTCTCCCAACTCCGATGACTCAGAAACAGACTTCAGACTTCAATAAAAACTAAACTAAAGGAAAGAAAAGAAGTGGAAAGAAGAAGGCTTCAATCCTACCCTTTTCTCTTTTCTACTCTGTACTCCTACTATTAATTAAACCTAATATAAAAGCTCTGTAAAAACTCTCTTCAAAATGCAATGGAAGAGCCCCTAATCTTTCCTAAGACTCTCTTTAAATATTAAACCAAAAAGTGCGTTGGTGTCTCTTCAAAATGTGTCCAGATTCGATGTATCCACCAAAGAATTCACCCCTTCATTCAAACTTGCTGCCCAAAGGAAGTTATGGAAGTTACCACCAAGAGTTGCATCCCATCCACTTTGAAAATGGCTCCAAATTAAAATGTATCGTGCTTTTTAATTATAACGGCTAAGCGCTGGCCCAGCGGCGCTTAGGCGCCAATGCCCAAATTTTCATTTTTCATTTTTTTGCTCCAAATTTGATCTAATTTTGCTCCTTTGATCATAATCACTCATTTTCATCATACCTACAAGAAAAACACGAAATACCTTCCATTAAAGAGCAATATCATCAAAAATAGGTATAAAAATGTGCATAAAAAATATTATATATTTTAGGTGTATCAATGTGTAAGTGTCTGACACTTGGATTTTATATATGACAATAATCATTTGACATGGCTTTAGAAAGTTATTCAATGCTTAATTAGACTAATTAGACGTTGGAGCGGGCTTCAAAAGATCGAAATTGCAAAAGAAAGTTGGAAACCCAGTTTTTGAACTAGCGCCAAAAGGCGCTGTCACCAGTTCCGTACCGCACCAAAAGATAGAGAGTTTAGCCATTATAGTAGAAAAATGCATCGAACTGCGCTGGCGCTAGCGTCGAACAGCGCTCGACTGGGAAAATGGTCTGAAACTCCAAATTTTCACAATTTAACCCTGGGACTTGCCACTTTTGCCCAAACCATCATCTTTTAACTCCACCCAAGGCCAATTTTCACACCTAGAGCTCACTTGCATTTGGATCTGAAGCGATTTTATGGCCGGAAAAATTACGATTTCATCTTCTCTTGGTAAGAGGTACACTTTAACCTAAAATTTTTTGATTTTTACCGTGGAAATCTTCTACATTAGGAAAATTTGAAATTTGGAATTTTTTGGAGAAACATTGGAGATTTTTCATGGATTTTGAGTTCCTATCTTTTTAAATTTACGTTGAAGTCCATTACATTACAATTTTAAAATTGATTTGGATAAATTTGGTATTTTTAGATAAATGGCTCCAAGAGTTTCAAAGGAGAAGAGAAAAATTGAGTTTGATGAAAATAAATTTGTGAATTTCAAGGCTTAATCACGCTATAGTACATTTCTTAGCAATAAGAAGTGTATTCAGGAGAAAGCCTTTGAAAATCCTGAAGGTGTGGTTAAAGAATTGATTACGAATCGTCAATAGGAAATTTTTTGTTGTTTTACTACTGAAGCAATGCTAGGGATTTTCTAGGAATTTATGCTAATCTTTTCTATTATGAGAGTGAATATATTTTGGTTAGAAGCCAAATGATTGAATTTACCCCTAAAAGCATAAATGCATTTTATCAATTGAGAGCACCCTACCGTTGTTAATATGAAATCTTTTTTATCGCAAATCAAACATTGGATGAGATTATAAACTTTTTGACTGATGCAAAAAGGGGAATGGAAAATTAAACATAGGATGAAATTTAATTTCCCCTTTCTACTTTGAATCATATTTCAAAAGCCTGGCATTATTTTATTTCTGCAAGACTTTTAGCCACCAACCATTATAGTGAGGTTACTGTTGATAGAGCTATTCTGAATTACTGTATTCAGAGTATGAAGAATAAAAATATTTTGGCTATTATTCATAAAAGCATTTTGACAAACTCAAAAGGAGAGACTATAGGTGGACTGGGACACCCCAGCCTGATTCATGCTTTATGTACTCAGGAAGTTATAGCGATTGAAGATAATGATGAGGTGATCCAACCCCTGAAACCCATTACTAAATTGAATTAGAAAACATATGAAGCCCATGTGAGTTGGAAGTTGAGTAAGAAAGCTGATGATCCTTCTTATAGTCATGATAGACCATCTACATCTAGGGAGCCTACTCTACATGATGTTATGGATCAGTTGGAAAGGTTGAACACCAGAGTAGTGGGACTAGAGCCATGGAACAAGGTAAATGATGATTATCAAGTGTGGTGGAGAGAATGTGAAATAGCTTATCATGATGCACAGATGAGATTTTTCAGGGGAGACACTAGTGTTGTACTTCTTACTTACCCTGAGTATACTCCATACCAACATGAAGAACCTGATGATGGTGGAGCTCTTGTAGAAGAAGATCGGTAGTTTTAGTTTTATTTTTCATTTTAATTTATATGTGTGATGTATGTGATGTACCTGAGACTCTCTCTGATATTTGTGATGTAATTTGTTATGTATTTGTGTTTTGTAACTATGATGTGCATGAGATATTTCTGATTAGTATCTGTGATGTAATATATATTATTTGTGCTTGTAGCAAACTTTATGTGATTTGTGATGTATGTGATGTTATAGTAGAGTTTTCATGTGTTTGGTTTGTTAGTTTAATTTGTGATAGTAACAGTTGGATGTTAATGTTGTGTGCATAGTTTATGTTTCATGTTAAACTTCTTCTCTTATAAATTTTTAATCCATATTTGTGTATAGAAATGCTCTTAATTATTTCAGGCCTACTGTTCTGCTTTATAAAGGAAAACCTGTTGATAATCAAAGGTATGAAAAGTTAAGCATATTGAGGTATGAGTTACATGTTTATATCTTTCCTTTCTTCTCATATAAATTGTTAACATGATTTCCTATAATAGAACACAATTTCAAATAACTGTATTTTTATTTTATTTAAGTATTTTGTAAAGTTGAATGAAAGTATTTGGTAATGAAAAGTAATTTTTTAGGCTAAGATATTTGGTATAAGAGAATATGATTATAGTCAACTATTCAAAGTAAGAAAAACTGTATGTTTGCAATATTAAGAATCATAAATCTTTATGTGATATAAAAGCATTGAGACTCTATGATGAATCATTAAGAAGCTATAGAAATGCCTAAAAGGTAAAGGATGTTGTATGTTTCAAATTTAGGGTGAGAAGGGTGAAGTTCAAAATCCTTAAAGGTTATCCAGATACATTTAAAAAAAAAAGAGAAAAACAAAAAGAAAAAGAAAAGAAAAAAAAAGCAAAAGAAAATGAAAAGAAAGAAAAAGTGATGAGAAACTTTAGGAGACGTCTAATCAAAAACTAGCTTTACTTGGACCTACTTAAAGGGAAAAACTTAATTACTTTCCTGAACTTATATGTGTGAATTAGCATCTTTACTAGTAGTGTTCCGACACACCTAAAATATATGCGGTTTTTACTATATAATTTTACTCTCTTTTTATGATATAACACTTTAAAGCAAGGTATTTTGTATGTTATTTTGGTTCTAGGTACAATAAATGGTGATTGGAGTAAAAGGAAGTAAAAGTCATGCAATTTGGAGTAAAAACTAGCAAGAAAGCAAATTTTGGCTTGATACATTTCAATAAGTCTTTCTATGTTTAATCTCTTTTACACTTCTTACATATTTTTTTAATAAGATTACACTTTAAAGAAATATTATTTTTATGCTTATCTTGTAGGGCTATCTGTTAGGAACACAACGCAACCGAAACGGGGTGAATCAGAGCTGAAACCAAGCTAAACAGAGCAAAATGGTGGAGCTGCGCAGGATGGGTGTCGGGGACGCCCAAACCGGCGCTGGCGGCTCCCGAAACCCAAGACCATCAAAATAGGGCACCAGCAGCGCTCTATTCAGTACCAGCGGCAATCCAGACAGTTGCAATACGATATTGGGTTGACCTCATTTTTGATGAGGTCTTCTCTTCTTCTCTTTAGTACTTAGGATCTAGCCTTAGGCTTTTCCTTTAACTATCTTAGAAGACTAGAATTGGGACCCACCTTTTAGAAATTCAAACCACTTCTTAACTCCCTGCAAACTCCACAAACTTGACTATAGACCCCTAATCACCTAGAGGGTTGAAATCAAATGTGGATGTTTAAAGGATGAGTTCCTATAGGACTCTTTGGCCTTAGGATCGCCTCGGGTGGCCCGAGTCCAGTGAAGGGGCCGACTTACACGCACACTACACTTATACACTACACTTTCACACACCCATACCTAACTTGACCTCCCGACTCATGTAGGTGATTCACATGGATGGTCCTTAACCCCCGAGCCTTCGCTAAGAGGGTTAGGAACAACATAGTGAATGCCTCAAATGAGTCCCTTCATGGCTCATATGGGCTTGATATGGCTTCATGGCTCAACCAAAATGACTTCTTTCCACTTACATCCACCCAATCTTCAATTTCCCAAATTTTCAATTTTTGACCCCGGGACCCTACACCCGCTAACTTACCCAAAACCCTTGAAATTACCCAAATTTCTCAAAAATTTCCAAATTACCCAAAATTCTCCAAAATCATTCCCAAAGATTTCCACATCACTTAAATTGATCATCCATACCCAAAAATACAAAAAATTCCAAGAAAACCTCCCAATACCCTCCAAATACCCAAAATACCCCTCTTGACCCAAAAATCCAAAAATTCAGAAAATTCCCAGAAAATTCCAGAAAATCCCAAATATTCCTAATTTCATTTTGTTCAACTACACCATGGGCCAATTTTGTCAATTTACCCCACTTTTATCAAAACCCCCAATTTGACCCATTTTAACCCAAAGTGAACCCAATGTCAAACCAAACCTACCCAATTAACCCCAATTTTGGTCCAATTCAATTCTACACTTCAATACAACATCCCCAATACCAATCTAGACCAAATCCAAGTCCAATTTGATTGACATTTGGATCCAATTTCACTTTTGGCCTTAAAGCCCAATTTGGACCCATGACCCAAACCTAACCCAAACTCACCCAATTCAACTCCAATTAACCCCAAACCTTTTCTAAATCTTCCTTAACATTCCCACAAACAAAACACTAACATGATTTGCCCAAAATTTAGACCCAAACCCCACTCAAATTCAACCCAAAACTAAAAGGCCCATTTTTGACCTAAACCCAAACCTAACCCAAATGAGCCCAAACCCCAAAATCAAAGCCCAACCAAAGCCAAAACCTCTTTGAAGCACTCCCATAAATATTTCTCAACATTAATTTTACATCAATTTCAACCCTAGCCCAACATTGGCCCAAGTTAGCCCAATTTGACTTACATAGGCCCACTTACCAAATAAACCCAAATTCAAACCAATTCAACTCTAAATCACACGAAATTGACTCCAAGCCCTTCATAGAACATCCCTAAACCAATTATGACATTTATTTGACAAAGTTCTTCACAAAATCTTTACCCAAATGCCCATCCTAAAATCAAAAAGCCCATTTCCCTTAAACTTTCCTAAGAGCCCACTTCCTTCAAATTCAAAAGCCCAAAATCTACCCTAAAGCCCACATGACATCTCCGTTTGCCATCCACTTAATTAAATCCATTACCTAAGTCCTAAATTCACCATCAAATTATTCCAAATCAAGTTTCATACAAATTTCCATCAAATTACAAAAAATTCCTAAAATCCATTTTCATGAAATTGACCAAACCTTTTCCCAAGCCAAAGGTGAGCCATGCAAGCCATGGACAAGCCACATGAAGCCATGGAAGGCTTCGACATGTGATCAAGCCATTAATGGCAAAAGGAGGGGCCCCTTTCCTAATCCTCCTTAACCCCTTTTTTACCTTAATCATGTCACACACTAAACCATGCTTAGCCACCTCATCATGGATGGAGACCACACCATTCTCTCTTGGCTGACCCAAGTGATCTTTTTCAGCCCAAGACCAGGCCTTGGGTGGTGAACCTAGCCCAAAACCATGGGTTGACTCATTTGAACCCAAAATGGTCTTCCCCCATTCCATTTCAATCCAAGCTCTTTACACATGGCATTTGCCAATTGCTTGCACCAAGTCCCAGCCCTGACCCACCTGACCTTGAGGGTGACCCATGCCTGGCCGGCCAGCCACCAGGCCGCCGGAAAACACCATGGCCGAGAGCTCACATGCAAGCCATGGACAAGCCACATGAAGCCATGGAAGGCTTGACATGTGATCAAGCCACTAATGGAAAAAGGAGGAGCCTCTTTTAAGCCCCCTTAAAAAGGTTTTAACCCTTTTAATGCTTCACCTTAATCCATGTTTAATCAAAATATTCATGGATGGTGACTTCTCCACCCTTTCCTAGCTTATCCATCTGATCTTCCCTCAGCCCAAATCAGCCATGGGGAGGTGAACCAAGCCCAAAAGGTGGGTTGACCCATTTGGACCCAAAATGAGCTCATCCCCCATTCCATTTCAATTCAACTCCTTTACACATGTCCATGGCCAATTGACCGCACAAACCTCCAGCCCCGACCTCCCCGACCTCGAGGGTGACTCCGACCCCGGGCGGCCAGCCACCACGGCCGCCGGAAACCACCGTGCCGAGAGCCCACATGTGAGCCCAACTTGGAATTCTCACCTACCGAGCCGCCCCATCCCCAGGTCGGCTATCGGAGCTGTTCTTCTCTTGCCAAGAGCAGCTGATCCCAAGCCTTAACTCTCCCTGGGAGGCCCTCCACCCTCTCCTATTTAAACACCACCCCTCTCGGCCATGAGAGGTGCTGAAACAAAAACCTTAAGGAAACTCTGCCAAAATTGTTCCAGACTCCTCCCCATACACAGAGCACTTGATCCCCAAGTGAGATCCCCCTGCCATTTCTTCTCGCGAGCTCAATTTCAGAGTTGAAATTCCACCCAAAACCAGGACACTTCTCCACGAGTGAGCCAATCCCCAAATTGATTGGTCCTACACCTTCACCGTACCGAGGGAAGGTGTCCACCAACAAAAGTCCCATCTCCGAGGCCACCCAGCTTGCTCCAGCCCTCCAAGCTTTGTGATCGGGCTTGGTCGAAATCACATCTAGACAATTCACCAGATGAGGAGACTTCATCTGGAGCTTGCTAGGATCCAATCGAAGGTGCAACAACTCTCAGATCGAAGCCACACTTCTCTGAGCAAAGGTATGAGCTAATTCTTCATCCCGAGCTTCTGGAGATTCTCCATTTCAAATGCTTTAATTTCAATGCATGATAGCCGTATAGATGTGTTCGTCTCTTCAAGACGAATCCATAGAGCATAAGAACATGAAAATCCATTGAGTATCGAGTGAGATCTTAGTGGATTTAGTGTGGACGGCTCTCGGGTGAGGACACTCGGGGACGATGAACGGATGCCGTCCATTCAATACACGCGCGGACGGACGGCTCAGATGGCATCGGACCAGGAGACGGTACAAGAACCGCGGGGCCCGGAGCGCTGAGTCAGATGGCGGCGTCGAATGGGAGCGCGACGCGTGTGCGTTCGGAGATGCCAAGGATGAGTTGGCGCCGCATGGATAAATAGAAAATTAGGGGTATTTTCTATTTATTTAATTCCCTAAACTTCAAAAATTCATAACTTTGTGTAGAAAAATCAGAAAAATAAAATAAAAATACCCACTTGCTCAGTGAACAGAGGAAAATAATGTGGAAAAGAAATCATTTAAATTCATCAAGTATTTTATTTTTTATAATTTATTTACTCTCTGCATACTTTTAATTCTCCATGCATGTATACAATTCACCATGAGCATGAGACCATAGGGCTTTTGAAGCCTCTGAATTTGGGAACATTCCCTGAATTTTCCAAAGTCAGAGGCCATCCCTATGAAGAGTTATTGATTTTTCAAGTTCATGCTACTGTTTTGAGTATTTTAATTCCAATAAATAGCATGTTGTGAAATAAATTCTAGGAAAATTTGATGATGTTCCTTATGACCAGAGAACCCTAGGAAAAATAGGTTTTGAATTAGTTCATTCAAAACAACCCTAATTGGCTTAAACACTCAAAATAGGTCTCTAATTAATTAGAGCTAACCATACATCAAATTGACCTGAAATTAATTCTCCACTGACCTTTAGGATCAGGGGAACCCACCATAAAAATTTGAGGTCAATTGGACTTGGTTAGCCCCACTAATTGGGTTGATTAAGCCACTTAGTCATTTTAAAATTTAAAAATTCATAACTTTTAAAATACTTTTTAAAAATTCACCAAATTGGTTTTGGAGCCTCTCCGATATCGAGGGAATTTAGGAAAATTAAAATTTCAATTTTCTAAAAAAGTTGATTTTTAATATTATTTTAATATTTTAATAATTAAAAAATAATAAAAATCACAAAAATAATAAAATTCACCAAAATGTCACATTTTGAATTTTAATCACTTAGGAACAAACCCCATATTTTTCTTAGGTCTATTTAGTGAGATATTAAATTTTAAAGCTCTAGGATAATTTTAAAATTAAAAAAAGTATATTTTCTAGCTTTTTCATTAAAATAATTATAATAAATCATAGAAAAATCAGAAAATTGCAAAATTTGCTTCTCCGATTTCCTTGATATCAGAGAGTTTTTTTGAAAAATATAAAATTCATTTTTCAACATTTATTTTATTTTTAAATTAATTAACACTCCAAAACTTAAAATAATTATAATAAAAATAATATAATTCAAAAAATCACCAAAATTGGTCCAAGTGGTCCTCTGGTCATTAGGAATGTTCCCTAATTTTCTTAAGGACAGAAACTTTCCCTTGGTCATGTTATTAAATTTTCCTTGAAAATCTCTATTTTTTACAAAAAATAATTATATAAATAAATTTAATACAGAAAAATCACATTTTCTCCTCTCATGTCTTTATTGACATATGAGTGAAGTCACATAAAAATTTCAAGTTCATTTGAGTTCAATTTAGTGAGTTATGAAATTATTAAGCTTAGAGGGTAAAGTTGTAATTAAAATTTTTAATCTTTAATTAAAACTTTTAGGTTTAATAAAAAATTAACAAGTAAAATATTTGACCTAATTTGAGTTGGATGATTGAAATTTAAATAATTAAAGGGTAGAAACCCATTAAGCAATTTAAAATTATTAAACTTTAATTAAATAATTGATTAAATTTGGAAGAATAATAAAATTGGAATTATTAAAATAGGGATATTATTAGGAGGAGATTTATTCTTTAATTTAAAAATCCCTAAATTAATTATCTCATTAATATTCAATTCTTAATTAAAATGATAACTCAAATTCAAAACATTAAAAGACTTAATCATTAAACTAAAATTAAATTATTAAACTCTTTTAAAAATTTCAATTAAAATTAAAAATAAAATAAAATTAAAAATTAAATTAAATTAAGTAAATTAAATTAAATTAAATTAAATTAAATTAAATTGAAATTAAAAGTTGAATTAAATTAAAAATTAAATTAAAGATTAAATTAAATTAAATTAAATAACTTAAATTAAATTAAATTAAATCAAATTAAATTAAATCAAATTAAATTAAACTAAATTAAATCAAATTAAATCAAATTAAATTAAAACTAAATTAAATTAAATTAATTTAATATAACATCAAATCAAACTAAATTGAATTAAATTGAATTGAATTAAATTAAAACTCAATTAAATTAAATTAAATTAAATTAAGTTGAATTAAATATAACATCACTAAAGACATAAAAAATTCAAAATAAATCTAAAATAACTTGAACACTATTCCAAATTTAAATCCATTAACTTAAATCAAATCATTTGAATACCAATTTACCCTCAAAAGCTTTAGTTATCATAACTCTTAAACAGAACATTAAATGAAATGTTACTTCATTTGTAGGATATTCAAATGTCCTAGTTCACTGAGCAAGTTAACAAAACTTGAATTCTCGGACGATTAATTCATTTGTATAATTAAACCCATTTGGACTTAAAACAATCCTAGAAATATTGAAAAGATGTTTAACATTATTCTTAAGCACTTCCTCAATATGATAGGACATTTATAAGAACAATTGGACTTAATTGTTCTTTGATGAAGAAAATCGTCATTAAACCAAAACACAAAGAACCTAGACGTCATAGGAGATGACTAGCTATAGGATTAGGAATTTGGTAGAAAACCATAACCCTTCCCTTAGCTTTATCTAGGAACTTGCTTAAATATTCTAATTGTGTTTTAAGTGCAGCTTGGGATGACGAGAAGACCCTCCAGGTACGCTTTTATTTTATTGCAATCTACTTTCTTGCAATTTACCTTCTTGCAATTCATTTAACTGCATTGCACTTACTTTTTCTTGCATGATAAACAACTGTTGCATGAAAACCCACACATTTAGGATAGTCCCTAAAACTGAAACCAAAACTAAGTTAAAAGTCATTGCAAGATAAAATTCACCGCCACAACATTTCAAAATATAAAACAACTCAAAATTTAATCACAAACAGAACACAAAACTACAATTACAACTAAATGAAAACGTCCTGTTGGATGATCGGGAATACCTCGGATGATGTAACCTACGTGTTGCTAACGAGATTTCCCACGGTCTAAATGAAAGTGTGGAACTCATTCGAGTTGAGTTTAGCAAATTCATCCGGACTAAGTGAATCCGATAAAAATAATGATGCCGGAAGGATGGAACCGTGGGATCCTAACCAGTGTCGTTATAATCAACTTTAAGATTTGTTTTAATTAAAACACAAAAACACTTAGAAATTAAGACTTCTCTAAACCAAAACACTTTTCTCATCCCCTAATTTATGACTTCTAAAATTGAACCTCTGCAACAACAAGGAGCTCGGAGCATGGTGGGCAGCACGGCCATCGTCATCAGCAAAACCTGAGTCTACTTCAACAAAACTTTCCTAGAATTAAATAACAAAGCCATAGGACTTCGAGGTAGTTTGCCTAGTGCAACATAAATCCTCAACCTCATCGTTAGGCACTTGCATTGCAAATTAAGCCCTAACCGGTCTTAGGACTCCGAGGTAGTCGTCCGGTACGACAATAAACCCTCATATCTTCGAGGCTATTTGTTTGATTTTATCACACAAATATAAGCCCTAATTAATTAAAATTGGCAAGATCAAAACATTTAAATAAGTATTAGGACTTTCCTAAATCCAAGCCAAACAATAGGATAGTCGGGAGATTACCGAAGTTCGCTTCGAATCTGTAATTTCTCCTACTTTTTTTTCCTTTGGATTCCCAAAACAAAATGTTCCAAATTTGATCCATTCCCTATTGAAATTCCAAACTTCAATCCTTTGAGAACTTAAACTTTGAAATTCTTGAGAGCAGAATTATTGATTATTATCGAGAGTTTTCTTAGATGATTCCCGTCACTTAAGATGTAATTAACTATAGGGGTTTGCCCTTATAGAGAATTTTAAAGAACCCGTGTAATATAAACCCCGTTTAATGCTTTCATATTAAGCAGGGGAATTTGTCGGCTTATAAAATTGGTTCGCAGACCAAACGGATGTCACAAATCTTCTAGTTTATTTAATCGAGCCCCACCGTCAAGTAGTGTGTCTATCCTTAAGGATAGATACACAGTTTGTGGTGCGGTGCTCGTTTATATAAACTATTTGGGATGTGAGATCGGTTTAATCTCATATCTTAAAACCTTCAAATTTAAAATTATTTTCAAAATCAAATATTATTTTTTCAAATTATTTATTTAAATTAAATTAAAAATTCGCCTACAACTTCTGTTAGGCGACCCCTTTTTTAAAATAAAACACGCAACCTGAAAATAGTGCCGACAGGTTTCTTCATGCATCTCTTGGGAAATTTGTCCCTACACTATTTTAAACCAAATTTGAAGCTAAAGAAAAGGGGGAGATAATAGGAAAGATGTGGAGAATGATTAGAGATCTTAGAATAGGATTAGAAATGTAGATTATAACTATTTTGGAGAGATTGGTGAGGGGGTTTTGAGAGAATTTGTAAGAAAATATTCTAGCATTGCATGGATCCGTGGGAAACTTTATGGGAGAGATTTTCATCTTTCCTTCAAGGGAAAGAAAGCTAAGTATTGGTTCTTCATTATCTTATGATTTTGTAAACACTTATTTTGTGGATTTACTTTGAAATGAAGTTTTTCGTTGTATTTTCTTTGTGCTTTGTGATGTCTTTCTCTTACTCTTTCTTCTTGTTTGGAAATAGTGACATAAGAAAATTATGTCATTATTTTCATTCTACTTTTCCTTTACAATGAGTAGGACTCTGGTTTAGGATATTGAGATGCTTGTTAAAAGAAGTTTTAATCATAAATGTGATAGTTTTTGCTTTCACTTTATTTAGATTACAAAAAAAGCTCGTTGTAGTGTTAAAATTTGTTGTAATTGCATTGAACCGAAAGGGCAGTGTAATTCTCAACAAAGTAGAACCACATTGAATGTTCGTGAATGAATTGCGTAGTTCATGAGGATTGAGTGCAAATAAGTAGGGAAATATGGCTTCATGGACGTCGAATTGGAGGTTTCAGGGTGACAGGCTGAGATCCCAAATTTGGTCCTAAAGTTTCGTAACTAAAGCTAGGGTTAGACTTCAGGTGAAGGGAAGTGGGAGCTCTGATGTGGAAGCCAATATCATCCCAGCATAACCTTGGGTTTTGGGAAGCCTAGGATTTGTTAATGTTCTTTATAGCACTCTGAAGAGGGGGTACTCGGAAGAGGGTAAAGAATAGGATTGCTCATATTTGGCACATACAATATTTAATACATCTCATTCCTATACATTATCCAATTTTTTAAATGAGAATAATATTTTTTATTTTCTCAAAATTCACGAAACCAATTTCCCCAAAAAGGGTTATCTTTAGTATAAATATTTACATTAGGGAGTAGTTAGTATTCTTACATATAATCGTCTGCATTTAGGAGTAGTTGTTAGAAACACCACTTATATCACTATTTTAAACTAAGGCTGTTAGTAGTAGACTAGAATTTGACTAAGAACCTCTTACCTCGCTTCCCTGTGGGATCGATAAACGGGACTCCATTAGAGCCCTGTATTACTTGATACGATATGTATAATTGTGCTGGATCATTGTGACTTTATAAAAATTATAACATATTAATTGTTCATAAATACTTGCATATAAAAAAAGTCGCATCAAGTTTTTCGCACCGTTGTCGGGGAAGCTTCGGTAAGAATTTTAGGACAATTTTAGTTGAAGTAATTTGGCTTAGAATTGGAAAAATTTAGTGTTTTAAAATTGTGTTTGTGTGAAAAATGTTTTTTTGTATGAAAAAATGTTGTGAAAAAAAAAACTGTTTGTGTGAAAAATAAGGTGTTTTTGAAAATGTTCTGTTATGTTGAATATATTTTTCAATTTATTTGTTTTATTGTTAATGTATTGTTTGTTGTGTTATGTATGCAAAATAAAGGATCTGTAGGACTTGTGCCTTGCGATCACTAGTTAGAAAAATGGAAAAAAATAAAAAAATAGAAAGGACTTGAAAAACTAGAAATTGAAATGGAAAAAATTCAAAATAATAACTTGAAAAATAATCATAAATCATTGAGGGAATATGTAAATCCTACGATATATAAAATTTACTTAATTATACAAAACCCTGTTGTATAAGCTGACTTGTTGGAACTAAATCCAGTGATTATCCAATTTGTGCAGAACAAGCAGTTTGGGGGAACTCCTTTGGAGGATCTTTGTTTACACTTATCTAGTTTTCTAAAACTTTGTGCAACATTTCTTTATAATGGCATGTCAGACAATGCTGTTAGGCAAAAGCTTTTTCCATTCTCACTAATGAATAAGGCTAAAATGTGGTTATACTCATTAGCACCTGGTTCTATTAAAAATTGGGAGGAGTTAACTCAGAAATTCCTATCTAAGTATTTTCCACCTTCAGGGGCTACTCAACTTAGAAACGATATTATTTCATTTTGTCAGTATGAAGGGGAATCAATATACGAAGCCTGGGAAAGATTTAAGGAACTCATCAGAGAGTGTCCACATCATGCTCTACCAGATTGGTTAATCATTCAAAATTTTTATAATGGGTTAGTAGGATCCCTTAGGTCTATTATTGATGCTACTACTGGTGGTTCATTAATGTCAAAAACATTTAATGTAGTGTATGCATTAATTGAAGAAATGGCTACAAATGAATTTCAATGGTCCTTTGTAAGGGTAAATCATAAAAATGTAGCTAGTGTTCATGATACAGATGTGATTGCAATTCTTATATCTCAAGTTACTGCAATATCAAGGAAGTTGGACCAATTTGGAATGAGCCAACCTCAATTTACTCCTGTAAGTGAGGAATGTTCATTAGGGTGTTTGATTGATTCCAACTTATTGTATGAGAAAATACCATTAACAACCCATATTCTAACTTTTACAACCCATGTTGGAAGAACCATCCTAATTTTAACTAGAATCATACTACTGGGGGTGGAAACCAACAATGGGAAAATAATCATGCAAATCCTAATGGAAGTTGGAATAGGCAAGGTAACACAAGATATAGGCCTTCACATCCACTATACTCTAATATTGATCAACAATTTGAGGATAAGATGATGTCTATAGACAAAGTGGTATTGCAAATGGGAAACCAGTTGCAAAGTTAAAATGCTGCGATTAGAAACATAGAGAATCAACCGGGAGAAATTGCTAATTCACTCAGCAATAGACCCAAAGGAACACTTCCTAGCAACACTGAGATCAAACCTAAAAAGAACGATAATGAACAAACTATTCCTTGTTACTGGACAAACTATGATAGATTCACAAAAAGGAGAGTTGATTATGAATACTAATGACCAGGATGTAACTTTTGATGTGCTGAAGACTATGAAATTTCCAGATAAGAGAAAAGATGATAAATGTTTTTGAATGGATGAAATTTATTATCTAAATAATGACCATTTCCAAGAAAGTTTTGAGAGTAAGATAATAGATAAGGTCGGAATGGATTTTCATGATGAGTTGAAAATGTTATCTAAAGAAGACTGTGTGTATGTTCAAGAGAGGTGTAAAATGATGGAAGCTGCCAAAAATAGTGAACTTGTAATTCCATTTGTTGAAAAATCTCATGAACTTAAGATGGATGCACCCCATACAATTTTATAGCCTGCCTATTTAGTGAATACATCTACACCACCAGTCTTTATATCTTCATATTCAACTCAATTACAAAAAAAAACATGAATTGAATGATGAACAAGATAAAGTTATTGAACTAGGACATGGAAGAGAATTTGAGGATAAATTTCAAAAGAAATTTGAGTTGAGAAAAGATTATAAGGATATTGGAAGACCATTAGAAGAAATTCCTAAGAAATTAAAAAAAATATATTTTCTCAACTAAGATAGATCCTCCAACATTTAATAATTATAAAGGGGAAGAATTGGAAGATAACTTGAAACAGAAGAGTGACATAGAAGAATTTGATCCTGAATCTGAATTATCTAGAGAGAATAAGATCCAAAATTTGGGAGATCTTGAATTATCTTATGGAGACCCATTTCTTATAAATTTCAAGGATGATATTAATATGCAAATTCAGAAAATCAATAAAAGAAGATTGGATCGTGAAAGAAATATGTGGAACAATGATATAAATCCATCTGAAAAGAAAGAGCTGAATGAAAAATTACAATTTGAGGATTCTGTAGGAATTCTTGGATCTGAAAAGGATTGGGCGATTGATCGAGGATTACTTAATTGGAATTTTGAATCAGGAGGAATCCTTTGTCGGGCCCGCTACATTAAAACTAAGTGTTTTATGGGAGGCAACCCATAGTTGTTAGTGTGCTTTGATTTAGTGTGCTTTGATCTTCATATTCAACTCAATGTATTTGGATGGATTTTGAAAGGTTGCTTGAGGAAACTCTTGGGAATTCAGTTTGAGCCGAATTTAAACACTTTTGGAGCCAAGTTTGAAGAGGAGAAGAGAAGAAATGAAGACAGGAGAGTAGTTTAGAGTTTAAAGAGTGTCCTCTCCCTTAGTTTATGAAGTTTAGGTTTTGTATTTTTCTCTTCTAAAGAGTGTGAGAGGAGAGGAAAAATGAGATATTTCTTCTTGCTTACTTATCTAAAGATAGAATTGTGTGTTTTTGTGAAGAAATAAGAGAAGTCAAAGTAATTCCATAAGGTTTGCTTGGAGAAGTGTTTAAGATAAGTTGTTTTTACTTTACTCTATTTGTATGACGTTATTTTTATATATAAATCTATGTTTTGTCATCTTTTCCTCATGAGTCTTGAGTATATTTCTTTGTCTTTCTACTTTTCGTGTGATGTGTTGATGTTGTGATATGAAAATAAAGTGTAGATTTATTATGGAGAATTTGTGATAACCTTTTCACTTTCAACATCATTAACTTTTTGATATGGCCAATTGAATTGTTAAAACTTGTTGGGAAACATATTTTCCGAAAGGATCATGAGTTCCACAACAAAAGTGAAGTTCACATTCAATGTCCATGAATAAGAGATGTAGTTCATGGGGATTGAGTGCAAATAAATAGAGAAATATACTTTGATGGGCGTAGAATTGAAGATTTCAGAGTAATAGGATGAAATTGTCAATTTGGTCCTACTGTTTGGAAACTGAAGCGAGAATTAGTCTTCAGGTGAAGGGAAGTTGGAGCTCTGAAGTGGGAGCCAATATCCTTCTAGCCTAACCATGGATCTGGGGACTAAACTTAGGATTAGCAAATGTTCTTTATACGCTGAAGTATGAGTAAATGATATAATTGCTCCTATTTGGCATAATACATTTGCATCACTGATCTATGTCACAATAATCATCACGTTATGATTAGAAAGGAGGAAGACTCTTTCTTGCAACTGATCTTTTTTATAAATTTAGTTTTTTGTTAGTTTAACTTGCTAGAGTTTATAACGTATTTAGGTAGAAATAGTAACTACAAATGTTTGTCTTTATTTTAAGAATTAAACTTACTTTCAATTGTGTTGTGATTCGACAACTGATTTCTGTGCTACGCCATAAAATTAAAGCCTTCATGTGGGATCGATATTTCAGGACTCCACTAGAGCCTTGTATTACTTGAGCGATACGTATACTTGCATTTAACTGTGTGACTCATTATACAATTAAATAAATAGATATATATATATATATCTAAATCTGAGTTCATTAATTTTGGCAAATTAAAAAAGTTGAACCAATCAGTCTCTTTAAAGTGAGGACTTTTGTTGAGAAGTTATGCTTAAGGGAACTGGGTAATGTTTGATTCATTTTTGGCTAGATCACTGGTGCCCTGAGGGCATGTTACAACCTCTTAATGCCAATATGAATACATCACTCTTAGTGGCTAATTGTTGGGAAGGTAATCAATGGTATCCATCATTTTTTTAATCTATTTTAACTCAACCTTCTATTTTGAAGCCATTTCAAGATTACCTTTTGACACTTCCAAGAAGGATTCCCTTGCTTTTGTTGCCTGCAAAACTCATAGCTTAACCAAACTTATATACTCTAAACTTCATCAGTGTGTGCCTGTTCCTTGAGGTGACTGCCTCTAGAATAAGTTCCTCACTCCCTCAATGTCCTTTCTAGGATGGAGAGTATTCCATAACCTGCTACCTGTGGATGATATCCTCAAGCTCAAAGGATTAAGGGTCCCTTTCAGATGTTACTTTTGCTAGTTTGCTGATAAGTCCATCCCTCAGCTTTCGGTGCTCATTCTCCCAAGGTGTTTGGCTTCATTTCATCTCTGGACTAACTGTAAGAACACTAAGGCTAAACTGGGAACATTTAACTCATTGCTGGCTAGGTTGGTCTAAAGCACATTTGGGTCTAATCCCTTTCATCCTGGCCTAGTTCATCTAGATGGCTAGGAAACAAAATCAAATTCCAGAATATCCCTATTACTCCCATCAAGGTGGCATCTAATTGCAAGGCATTTCTTCTTAAGCTAGTGACGTTAAAGAACTTCCCCAATATTGATAACTCTTCTTGGCAGCCTAGGACCCCCAAGTTAGTAGTCAACCCTGCATTTTGGAAGAACCCCCCCCCCCCCTCCCGCAACATCCTTTCTTAAGGTCAACACCGATGGTAATTACTCTGAACTTGGAGCTGGAATTGGTGGTGTATTCAGAGATTAGAATGGCATGGCTCTTCTCTATTTTTTCTCCCCAATTGAGGTTCGGGATGCTTTGGAGGCTAAAGTGGCAGTAGTTTTTTGGGCCATCCAGCTGGCTTTCTTCAATCGTTGGACTAATCTACATGTGGAGATGGATTCTGCACTTGCATTACAGGCTCCAACTATAGAGGGAGATCAGCCTTGGCATATTTCATGTTAGCTCAGGAAAATTAAAATTTTGCAGCCATTATTCTCCATTAGCTTCCATTTTATTTTTAGGGAAGACAACAGACCAGCTAACTGGTTGGTCAGGAACGGAAGTGCATCTACTTCTTCTATTGTTTCCATTTTCCCTTCCTCTAATTTAGCCTTTCTTTTGAAAGGGGACCTTTAGATGTTCCCTATCTCAGACATTGTAACAATTTTTCATTATATTTTTATTTTGGTTCAAATATATATATATATATATATATATATATATATATATATATATATATATATATATATATATATATATATGGGAACTGTATCCACGGTTTTGGCCACTCCACAGAGATACAATAACGTTGTCACAAGTGCCATATCTGACGAGAATGATAAAGAAAATCTTAAATCAGGATTGCCTATTCATTTAAGAGACAAAAGGGCATTTATTGCTGCGGTAGCTGATGACTATGGATATGGATGGGCAATTGCCAAAGCTCTTGCTGCAGCAGGTGCAGAGAGATGCTTGTTGGAACATGGTTGCCTGCACTGAACATATTTGAGACTAGTTTAAAGCGTGGAAAGTTTGACGAGTCCCTACGGCTATCAAATGGATCTCTTGATGCAGTGTTTTATAGTTCTGAGAATGTCCCTGACGAAATTAAGACAAACAAGAGTAATTCAGTTTCTTCAAATCGGACTGTGAAAGAAGTTCTTAAATGCGTCAAGGATAATTTTGGAAGTATAGATATTCTTGTGCATTCCCTTGCTAATGGGCCGGAGGTGACCAAGCCTCTATTGGAGACTTCCAGAAAGGGGTATATTGGAGCATTTTCTGCTTCCAGCTACTTCTTTATATTTTTACTCCAGCATTTCCTTCCCACAATAAATCCAGGGGGAGCGACGATCTCACTAACTCACATTGCTTCTGAGAGAATCATTCCAGGATATGGTGGAGGCATGTGTTCGGCAAAAGCCGCATTTGAGAGTGAATCATTTCAAGCAGGAAGGAAAAAGCAAGTTAGAGTAAATGCAATCTCTGCTAGTCCACTGGGAAGCCGTGCTGCAAAAGCCATTAGTCTCAGTTAGAAGATGATAGAGTATTCGCATGTTAATGCGCCATTACAGAAAGAACTGCTAGCAGATGAAGTTGGTGCTGCTGCGGCTTTCATGTTGTCCCCGTCAGCTTCTGCTATCACTGGTGCGGTAGTTTATGGCGACAATGGAATAAATACGATGAGTTTGGAAATTGACAGCCCATCTCTCAGTTGAGTGATAATCCAGAAAATCTGCATAACGATTGGGTTTTTAAGAATAACTATGCCATTATGTTTCAATCTCCTGCGGCATTATTGAAAAATAATTGAGTTGGTTAGGTTTATAATTTCATTTGAGGTCCAGTGGTTTTATAACAATGTAGCTATGTTGATGAATTATGAATGATTCCTTTCAGTTGGTGTACCAATTGAAAAATACATTTTTGGATGAACCAACTTGTCAGGTACTTATGCTTACTCATGCTCTTACAATATATATATATATATATATATATATATATATATATATATATATATATATATATATATATATATATATGTTTTTTTTACTTGAAGAAAAGAGCATCTCTGTACGTGTTAATATAAAAGAGGAGATACAAAATGAGGGAGGAGAGGTGGATCTCTAAATTTAAAAAATAAAATAAAATAAAATAAAATTGTACTCACCTCTAGAGGTTTCACCTCCCGCAGCACAAACTCATGCAAAAAAGTATCCAACCAAAATTACATGTATAGAAGGCATATACAAGTATACCTAAAGAAGATGTCCGTATAACCCAAAATCTGTAGAGGAAAAAACAGCAGAGCCATAAAAATAGAAAAGTGCCAAAAACTGTTTCAGAGCATCTGAGAACTTTCGTAGAGATAGATAGATATCATTAGTGTATATATATATATATATATATATATATATATATATATATATATATATACTCATATGGCGGTCGAGGACTTTTCCTGCTCTGCTAGGGTTCCTGGCATGACCCTGCCGGCGGCGGCCTGCTGGCTGGTGGCCAAGGTAAGGGGGTCTCTTTGCTACTGTGAAGGTTTCCTGGCTTGTGTGACTTTGAGGCTGCGCCTACTGGATCGTTTTCCATCTTCCCGGGCTTTTCTTGGTTTAAATTTACTGTTACATTGGCTTTCTGGACCTGTGTTTTTTGGCTCTCCTGTGACATCTTTCTGGTTCTGGTTTCTTTTTTCAAGTTCGCTCGCTCTGGTTAGGTGAGTTTGTTTCCCATGACAACCCCTATTGACATCCAAACTAATCTGGACTGGGTTAAAAATTCTTATGCTGGGGCTGTTGGTCGTGGCTCTGCTACCTTTGATTCTGCCTCTTTGGTTTTTCCTCAATCCATGCATGATGCTGCTGCTGGGAAGGGAACCTGTCCTTTCATCAAACCACTTGGTGTTAAAGATGGTTTCCCTGCTGTATTCTTCACCCCCAGGAGCTGGAATCTCTTAATGAGGAAGTGAAACTTACTTTGATAGGAAAATTTGCTTTAGGCCATCCTAAGATGGAGCTGGTCAAAAACTTCTTTGAATCACTTAATTTCAGCAGTACTTGGAAGCTTGGATTATTAGATGGGAGACACCTTCTTATAAGCCTGAGTTCAGAGGAAGTCTATGCAAAATTATTTGCCAAACAAGTTGTCACCATAGCAGGAATGGAAATGAAGCTTCTAAAATGGACCCCAGATTTTGATCCTAGTAAAGAGCCCCCCATAGTCCCCATTTGGTTTAAACTCCCTGCCCTTCCTTACAGATATTTCAATCAAGCAGCTCTTTTTTAGATTGGGAGGGCCATTGGGACCCCTCTAAGATTGGACCCAACATCTCTACATAGGACTAAACCTGAATATGCAAGGATACAAATTGAGAGGGATATAACCCTCCTTGAAGTTCACAAAATCTGGGTGGGTTCTGCTGAAGAGGGACACTGGCAAGAGGTCATCATGCAACAAAGACCCTACTATTGCACACACTGCGGAATGTTTGGTCATACCACTGACAAATGTTTTAAGCTGCATCCACCTATCAGGAGATCTATTGCTCAGCTCAGGACTGATTCCAGCTCCCAAATTAATGTGGGTAGAACTGATCTCCTACCCCTTCCACACCAGGGTCCCAGGGGCACTGCAGATCCTCCTCCCCCTCCTACTGTTCCCAATGCCGCCCCATTGGGCTTCCCCACCTCCCCCAACCATACTGCTGCCCCCAGTTTTCCCCCACCTAAAATCACCCCACACATAGGCCCTTCCCACAATCCTACATCCACCTTTCTCCCCCCCTCCCCTAATAAGCTTAAGACTACTAATGATTCTATGGAGGAAGAATGGGAGATTTATTTTCCCAAGAAAAAGAAAAAGAATAAATTTGAATTACAAAAAACCTCAATACTCTCAAACTTAACCTTCAGGGATTTTTCCCCTACCCCCCCTCTTACTAGGGGAAGAACTAGATCTAGCTCCCACAGATCTTCTTCCCCCTCCCCCCTTCCTAATTCTCATGATAAACCTCCTTTGTTGGAACATTAGGGGGATTGCCAGCTCCCAATCCCTAAAAAGACTTATTAATTTAAACAAAAAACACACCCCTTGGTGTATTGTTATTTTGGAACCCTTGGTTCATCAAAACCCATATAAAATTTTAAAAAAATTCCCAAGCTTTACCTTACACTCCAATATAAATAATAAGATCTGGCTTCTTTGCAGATCTGAGGTCACTTGGTCTGTTCTCATGGACAACTACCAATTTCTCCACCTATCTCTCCAATTTGCTAATCACAAAATTTGTGCCACCTTCATCTATGCTGGTTGCAAGAAACAAGATAAAATTGACTTGTGGAACCACCTCATCACATTCAGCAGCTCTATTGATCATCCTTGGTTGGTGGGGGGTGATTTTAACTCCATTGCCACCCCAGCTGAAAAATCTGGGGGAAGGCCTCCCATCCCTAGCCAGCTCAACTCTTTTAAGGATAACATTCACCTATCTGGCCTCTTTGACCTAGGCTATAAGGGACATCCTTTTACCTGGAAGAGAGGCCAAATCTGGGAAAGGCTAGATAGGTTCCTGGTTAATGAAGCTTGGCACTCCAATTTCCTCCTCACTTCCATTACCCATCTCCCTTTTCTTTGTTCTGATCATAGACCACTTTTACTCACCATCTCTGCTGCCCCCCACAGATTCTCCACCCCCCCTTTCAGATACCAAAACTTTTGGTCCACCCACCCCAAGTTTCTTAATCTGATTTACCATCAGTGGCAGGGGGAGGTTCATCCTGATCCTTGGACTAAACTGGGGCTTTTACATCTGAAGACCAGCAAGGCTCTCAAGCATTGGTGTTGGAATGAATTTGGGGATGTCTTCACTGTGATGGATGCTGAAAAGGAGGTGATTAGAATGGAACAACAAGTCTTAAGGGGTGCAGATTCTGAACTTTTAGTGGCTGCTCAGGCTCATTTATCCAATGCCATTGACATTCAAGATATGTACTTGAAATAAAAAGCTTCAGCAAAACATTTCTCAGAGGGGGACAAAATACAAAATACTTCCATGCTTATATTAAATATAAAAGGAGTTGTAACATCATTCATAGCATTAAGGATGATGAGGGTAATTGGTTAACTGACACTATGGCCATTGGCAGAAGTGCTCTCAGACACTTTCAGCAACTTCTTTCTTCTAACAACCCTGATAGAGATAATATTTCCACCAACATTCTTGATGAACACTACCAGTATATTAATGCACTACCCTTAGCTGAGCCTCCTACTGAGGCTGAAATCTGGGAGACTATTAAGAGCATTGACAGCAGCAAATCAGCAGGGCCGGATGGTTTTACTGCAGATTTCTACAAGAAAGCTTAGCCCACTATCAAATCTGAAATTACCAATGCCATTACCAGCTTCTTCCTTGGCAAAGATATGATTTATTATTTTAATTCTTCAACCATTGTGCTGATTCCTAAACACAATGAATTGAACACACGGGATCGATTCTGAGCCTATAAACCTGACTTCTGTGATAAGTAAAGTGCTCAGCAAAATCCTGGTCCTAAGGATTCAACCTCACCTTAACAAGATCATCAACCTAAATCAGACTGCCTTCATTAAAGGTAGATCTATTTCTGATAATGTTCTGTTAGCTCATGAGATGTTATTGGACATCAACAAGAAATGCGAGGGGGAAACTTAATCTACAAGCTTGATATCCAAAAGGCTTATGACACAATCAATTGGGATTTCATTTTGGATGTGTTAGCAGCTAAAGGTTTCAACCCCAGCTTTTGCAACCTGATCCATAGATGGCTTCACAATAACTCCCTTTCCATTCTGATTAATTGTTCAGTTTGGGGACCCTTCACTGCTACCAGGGGTCTGAAGCAAGGGGACCCGCTCTCCCCAACTCTCTTTATTATTGCAATGGATTATTTCTCTTCTATGATCAACCAAATATAAAAGCATCACCCCCTGGTAAATTTTCACCACAATTCAAATATCATTATTTCTCATCTGATTTATGCAGATGACCTCATGATTTTCTCCAATGCATCCAAGAAGGCTGTTAAATATATTCAAAACTGCATCCAAATGTTTCAAAATCAATCTGGGCTAAAGTTTAATAGAGCTAAATGTCAGATCCTTTTTTCCAAAAGGGTGTCCCAGGAAGCAAAACACTGGATTCTAAATCACACGTGGTTCTCCAGCACCAACCTTCCTATCAAGTACCTTGGGGTCCATCTAAGCATCGGCGAAGCAAGCAAAACCATTTTGATGAGGTCCAACAAAGGATTTGTAACTACTTATCTAACTGGACTCACCTATACCTATCTATTGGAGGGAGGATTACCTTGCTTAAAAGCATCCTAACTACTTTACCAAATTACCTCATGCAAATGACTACTATGAAAAAGAGCACCCAAACCCAGTTGGAAACAGCTTTCAACCACTTTTTATGGGCTGGTACAGGCAAGAAGATTCATTGGGCTGCTTGGAGGAAACTGGCTAAACCACTGTGGGCGGGGGATTAGGCTTCAAGTGTCTAAGTCATCTTCTCAAAATTAACCATTGCAAACTTTGGATTAATTTCAGGGCTCAAACCTCTCTTTGGGCTTTATATCTTAATGGTAAATACTGCAGACACATTCACCCCTCATTGGCTACTGCTAGACTGGGTGATTCTAGAATCTAGAAAGCCATGTTGAAAATTAAGTAGGAAGCTGAGAACCTATACTTATGGCAGCTAGGCAAAGGAAAGATCAACTTTTGGTTGGACCAGTGGTGTCCCCATGACTGGCTCCAACCACACACTCCTGCTAGAGACTTTAACCTCTTGGTTGCTGATTGCTGGGAGGAGGACCACTGGTCTATCCCATTCCTCCACTCCATCCTCACTGTTTCCTCAGCTAACAAGGTTAACACCATACCATTTGACAGATCCAAGCCTGACACTATTTACATAACTAACAAAAACCAAAGTTTCTCCAAGGAGATTTATGATAAACTTGTACACTTCGGGAGAGTGTACCCCGGGGTGAGATCTGCCGGAACAAGTTCTTATCCCCTCTATGGCATTTTTCTGTTGGAGACTGTTCAGGAACCTCCTTCCCACTGATGATATCCTTAAACTCAAGGGATTGAGAGGCCCTTCTTGCTGCAGATTATGTCATATGGAGGAAGAATCAATCAACCACCTGTTCTATACTTGCAGTTTCTCCCAACAGGTTTGGACTCAGTTCCTCCAGCACACTAATTTAAATACTTATACGATTACGAGTGGAATCATCTCGGTTACTTGCCGGCAAGATTGGCGTAAAGCTGGGATTACTGCTATCCCTCTACTCATTGCATGGTTCATTTGGATGGCTAGAAACAAGACTACTTTTGATAACATCCCTCAAGATGCTAAAACTGTTACTAGCCATTGTTTAGCCTATGTGCTTAAGCTAATCAAAATTAAAAACTTCCCCAATATTTGCTCCCAAAACTCCTTTCCTAAAACTGCCTCCTCGAGATCACTAAAGTAGCTTGGTTTCCCTGACCCAAAGCTCGGATCAAGGTCAACACCGATGGTTGCTACAAACTTGCTCGGGGTGGCATTGGAGGCATATTCGAAATCACAAGGGTAAATGTTTACTCTATTTTATGTCCCCTATTGTTGCTTGTGATGCATTAGATGCTTGAACTTCAAGCCGTGCTATTAGGCATTAAAGGTGGTCGTCCACCTCAATCGGTCTCCCCTCATTATGGAATGTGACTCTATGGATCTGATAACTCTTGTTTCAACATATGCTACACATAACAGGCATGCCATCAACTGTACAGCTAATTTCTGGGCTCATAAGATCAAACTTCTCACTACTAAGGTGCAAGTTCAGTTTCAGTTCATTTTCAGGGAGGGGAACAAGCCAGCTGATTGGATTGCTAACATGGGAGTTCTCACCTCCAACCTTGCTCTTTCCACCACTCCATCTCCAATGCTCAGACAACTAATTGCTGGAGATCTGCTGACTATCCCTCATCTCAGGCTGAATAACTAACTTTGCCTTGCTGCATGGTCTTGTCTCAGCTCCTCTTTTTGTTCAGTTTGTCACTTGTACTCTGTTTGACCTTGTTTCACCTTTGTGTTACCCTCTCCTGGTGGTTTTGTCTTGGTAAGGGTTGCCATTAGCTTTTGTTCTTGTTAGTTCTGCAGCCCTTCTACCTATTTTTGTACCTATTTTTTGTTTTTTCAACATGTAGGGGCCTCCTTGCCCTTCCTTTTTATATATATATATATATATATATATATATATATATATATATATATGCAGCATTCCTTGTCCAGTTGGTGACGTGGTCACTGTAAGTCTCCTCCGGTGAGGGTTCGATCCCCGCCGTGGTGCGTGGGGGTTGAATTACAAGTACATGGCGTGGGGTTCTCATCATAGGCCCCGAGCGCATGAGAAATCGATATTTAGGCCTCGTCGAATATCAATTTACTTTAGAATATATATATATATATATATATATATATATATATATATTTAAAAAAAGCAGCACTAGGCTCCCTACATGTTAAAGGAAAGGAAGAGAAAGTAGGAAGGAGGGTCCCTTCTAAACACAATAGGTATTACATTGAAAGACCTAAAGGGAACCTCTTTCACCTTACAACTCCACACAAGAAGGGTGACCATACAGGCAATTGAACTCCAAAGTAAAAAAGTAAACAATTAAAACACTTGTACCAAACTTCAATGACACGCCCACAGTGTGTTAGCATATACACCTAAATTGTAGGTAAAAGCACCATTAAGCTCTGTGATAAATTCTTATGTGAGGAGCCCCCAGCAAGTCCCCAGGTAGCAAGAAAGATAGAGGAGGTGGGGGACAGATAGAAAAACTGGTGGAGCAGCAGAACATTGTCACCCTTGCTAACTAGTTGGCATGTCTATGCCCTTCTCTGAAGATAAACTTGGAATGGGGAGAGATGGATGCTCTAATGCTGTTGATTCTGCTGAACCACAATTGATGGTGCTAGGGGAGTCTATATCCAAGAGCAAAACGAGGTTGGAAGAGTCCCCTTGAAGAATCAGGGAAGTCCACTGGTTGAAGAATGCAAGCTTGAGAGCCCAAAGATAACCATCAGCTCAGATTCAAATGCACAGCAGCAGGAACAAGTTCATGGAAGAATAACAAACAATTTCCAGTATGATCTCTGAAGACCCCTCCCACCCCAGCACCTTGGGAAGAGAAACTACCATCAGTATTGACTTTAATGTAAGGTGGATCCGGTGGCTTCCACTCCACCAAATTTACACGAGGGGGGTGATCCCCGAATATTTATGCTTACGATTTAGATATGAAATTTATGATTTATAATATGAAATACTCCGCAAGTATACATATTGTTTATCAAGTAATATAGGACTTTCTGATTAAGCCTCAAGATATCGAACCCACAGAAAAATGTGTAAAACTTTAAAGAAATAAGAAAAATAACTTTTTTAATTGATTTTTGTAAGTATGTTTTAAGGTATTAATTTTGAAAAGTTGTTTTTGATATTTTTAATAAAAAGTTAAGCAGGAAATAAAATTATCAATACTCTAAACACGATATAAAAGTTATAAGAATCAAATATCTTTTTCCTTCTTCAATTAATCAGTACTAAATATGGATATTTATGTTGTGGAAGTATTTAAATGTATTGTGCCAAATATGAGCAATTATATTCTTTACCATTACTTAGTTCTATAAAGAAAATTAGTGAATTTAAAATTTTGAAATTTTGTGGATGGGTTAGGCATGGAAGATACCAGCTCTCACTCTAGAGTTCCCTCTATTCCTTCCACCTGGGGGCTAATATCTCATAACAAAATTTAAATAATAAACCAAATTAGGGGGCTTTATCCTGTCACTCTAAAGTCCTCTAATTTTACTCCCCAATAAAGTAAATCTCCCTATATAATTGCATTCAATCATATAAACTACTATTCTCACCCATATAATTGCATGTGATTCTTTCCAATTGTTATTTGAGATAATACAGCATTGGATCTTACATAATCTTACAACAAATTTAACATCATAATTGGCTAAATCAAGAAGTAAATTAAGTTAAAGAAATTGAATCATCATAATTTCTTCCAGCATTAAACACTTATACTTTCCACAACATACTTCCATAATTTAATTATTTCATCATCACTCAGATTTCATGAAGAAAACTCAAACACAACTTTATTTGAAAGCAGAAACCATAATGAAATCACAACAATATTACTTAAAAACAAAATGTAAAAACAAAGTTAAATACTTATTTGAAAATCCTCTCCACAAGACTCTGAAAGTTCTTAGGAATTTTTGCTTTCCACAATACAACTCTACAGAGGTTGGCGCCCAACTCTGATGACTCTATTAATAACTTTAAACTTTAATAAAAATTGGATACATGAATAAATGAAAATTGGTGAGAAGAAGGCTTGACACCAACCCTTTTTCGTTTCTTACGATCTACTCTCTACTAACAACTATATAAAAGAAGAACTCTAAAACACACTTTCAATACTAACAACTACCACTCACTTCGAAACCAACACATACAGACGCACAAACTTCATTTTTATATTTTTCCAAAAGGTGCTTCGGTGTCTCTTCAAATCATGTCCATATTCAATGTATCCATAAAAAGATGCATCCCTTCAATCACATTTGCTTCCAAAGGAAGTTAAGGAAGTTACCACCAAATGTTGCTTCTAACGCTCCTTGAAAATAACGACAAATTTGATTTAAATTTGATTTTTAACTGTGGCACTTAAGCACCGGCACTTTGGCGCTAAGGCGCCAGCTCAAACTTCATAATTTTGCTCCAAATTTGATCCTTTTTCGCTTAGGCGCCTGCAAGCAAAACACAAAATACCTTTCATTAAAGTGCAATATCATCAAAAATAGGTATAAAAATGTGCATAAAAATACTATATATTTTAGGTTTATTAAAATCCCCCAAACTTAAAATATTACTTGTTCTCAAGTGACTCTTAACCATAAAAAATTTAACATGCAAATTATGTAAATAAGTTTCTTAGGAAGGTTTCAAAATTTTGTTCTAGAAATGAAATAATTCATATTTAGAAAAAATTTTAGTAAATAAGACTAATTTAAAGTTTAGAAAGTTCTTAAGTAAAGGATAATGAAAATATAAGTTTCTCTCTAATTCAGAAATACTTATAGATTTTTCAAAATATAGGATTCAAACATTTTTTTTCCTCACTTAAAAACTTTAATTGATAATAATTTTACTCACTATATTATAACCTTAAGTTTTAGATTTTCTAAAAACTTATATTTTAAACTTTAGGCATGGAACCAATTTTTGATTAGGCCCTTAAATCGTCAAGCTTCTCCTTCCTTTCCACATACAATTTTCACTTGTTTCTCTTTTTCCTTTTCTTTTTTCTTTCTTTTCTTTCCTTTCTTTTTTTCTTCTTTTTTTTTATAAGGCAATGATTACTGTATCTAGATAAGCCTTTAATGATTTTGAATTCCACCCTTCCATTTAAAATAAAGGTCTGATATATATATATATATATATATATATATATATATATATATATATATATATATATATATATATATATATATACATACATACATACATACATATATATTAAAAATCACAATAATAGTGCTGAATATTATTTCCGAATAAAAGAAATTTAAGCTTTGAAAAATAAAAGTCAAATCTTCTAGTCATCCAAAAATACGATATTTTTTACTAAAGATAGTTTAACTATATTTAACATTTCTTTGTTAAAAACATTTTAACTTTAAAATTTTCATTATTACTATAAATTTTAATTAATTTTTTTTATTCATTTTTATATGCAAAATTTTGTTTCCCTAATATTGCTTCATATATATAATTATTTCAATCAAAAACCAAATTTATTTTAAGTATTCTAGAGAATAATTAAAATTTTATGTTTTTGAAAAAAAAAATAGTTTTTTTAATTCCCCCCAAACTTTAATTTTTAGTTAGGATAAGAACATTAAAGCATAAGAAATGATACATGAGTGAGAATTAAAAACTAAAATAGCATGCTTGCAGGAATTTCAAAATCCTAAAAATGCAAGTTTAACTGTTTTAAAGAAAAACAGGAGTAAAAAGAAACTAAATCCAGTTTTCATTTTTCATAAAATAAAAATTTCAAAAGACTTCTACAATAGTGGAGGCTTTCAAAGCAAATACACATCAAATTAACACAACTAAAATCACAACAATACTAGATAATAACTGGTAGTAGATTTTAAAAAGTTTTAAGCATGCAATTTTCAAATAGTAGTTTTTAATAGTGTTCTACATTTCATAACAGATTTAGAATTAGTATACACTCTATTAAAAAAATAATAATTAAACACTAGATAAGCATTTAAAACATTTAATACTACACACATATCATAAACTACAACATTTTAACATTAATTTATCACATAAACATCTAAATGTGCATAAAAAGAAATAGTCCAACTATGCTCTATACATAATCAGAGTTCATATCATAAAGACATCACACAACTATCAATCATCACATCACATATAAAAACATCAAAATAAAAACATAATTGTACATAAGAAATCACAAAACCAAACAAACTAAACACAAAAACCATAATCATCATCCTCATCATCATCTTCTTCATTCCAGTCTGTGGATGGCACATAAGGTATATAAAATGGATGAAGGAGCATCTTAGCACTGTGATCAACTCTAATCACTTTATCCATATCTTGCTGATAATTCTCCTCATATTCATCATGCTTAACAATATACCTTTCAATATTTTCAATCTTACCATCCATATCTCTAATATGCTCTCGGGTAAGACTCACTTTCTTCAAAATCTTCTTTAATAGTCTAGTTTGTGAATCACTAGATAATGATGCTCTAGAAGTAGTGGCACGTGAAGTAGAAGCAATAGAAGCAGAAGTAGTGGAAGTTCTAAATTCTCCTCTCCAGTTAAACTCTGAATGCGCATTCTAAACAACAACATTTACACTGGTAATAGGTTTCAATGGCTGAAGAAATTCCTCTCATGTTTCAAACTTCACACCATACCACTCACAAATTGTATGAATTAAGGAAGAAAATCCCATACCTGTAGCAGTAGCAGATCTGGCACAGTTCATCACAAAATAAATAATAATAGCCCCTACATCAATAGGCTTTCCTTTCTGAATACAATGGTTCAGAACAGCTCTCTCCCTTGTAACTTCACTAGTATGCCTTAAATGCAATAGTTTAGATGAGATAAAATAATGCCATGCCTTTGAAACATTCAACTTAGAAGCCTGAAAATTTACTCTTCTTTCATTTGTTATCTTCCATAAACCTCTTCTATTAGTCAGAAAAGATATGATCTCTTTTAATTCTCCTTCAGTAGGATGAAAATTACCATAAAAAAAAACAATGCAGGTGCCAAGTGGTAGAGGAAGTTGATTATAGTAGGTGAAAAATGCACTTGTTCACCTCTAACCATTTGTAAATTCTCTTCCGTTGCAGGCAAGTTTGCATAAAACTCTCTGACCACAGAAACAACAGCGACAGCGGAGAAGTAACAGTAATTCTCCCAATTCCTTCTAGTAATCATTTCTTTAATAACTTCTCCTAGCTTACTAAACACTCGTTGAAGAATTAATTTACGTGATGATAGTGCGTCGACGTATCAATCCTCCGCTCTAGAAATAACAAATTTGTTGGAATCAAATTTTGCTTTCTCTTTCGAGCGCTTTGACTTTGGAGTCATCTCTAAAAAAAATCACAAAAATTCACTATAAATTCCAAAATTAAGTTAAACTTGTTAATTTAACTTCCAAAGGTAATTTTCACTAAATCCAAGCAATTTCTCATGCTTTTCCTTAAATTTCACCATAAATAATGATTTTAAGATTTGTCAATAATGTACTCAAAATATATGGTGAAAATAAAAATTATTTACTTAGGAGTAGTGCTCATACCTCAATGAATTCAAATATGATAAATCTCATTGAAATTGGCTCTTAATTGATCCAACCTAAGGATGCGCTAAATTTTATTTCATGATTTTGGGAGGTTGAGGGTGATGAGAGGTGTTAAAAATGTCATTTTTTGGGTTTTTAACTACAGAAAACAAATTTTCATGAACTAGCGCTTAAGCGTGAGGCATCTGCGCTTAGCCGCGAAATTTGACGCTTAAGTGCTTAAGTTTGGGCGCTTAGGCGCCAGTACCCTGATTTTCACAATTAATTTAAAAATGTACTAAACCCCTGGTTAATCACCCTAAATCACTTTAAATAATCATTTCTCCCACATAAACTTTTCAAATTCTCCAAAGAAAGTTAATTTTCTATCAATTCCAAAGAAATATCACACAAACACAAACTTTCATTTAATTAAAACAGTCACACTTAATACAAACTAAAAAATTTTATCCAAACATTTTGGATGAAATTACCCAATACACAAGGATTCAAATACATAAAAACAAAGATAAATTTACATCATTAGGATGTAACAAACACACATTAAAGTTTAATAAAAAACAAACATATAACACTGGACACAAAACACTTAACACATAAAAACTACAGCATTAGACTATACTCAAATTAATTCTAGTCTCCATTAGGTTGAATATATCCAGAACCTCCATTAGATTCATTTGTTACTTAAGGGCAGTTTGCTGTTGTAGATAATGTTGCATTTCTCTGTGTTGAAGACCATCCAGAATGTGATTGAAAGAGCTAAAGGTATTGCAAAATACCTTTTACAGAATTCTTTTGGCATTGGAAAACACCATAATGTCATCAACATAACTAAGGTGGGAGATGTGCACATTAGACCTGTGGTGGTACCTGTAATAGTTTTGAGAGAATTTAGGGGAGTTTCTCATTCTGGAAAGGCAATCTAAGGCCAGAATAAATAAGGTGGGGGACAAGGGATCACTGTGCTTCAAGCCCCTAGATGTAGTAAAATTACCCCAAGTATACCCATTAATTAGGACAGAATGTCCATTGGAATGGAACCATCTTTGAATTATTTGACAAAATGATGCAGAGAATCCCCTGGTAGTAAGAACCTCAGATAGAAAGTCCCAGCAGATTGTGTCATAAGCCTTTCTGATGTCAAGCTTATAAATGAGGTTACCCCCTCTACAAGTTTTCTCCAGATCAAGCATCAGCTCCTGAGCAAGTAAAATATTATCAGTGATAGATCTGCTGTGAACAAAAGCTAATTGGTGAGGCTATAATCAAAAAACCATAATTTTGCTAATAATTTTTTTGATTACTGAGGTCAGGAAGATGGGCCTGTAAAGGTTCCACGAGGTGTTTTCATCAGATTTGGGGATTAAAACAAAGTTGGAGTGGTTAAAGAAGCTGGGGAGATTATTGCCATGGAAGAAAGCTTGGATGGCCAGGATAACCTCACCTTTCACAATATTCCAAGACTTCTTGTAGAAATCATCTGTGAAGATTTCAAGCCCAGCAGATTTAGAATTGTCAATGAAGGTTAAGGCTTGCCAAATTTCTACCTCAGTTAGAGGCTCAGTCAGATTGAGGTTATTAACATGATGGAAATCCTCTTCAAAAGAGGAGTGATCAATAGGAATCCTCTCAAAGGGTGTCTGCTTGAGAAGAGCACTGTAAAAAGAAACAACATCTTGAGCAATTGCAACAGTGTCTTTCAGCAGGTCACCATTAGCAAACTTAATGGTATGAATGGTGTTGCATTTCCTTTTATACTTAATGTAGGCATGGTAGAACTTTGTGTTTCTGTCCCTCTCAGTAAAAATGTTCATAGCTGCCCTTTGCTTCAGGAATTGCTCCTTTATGTCTGTGGCAGTAAGAAGTTCCTCCTGTGCCTTAAGGAGGGATCCCTCCACATATAAGCCTTTAATCACATCTCCCTTCAAAAGAGCCACCTTCTCTTCAGCTTCCTCAACAGTTTTAAAGACATTCCCAAAGCTAGCCCAGCTCCAATTCCTGAGACCCTTTCTTACTTTATAATGCAGCAAGCAAAGATGGGTTCAAGAGTTAGGGTGTTGTACCAAATCCCAGAGTTAAGCAACTGTTTTAAGAAATGATTTGTGTGAAGACCAGAAGTTATGGTATCTGAAAGGTGAGAGCTGGTCCAGCTTGAGGGGAGCAGTTATAGACAGGAGCAAAGGTCTATGATCAGACCCTGCAAGAGGGAGGTGTGTAACAAAGTTTAGTAAAAACTAAGATAACCAAGCCCCATTGGCCAAGAACCGATCAAGCCTCTCCCACATCTTACCCCTTTTCCAGGTAAACTCATGCCCAGAAAAGCCTAAATCAAAGAGACCCGCCTAACTGATATTATTGCAAAAGGAGGTCATTTTAGATAGGCAAGGCGTTCTGCACACCAGTTTTTTAGCTGAAGAAGAAATGCAATTGATATCTCCCCCACAAGCCAGGGGGAGGTCATATTACTGCCAATAGTGTGGAGCCTGTGCCACAGCTCCTATCTGTCAGCCTTGGAACAACCAGCCTAAATGAAGGAAGCAAAACCAACATGACCCTCCAGTTGGAATGAGATGTGAACAAATTGTCTATGGTCCACTAGGACAGGCCAGCTAATCTCAAATATGAAAATAACCAGATTTATTACTTTTATTAGCAAAGTGGGAAAACTCAAGAAATTTCTTTAGAATCTTATCAGGATATTTATGAACCATAGGTTCCAGAAGAACAATACACCAGAGCTTGTGTTTTCTATTAAGTGAGATAACTCTCTTGATGGATAGGGGGTGAGCCACCCCCCTAATATTCCAACAAAGAAATTTAATCATGGGGCTGTTTTATGGGGGGTTAAAGAGAGGATTGAGATTTAGATCTTTTTCTTCCTCTAATAGCCAATGGGCGAGCTGCAGCTAGAAGAATCTCCACCACAGCAGTGGAGGGAACAACTGATAGCTTCTGTAATTTTGTTGTGTTTTCTCTTTTCTTCCTAGCAGCTTGAATATGCCAGTCACCATCCAACATACTTTCCATAGAGTTAAGCTCCGCCTAAGGGGGATCTTGAATACCAGACGAGCCTTCTGCTATAGAGGTAGAGTTTCTTCTATCCTCTTGAGGGAGAGCAGTAGAATGTGAGGGGGTGGTAAGTGAATAGCCTGAGGGGGTGCTTGAATACCTGGTGAGCCTTCTGCAATAGAGGTAGAAACTCTTTTGTCCTCTTGAGGGGAAGCAGTAGATTGTGAGGGGGTGGCGATGTGAACAGCTTCGGTTTCTTTCCTACACCAATCTGCAGGTGATCTGGCAGTAGGTGTAGGGAAGACAGGGGGGACTCAGCAATCACAGGATGAGGATCCAACACAGGAGAATCTATAATCACAGGGGTAGAGTCCAACAATAGAGTAACATCCCCTGTTGGGGGTTTGATTGGTGCTCTCTTGAGGCGAGAGTGTAGCCTATAACACCTGCTCAAAGTATGACCAAACATCCTGCAATGGCTACAGTAGTATGGCTTCTGATCCATAACCACCTCCTGCCAGGCAGCCTCAGCATCAGAGCCAATCCAAAGTCTGTCAATGTTAGGGAGAGTTATATGCCTCTCCACAAGTACCCTAGCTACAGCAGGTCTGACATTATTCATAGTGGGAGTGTCCATTTTCAGAGAATTTCCAAGGGCTTTAGTAATGTTAAATAAGGCATTCTGGTTAAAGTATCTAAAGGTATGCCTTAGGAATTTGAACCAGATTGGAACAACAGGAGGCTCTTTCTTAGGATCAAAGTCCGGAGTCTACCTCATAAGCTTCATCTCAGATTGAGCCATGAGGATGGACTGTTTAGCAAAGAGCCTGACATAGTCTCCATCTGTTAACAGTTGGATGAGTAAGTGTCTGCCATCTAATAGGCCCAGCTTCCATGTTCCATTGAAGTGAAAAGATTCAAAATACTTTCTAACTAACTCCATCATAGGGTGGCCCAGGGCAAACTTCCCAATGAGAGTAAATTGAACATCAGTGTTTAATTGGGTTAATTCTTGGTCTGAGAAAAAGGCAGCATGTTCCCCATCCTTTGTCCCAGTGGGGTGGATGAACGGACAGGATGCCCTACCTACAGTTGCATCATGAAACACTTGACGAAAAACTAGAGTGTCACGGTTAGTAGCCAAATTTCTGCTTTTGCCAACTACATCAGCATAGGTTTCCTTAGTCCTTTGGATATTAGTATTCAGATCAATAGGGTGAGCCATCACCCCACCAGAAACTAGCACCCCACATGCTCAATGAAACAGTAACAAGCAGAAAAATTCAAATCAAAATTTTCCCAGGAAGGAGTAAAAGTCCACAGAGGATAAAGATAGTCCAAAGGAAGTAAAGTCCCTTAGGGGAGGGGAAAAGCTAGCCATGGGTAGCTCGCCACCAAGCCGCCGCCAATCTGCGAGCCGTTTCAGCCATCCCGAAACCCTAGCAAAGCACCTTTTTCCACAGACCTCCAACATTTCATATATATATATATATATATATATATATATATATATATATATATATATATATATATATATATATATATATGTATGTATATATGTGTGTGTGTGTGTGTGTGTGTGTGTGTGTGTTTGTGTGTGTGTGTTGATACATACAAATACATATACATGGTGTATAATATACATATATTATGTGTACATGAATACTCACATATATAAAAGTACATATATAACTAAATAGATAAGTTATTAAAACATATTAGCTATACATTATTATTAATACATGAGTTATATTATACATATTAAATCATGTTAAAGTATTTGTGTGCGCGTGTGTGTGTATGTGTGTGTGTGTGGGGGGGGGGGGGGGAATATTCATAATATACAAATACATATTAAAAATATATACATATATTATACACATATACATATAGTTTTTTTTTTGAAATGATTTTCCACTTACGCTTTTATATACAAACATGCGTATGTATATGTGTACATATATTACAATATTACCAACACTATTCTCTTACCCTTTTATGGATTATTATATTTTAATTTAGATAAATTTATGCCCGTTATTAATTATTTTACTAAATTATTTATTAATTAATTAAGTTATTAGTAATTAATTAAATTGTTTATGAACTAAATAATTTTATATTTAAATGATGAATTTAATTAAAAAGTCAATTAAGATTTTAATTGGTTAATAAAATTATTCATGTTTAATTAAGGTAATTATTATTTAATTAAGATTGTAATTAATAAATTAGTCCTTCAATTAGTTAATTATGATACTAACTAGTTGATTATTTCATTATATAATAAAATTTATTATTTTGTAAATTAAGATATAAATTAGTTAATTACTTCATTAATTGCTTGATTAGTAATTAGTACGTTAATTAGGTCGTTAATATATTAATTAGATTTTCAATCATTTTGATTATTTTATTAATGATTTGATTAATCAATTATCTATTATTAAGGCTTGATTAAGAGATATTAAGTAGTTAGAAGGGTAATTAGGCAATACAATTTTTGGTTATGGGGTTGAAGGCATGATTAAATGTCAGTTAGACTGGTTTAAAATAATTAAACAAGTAATTAAGCCCTAAGGCTTTCCACTAGGGGCGACTATGAATAATTAGAGGAAAATTAGTGTAGAAAGTTTTAGCCAAGGATTATTAGATTGTAATTAAGAAGATTAAATTAGTTGTAGTCTTCGGTTAGGAGTAATGAGATGAGTCAAAAGGTAATTAGAATTTATTTAAGGCATTAAGTTCCAGTTGGCGTGTTTTTTTGAAATTTAGGCTTGCAACTTTAGGAATTGGGTAGAGAAACATGTAAGTAATATAATTAGACATCATACTTAAGAAAGTCCTATGAAAACACTTATGAGTTTTTGGTTTCGGTAAATAAAGACTTATATGGATAAATTTTATGAAACAGAGATATTATCATCAAAAAAATTGATTTTGATTAAAGCCCTACACAAATTTTAACATAACATATTGTTGGTTTTGGTTTTGGCTAATTGCCCATATACCTATGATAATTTGATTAAATAAAAGTATCCAAGTATAAAGTAACATGATTATATACAAAACCCCTATGAAAATTAAAAAATTTTCAAGCAAAGATAGACATGGATTTTCGGCTTTGCAAGAATGGTATGAAACAACATTAATTTTACATGAAAATACTTGAAGAACCAAGAAAAAACATTTAGAAATTCCTCACTAAATTTAAAAATATAAGCAACATGAATGATTTTAAAAATGATTTTAGAAAGAATTGGACTAACATATGAAGCAGATGATTTAATTTAATAAACTAGATGAGAATTTTAAAAGAAATTGAAAAAAACTTGTTAAAAGCTTCATACATTAGGTTTAAGAAGAGTCTCAAATTATTGTGGAGAGGAGAAGAAAATTGGAAAGAAAGTTCGAGTATAAAAGGAGAGAATCGTTGGAATTAGAGAGGAAAGGAACATTTATCATTCATTTCTCATGAACTCCTCCTATATGGCGGTTACAGCTGAGTAAGAAAAGGTTTTGTGGGTGCAGTTTTCAAGTAGTCATGTGGATTTTAAAGGTTGAGTAAGAAAAAAGAGGTTTTTATTTAAATTTGATGGCTAAGATTGCTCCATAGGATATACCCAGGTTTTCTCCAATTGTAACGATGAAATTTGGGCACAAGGATTGCTAGGTCGGAGAATTTAAAAAAAAAATTAATCAAACTAATGGTATTTTGTAAATAATCCCAAAAAATGAGGGTTTTTATGTAAAATTACAGAGGTTATATAGAAAAATTCAATGTTATATACAATTTTAAAGAGGAAAAAATAATAAATCCAATAGTTTTAATGGTTTAAATTACAGATTTGTGTAGCAAAAGTTATGGTCGTTTGAAGTTTAAGAGTGTTTAACTAAGTGTTTATGGAGCTTGGGGTGTTGACTTTGACGAAAAATTAACTTTGGTCAAATAAATAGAGTATAATGGCATACATTCAATGGTCTAATAGGATTTAATGAATTCAAGCTCAATAAAATGATAAGTTGGGTCAAAGTGGGCTCCACCAAATGAGAGAGAAAATTGTCAATTTTAACAAAAAACATTTTCTTGGACAAGTGTTCGAAAAGGTGTATTTTAAATTTTAAAACAACTTTAATTGAGGATTGGAATCAAAATGAAGTGGTCTTGATAGAGTTAAATTTAAATTATCACTTTTTTATCTCATACTTATTATTTGTTCAAAGATGCCCAAATGAGGTCAAAATTGAGCATCGAATGACTTATTTTAATGATCTTGAAGAGATTAATAGAATGACAAAGTCCAATTTTGAAAAAATAATGATTTGATGAATAATTTTTATATAAGACCATTTCAAGCATCAACAACATAGTAGATAGCTCCTACATAAAAATTTTTTCTGCTTATCATCTGGTTGGTTTACATGGTTATTATTTGTTTTAATAAGCTTCTTGGAATCTTTAAAATGAGCTTTTGAGCCTTTCAATCATCATTATTGATAAATCACTAATTTTAGTTAGATTCAGCTCAAGTGAATTTTAGCCAAGTTTCAAACAATGGAAAAAGGGTTGACCAATAATAAGGTCAACATAACCATTTGAGATAGTAACATGGTTACGTACTCCTCAAGAGTTGGTGTACAATTCACTTCTATGATTTTGGTCTCCATACAAATTTTTATGTATATGTTCTTGGTTCATGTGTTCTTATCTTCCTTTATGTCTTATTCAAATTAGGCTTAGTAATGTTGGAGTTGAGATGGGACTTAATTGGTGTTCTGTTGAACTCAATACAGTCTACAAGGATGTCTATTTCCCATAATAAGAACTCAATCAGAAGTTTGCCTTCAGATATTTCCACTGGCTCAAACACTATCATAGCTTGGTTTTCATAGAGCATCTTGAGCTTGTCAAATCCCAAACCAAACTTGATGATTAGGTTTTTTTGAAAGGTAAGTTTTGCTTAACTACAAGAATGATACTATCTGTAAAAGCAAATATGAGCATTTTGATTGACATTTTCCTACAACAAAAATGGGAGTTAATTGTCATCCACAGGTCAATCACAAAGTTAAGATTAAAATTTTTAATCCTTCATTATTATTTTATTTTGTTTGATGAACTGAAGTGATTTAGTTTACAAGTTAGAGTTTAGGCATTCATCAATAGGTCAAAAGAGTGTTAAATTTTGAATTTTTGAGATTCAGTGAGTTGAACAAAATTTCTGTTATTTTAATGAGATTTGTGTCAGTAAAATCTTTTAAAGTTAGATCTAAAATTCTAATTATTGAAAATTTTGATTATCATTGAACTTCAAAGATTCAGTGATCAGTGGGCTCCTACTAGGATCACAAATTCAAATTTTATTAATTGGAGAATTCCTCTACAACACTACACATAATATTTGTATGGGTAACATTCATTAATGGGGGCTTTGAATGTTTACCCTTATAGTCTAACAATTATTAAGTAGCTCTTGGATATACATTCTCTATTGCGAATGGGCCTTCCCAATATGGTTCAAACATATTATATATCTTTCAAAGAGTAAAATCAGTATTTTAAAGACTACGATAAATTCCCTCTGTCGGTCAACTTTCGAGAAATTTTCAGTTGCCATTAAAATAATATGTATATATATATATATAGCAGTTTATATAATTGAGCACAACACCACAAGTAATAAACCACCCTGAGAGATAAGCATGTCACTTATTATTAGGCTCAACCATTTAAACTAGGAAATTTATGACTCATATTTGATTTGCGAAATGTTTGGTTGACAATTCCCTTATCTAATATTAATATTAGATAGGGTTTATATTATCTGGGTTCCTAATTCTTTACAGGGGAAAGCCCCCACATTTAATTACATCTTAAGCAACAAAATTTACTTAAAAAAATCTTGATTAGGATCAGGGGTTTCATATTCAAGAATTCAAAGTTAAGTATTAACAATTGGTCATTGGCAAATAAAGTGGAAATGGCTCAAATGAGATCACTTATTTTTGAGGCCAATGGAGCGAGAGTTAGGGGCTGTCACAAACATTTTGGTGAACTTCAATGACCTTCCAAAATGTTATACTTTTTTGCTAAACATGTTGAAAATGATGTTATTTGAAAGTTTACTCCTGTCATTTATTCAATAGGGCTTACACTGGCATAATATACTATCATTTATTCAATAATGATGTTATTTGAATGTTTACTCCTGGCATAAGATAGGAGGATTTACTTCGTACCAAATGATAAACATAGAATCTGAAAATGAATTAGGACTTATATTAGAGGACATAAAATCTTGAAAAAGCCTAAAGATGATGTGAGGATTCACGTCATACTAGATAAAAAAACATATAAATCCTAAGGGTTATTTTATTTAAGTCTAAGAAAAGCATAGATGGGATCATTCACTTTATGTATTTTCTTATCGCCATCCAAAATCATCCACTACTTGATCGCGTCATTGCCTCATTTTATGAATAGCATATTCTAGGTTCTGTGTTGTAGTGTTGTGGTTTTCGCTAGTTAATCTAAGTTGATGATTGTTGTCATTATTTAGACTATTAAGTCAATAGATTTTGTTGTATGGCTTCCTTTTAAACATATGTCCTAATTCCGCTATCCTAGAGCACTTTTTACATGCCAAAAATGCAGTAAATAATAAGAATTCAACATATTAGAGAAGATGTCGTGAAGAGAGAATATCAATGTGTATGTGTCACCTCTAATGACATTGCAATTCTGTGCTTTTAAGAACTAAAGAAGTATTGAATAAATTGAATTTGGAATATGAAAAATAAAAAGTGTTCACGTTTGTGTAAGATTAAGTGTTGCATATATGAAGGATTAGTGATGGGTGTAAGAATTTTGAATTAGGACTAAGCTCACACTCAGAACTTGTATCTCTAAAAATTCTTGAGGGACTTCCATAGGAAACAATAGACATCTGTGAGACCCAACATATGGTAAAAGGCTACTAGTAAGACAATCAAAGGAAGGTAGCCCCTAGCCCAGTTTATGTGACATACAAGTGAACTTGCCAAAGTAGTAAACTCAAAAAATTATTTATTTTTCATGCATATAAATTGTTGAATTTTTTTTCAAATTAATAGGAAAATATAGGTTTCACCAGATAAGATGTTATATGTACATATTTTATAAATAAGGTAGTTCATGATTCAGCCACACCGTTGGGTTAGGGCAACCATCAGCTCAGAATAGTGGTGTAACTTCATACCAAAGATCAGAGGATATCACTGCCAATCCAGGACCCTCACAAAGTTATCAAGTTAGGAGATACTATTCCACTATCCCATATGTAGCGCTAAATGACTTTTTTTAATCATTGCCCATATCACCAACACATCCAACTTATTTACGAGTTTGATGATCCATATAAAGCCACATTAGTTTAGGTTCCCTTTAAAGTTTTCTATTGTCTTGGTTTATGTGATCCTTAAAATGACTTAACATAACTTTTATGGACATACCTCAACTGGAAGGGTAATAAATTATGTTTAGTGGGTAATTTGTTTTTTTTTTCTTTGTCTTTGGGGATGACCACTTTTAGTGATTTTCCTCAGCAAATTATAGTAGGCTCAAATGTCCTTTAAAATGCTCAAGCTCTTGGAAAAGGGTATGGAAAATGGCTTTGGTCAATTTTGGGATCTCAAGAGTCATTTTAGATTCATTTAACCTTGCTAAACTACATGTGTTTAATTAAAAAGTATTGAAAAGGTGTTGGTTTTCCATGTTATTATGTATCTTCACCTCTTTTCTCTTACCTAGCCCATGGGTAAAAGTCTCATTTAATTCCCAACCTTAGTTTACGTGTCTTAAAAGTCATACCCTCAAGGGCACCCTTTTAAATATAAGAGAATTTTGTAATTTCAGTTCTAGGTTGAGCTTGTGCTTCTAGTGCTTTGTGATGTATCACCGCAACTTATATTTACTTAACAAACTTTTGTGAATGGACAAGCCATTTAGGGCTGCCCTAAAGCCTCATGATCTTATGTGAACTCATTTTTTTAGTTTTCACATGTTGGACTTAGCCATTGCAAAAAGAAATTTAAGGCTTAAGAGCAATCATGTGTGACTTTACAAAAGAGTCAAATAGTGGCTAAGATTTCTAAGGGTTGGGTACCATCAGTAGTCCTCTAGGATAGTCAATAAGAAATTCTTATGTCTAGATCTAAATTCATAGGAAGGAAAAACTAGTCCTCATCAAAAAAATGAGGTCAACAGTAATATTCTTAGCTCCCATGCTTTGGTCAGGGGAATCATGACGGTCATTCACCTCTTGGGTGATGATTTCCTTACCTAGCTCAAGTGAGGTTGGTTTAGCGACCCTCGAAGGAAGGATCTTGCCGCTTTGCAAGCAAACTTCTTGAATATTCTTATTAAAGGACCTAGTAGGATCGCTCTCAATGGGCGAAATAGGTCTGAGAAAGAGATGTCTCACTTGCATCATCAGATGAATCACTTAAGTCATCATGGATGTTGTAGGTACCATGTAAGAAGGGAAATAATGGGTATTACTCTTCTCCTTCACTAAGGGTATCAGCATCAGAACTGCGCGAGCTAACCATAAACATAGAAAAATACTCAATGTGGTCTTTCTATATAACTTGATCAACCAAAAAAGATGCTTAAGAGGGAACATGTTCCTGCTCTGAGTTTGTATCAGCAACAAAAAAGAAAAGGTAGTATATCAAAAGGATGTACACCGATAACATACATTATAGTGAAAGCAATAGTGGAGGTGTCTGGAAGGGCAGTGATTACTCTGGCTGATCCTCGTGCAAGGGGCTTCTCCAGGCATGGCTCTGGGATCTCTATCTTCCATGCCTTTTGGCAGGCTTCAGGAAATTATTTAATGATGTAAAAATCTTCATGTATATGGTCCAAGTGCCTATGATATGGACAACATTTGGGCACTTGGGCCTCTCAACTTCTTTGGGTTCCTTGGACAGGGAAGCTGCATACCCCACTTGAGAATATATTTGAAGATTTTTTTGAGGTTGTCTCTTATTTACTCAAAGAAATGGCCCTTACAAATTTGAGAAGATGGTTGAGCTTGCTTGGTGGACAGAATAGGCTTTTTCATCCTACTATCAATTATAGTCAAGGTTAAACTCTCCTCAAACCTTCCCAAAGCACCAGCTGAAATAGTCTTTGTCTTTCTTTCTATCATCAAATTTTCAGACCAAAGACCCTATATTATCCTACAAACAAGCTAACTTCTCTATTAATACCTCATAGGTTTTGATAGGTGTGTTTTTGAGCAAAATAGAAATTGATTCCTTGACTTTTCCAAAACGAAGAGCGATAACATGTTGCTTCTGAAGGAGTGGCTGGCACTTCATGCACATGTTGCGCCACCGAATAATGAAATCTATTATGGATTCATTTTTTCTTGGTGCACCGAGATCAGATAACTCAAGGTGACTCTAAGGTGTGTTCTAGCAGAATGTTTTACAATTGCATCTTCTAATTTGGATAGCATTCTGAAGGTGACATTCAACAAGTTGACGTACCATTCAAAATTGAATCGGCCTAAACTAGTAAAATGGAGGCAAAGGAGCAAAGTGTTGTTCCTAAACTTTGCAACACAATGCACAAAATTGAGTGATGCGTTAGTGAGGATTTCCAACCCCATCCAATGGCTTGAAGTGCTGATGGATGAAACCTTGAGGACATGATATTTACTCGATGCCTCAACATATGGTTAACCTCAGCACACTATGGCCTCTCCCTGTTGAACTACAAATGCATCCTTGACTTTCTCATCTACTATAGATTGCAAATGCACACTAGAAGGTGGTTGCTCATGTTGAACAACATCAGAAGAAGTGGCGTGCAGATTCCTTTCCAGTTTAGGCGGCATAGTAGGCACACTAATTATGTCTCTACCTACGTCGATGGTGAGACTATGTCAGACCTAGCTTGGTTGGTCTATAATGCAACAATATAAGGTGGTGATCACTAGCTAGTCCTATATAATGGTGATAGTTTCCTCCAGAGTATGGCCTGTCGTTCAATTATGTGGAAGTCTTGAGCCTCCATGGACTCTTGATAGTAAGCCTCATCGAGACATGTAATGGTTCATCAGTCAAAGATCTCTGACCATGAGTGGTCATTATAAAAATATGGTGCTTTGCCATCTCAAAAGAAGCTCCTCCAAAGGAGATAATCCAACTCAAGCATGTTTTTAGGAATATTAGAAAGTCCACTGAGTAGGTCCTCCTCAAGATAAAAGTCAAGCCCACCCTCAGGGTTAACCCAAAGTAGCTCTAAAATATGATCAAGTAGAGAGACATCTTGTCTTGGAGTTGATGTAGAAGCCTCGGTGACAAGAAGTGAGAGCAAAATAGGTATTGGTGGAGTCCTTTCGGAACCACTCCCTCTTGGGTGGGCGTTAGCCCATTATGAAGTATGAAAGTAGGGAGAATCGGTGAAAGTGAGCCTCAGATCTCACCTCCCTACCAAAAAAGTATAAGCATAATTCTTATTTAAAGCACGAGAGCAGTAAGAAAACAAACCCTTCTTTCTAACATCATCACTTAAAGGAGGTAAAATAAGAGCTGCGGTTATCATCAGTATAGAAGTATTAGTAAAACCGATGGAGCAAAATCTAGGATGACCCCATTAAGCTCCATGTCTGAAGCGCCTCAGAACTCCTGAATAGGTGCATCAATATGTACCATAAAGAGCAAATACACATGCCTCATAGCGGACTGATGGGTAAACGCCGGGCCTCCTGCCATAAAGATGTTATGGGCGAGGAATAGGGAAGAGTTTCTCCATGACCTGCTCGGCTGTCTCCGACATCTGAGCTTGGAACTTCTCCCTAGTAACTACACCCTTCACACGTAAGGAGGAAACTACTTTGATGATCTTTCTTAATAGAAGTTCACAACATAATGTTTGAATTGTATAGTGGGTCGAAAAGAACTCATATCACAACGTTGTGAGTGCCTCCAATAAATTCTAGCGGGGATGTGTTTGACATAACCAACAAGAACAACAAACTAATTCTTAACCAGAAGCATCACTGACTCAACTCAGGTGTGAACCAGAACAATAGAGGGAACCTACTGCTAGGTCTACAACAACCTGTTCCTGGTCCTCTGAGACATGCTAACTAGCTTCACTGCATAAGTAGCCTCTGAGGGACCCAAGGAAACATGTGTTGGATCCGTAATAAGGAAAGAGGTAGTGGTAGCACTGCCATACTAAGCCTCTTCTACTGAAGGTAGGAAAAGTAGTGAGAACACAATATAACATCCTTGCAGCTAGAGAAGATAGAGGGACGCTGCAACGCATCTCTTTCAGGCGCCAGCCTCTTCCTCAAGAAAGAGGTAGGCTGAAAATGAGCCTCTACAGTAGGAAAAACATCACATTCATGATTCTCCTTCCTAGAGGGAGGGATTAGAGTAGATACCTCAACAGGTGTTGGACATCCTATGGTAATCTGAATAGGGTGCTCAAAATAACTAAAGGTGATAGCACCCTCAGGAGCACAAATCACACATAGGGAGAAGGAAACAGAGTTCCCCTCAGCAGTAGCAATCATCACAACTCTCTCACTTACCATGTATTCCAAGTAACTAAGACATTCACAGAAATATAAAGGTTAATGAAAACTAATTAAAACAAAGTACAATGACATCGATGCATGCGGATGTGCAGCAATTGAGCTATTGAGGGTACAAAGAGGGACATAATGGCACCAGTTGCTAACCATAGCATCTGATGCATAGATCTAATGTCCGAGATCTAAAATGACACGACATTTACACTATGATAAGAAAGAATCTAACTCACGAAAATGGAAGCAGAACCCCCTTAGTGGGAGAGTTCATTACTCCCAGTGGCTTCACAAGTTTGTAGATTCACTTAGACCCGTAGAGCAGGCAAAAATGACTTCATATATGGAAAGAGGTAGAATCTTCCTCACGAGAGTTGCTAATCTTGGTAATACACTAAGATTCACAAGAAACAACCAAAAATCGTGTAGTGAAGAGAAATCATCCTCCAAAGCAGAATTTTCATTTTATTTTCAAATGCTTTCCTCTTTTTTACTTATAAAGGAGTCGCCAGCTTGTCGATTAACATATACTTTACTTTTCCAAAAAAATCTTTCTACTAGATCATATGAATGATCAAGAGAAGAGAGGAATCAGAAAATAGGGGAAATATGATAATGACGCAAAATAAGAGAAAAAAGATTAATGGAGATTTTACGTGTGATAAATCTTGCACAGAAATGTCAAGCGTATTTACCCAAATAATATCAGGCAAAGGCACATTGGACCAATGTCTGCAAGAGAATTCCAATCTAGACTACCCATAGCTAGAGAATCAGGTGTATGGGTCTTTTATAAGGTTAAAATTTTTCCTAAGGGGACGTATCCCACTTAGTTAATTACATATTATGGGTTTCCCAACAACACTGTTAATCTCAGGGAATTTTCTTTATGTAGTAGTGATCTGGCACAGTGCTATCAAAGGAGATGATCTCACAGGGGGATGCTCTGATACTTTCAAAGCTCCCGCTAGATTACAGGACAGAGAGTGAGTCTCTCACAATACCTACGTGAGGAACAAACTCATCTACATATAAAATCTATAAAATAACTGTTCCATCCCTACGGGAAAATCTCGATACATCAGAGCACAACTGTGTCATAAGAGAATATGACAAATCATCGTATCCCAAACAGGAGGTAGCTCATTAGCATCAGGCCGTCAAGATGATGCTAATGATGGTAAAAGTAAGAGAAATGGCATAACAAAGACAGTTTAAGGAAGGGAGGAGTAATCCTATAAGGTAGTGGTAGCCTGGTTAGAGTACTACAAACCTGTCCTCGCAAGCCACTAAGATCCCATGTCTACCGGATCATGTAGTTAGTCAACCCAACATGTGCTGAGATCCCTAGTTAGCAATCTGTGAATTGTGTCATCCATGGAGGATATCAGTAGCCCTGAGTTCAGAGGAAAGAAACACTATGTTATGAATATTGGCTGGATCTCCAAGAGGCTGGTCTTATACCCATCAAAGTGGTGAGAATGTCGTAGGAAGGAAACAGATAGAGAGTTTCAGCTAGAATGCTTGAAAAGCTCTGACAAAAAGTATTGCACCCCATCTGGGTCGGGGAGCCTTCTAAAACCCTAGGCTAACTAGACAACCACCTATCTAAAAAGTGTGATGAGCCAATCAGGTTGGAAAAGCATGAGGGCTTCTCCTATGTTCATGTAAGTATGAAGTAGTTATCTATCAATATCCATAGTATGGAGACCATATTAAACATGATTGGGTTGTAGCCATGCATGCGACCCATTTTAAAACTAGGCTAAAAACCATTCAAAAATTAAAAAGACAGGCTTTGAAAAATCTTGAATCATTTAGTTCAAAAATTTTGATTATCATAATATTTTATTAGGATTTTTATAGGTATAAAATTATAATATTAAGGTCCTTAGTGAGCTTAGATTATATTTTTTATGGAATCCAGATGCACAGAACTAAATAATGAAGATCACTTCAAGCATACACATGCACTCAATAAAGGCGTAAAGTACTCCAAAATATAAAGAAGGAAAAAAATAGCTTGGTATGCAAAATATCATAAGAAAGTAGGAAAGGCGACCAGAGTCTGCATATATATGTCTGGTCCTAAGTCTATGCAAAAGTTAGAATACTTCAGACTTAAAGTACAGGACACGAGCTGCCGCTCCTGGTCCCGTCACATGGTTTAGTGCGTCATTCACCTAAAAACTTGTGCCCTACCTTATTTCTGATACAGGTTCATCCTAGGAATACTTTTAAATACATTAAAAGAGAAAAGAAACAAACTCGAGCTTCATAAAATAAGCATTACCAGGAAAGCCATGCAATGCAAAATAGGTCGTGCCTTATGATTAGGAGAGCTAGAGAGCACCTGCAAGCAAAGGTTTAGAAAATATTACTTGCTCTCTCATAGTAGCACCAAGGTGAGTGTGTATGTTAGATCAAAACCCTATAGAAGAGCAGCCTAATAAATTACCATACATGTCAAGCACAATAGCACTCCAAAAAGGGAAAAAGTAACGCAAAGATAACATAAGTAAAACAACACAAAACATTAGCAATGGCATCAAAAAATCTTGAATCCTAGCCTAGCACAACATCTAACGAGAAATCATCCTGTCTAACATCTAAGTGCACGGTAAGTCTCCTGGTAAAATATGACCTTCACATGGTCGACATGCTTACCCCACCCTAAAATTCTAAGGGATGGAATATGTGTCACCCATGATGGATTTTGACAATGTTTGGCCTTATATATCTCCTATTTCAATACATTAATAATTTTAAAATTATGGCAGAGCATAATAAATTGAAAATTATTTACTTTTTTTATTTTAAAATAAGTATGCAGTCGTACTCGTATCAATTCTAATGAATTAACTCACACTGGTCACCGGGATCAACCCAAAAATCAATGTGCATTAAAGCATTGCGACAAACACAGTAATCTGTAGGACTGAGGTGATGTCGATCAGCGTGGGAGTGAATTATCGAGGCAAAAAGTGGAACTGACAAGCCAGGATAGTCGGTCAAGTCACAAGTGATGTCGATAAGCTCAAGATGATCAATTGAGACAAAAAGTAATACCAACTGGTTGGGGCAGTCGGTCGAGGCCCAATTGATGCTGATCAACCTGAGACAGCCGATCAAGGCTAAATTTGACACTCATGGGTTGGGGCAACTGGTTAAGACAAAGTGTGGCACCGATGGGCCGCGATGGCTAGTTGAGGTGTAAGTGATGCCAATCTGCCTGGGACGGCAAATCGAGGGAACAGGTGGCATTGATGGCTAAGGTGGCTAGTAGAAGCCCAATTAATAATGATTATCTTGCAACAATTGATCGAGGACAAAAGGCGCTGAAGGGCAAGGCTGGTCAGTCGGGGTCCAAGAAATACTGATCAGCTTAGACTGTAGATCAAGGAAAAATGTGTTACTAATCGGCCAGGAGTGGCCGACTGAGGCAACGTGCAAATGCAAGATCTATCACGCAAGGCATACATGTGAAAGCAACAATTTGAAGCATGTGATATTAAGCAACACTTTTATTAATAATCTCACTAAGGAAACATAGGGTTTGACACTTGAATGCTCGACATTGCGGCCTTAGTCTTTGATGAGTTATGTGGGAAGTTTCTCCTCTATATTCTTGGAAGGAGTACTCTCCATAAAACCATGAAATGGGCTAGCTATAATGATTTTCCCATTCCATGAACTCCTCAAGGCTTTTCATAGTGAGCAAGCTACAAAGCTTTTCTCTCTTTGCTAAGTCCAACCTCCTAATTTCTTATAGAAAGTTAAGGAATCCAATTCAAGGGAGAAAGGGAATCCAACCCATTGGACTTGTGCTAAGGTTTGTAAAAAAGGGATATACTCAGCTTTCTAAAGGGTGTAATTCCATGCAAGAAATTCTATTATGTGGCCTTCTCTAAGGAAAGGAACGATCCATTAGATAGGCACGTGGTCGATCCGGCTCACACGAGCATGCACACATACCCCGTATGGGTGATCAAACCCGCACGTCTACCACATCTAGGATCTTGGGCTAGCTAAGGAAGGAAATTCCATAGGGAATATTTTCACTACTGTAGAGCTTTTTCAAGAACCACTGGAGTTTAGGATGAAGCTCTCCTTGAAGGAAGTATCAAAGCTTAAAAGTCCTTCCCAACGATATGAAGAAGCTCTCCTCACTGGAGAGCTTGATGGAGTTCACTGGAGTCATCATCTCCCAAGCTAGGATGATTCTTTCTTAGATATTTTTATCAAAAGCTTTACTAGTGAGAAAAATGGTAGCACACAAAATGAGAAGATGAAGAAATGTCCAACCTCTAACTTCCTCCTTCAAAAAAATGCTAAACTCCAAGTCCTCAAGGAAGAAGAAGAACTTCTAAGGAGAAGAGGGAATGAAGAGGAGAAAGATTGAAGAAGGAAGAGAAGATGATGAATATGAGGTACATGAAGAGGAAAAACTTAGCTCTCTAATGGAAGAAGCCCTCAATAACTTCCAAAATCTCTCTTTTGCATTCTTCTATTCCTTACAAAAATGGTGTCCCTCTCTTGGATGAGGAGGTTGGCTTGGTTAAGTAGCTAGTCCCTCATCCAAAATGACCAAAATGTCTCTAAAAGATTCCTAAGAAGCTTGTAAAGTGAAGGAAAAGAGTTATCTTGCATAAATCCTAAGGCCCATGATCGAATCTCTGTGAAAATGATAGCTTAAGGAGTCAAAACGACGACAAAATTTGCCATTTTTTACAATCTTAAACATGACCAACACCTAGGAACTGGACCCTCAGGCGCCTAAGCACCAATCTGGCACCTATTCTTTAGATGGATTAGCACCTAGGCAGCAGCATGGGTGCTGAGTCATCACCTGGGTAGTGTTAGGACACTGTGCTCTTGGAAGAAATGGTCAATTTTTTTTTTTTTAGGGCGCCTTCGCACCCGAACATCAAAGCTTAGTCTTTGGGCATGAGCCTAAATGTTCTAATTAGGTGCTACCCCGGGGGTATGGGTCAAATGATCAAAAAAGGTATTTTGGGTGCGTGGGGCCTGAGGTTGGTGTCGGGATGCTAGTCCAGCCCAAAGCCCTGATTTTCACTAGGAGCATCCGACATATCATTTTTTTTATACTAATGTTTTGGAGGACTCTATACAATTGGAATGTGTCCACATATCTCTAGAATGGAGTATTCTGATCAACCATATGTTGGGAAAACTGTAACCATAAGTCATCCTAAGCCGTTACGCAAGTAAAGTGTCCCGAAACCTAATTTTCTCGTTGTGTGAGTAGGTAGATTTTGTGGGTTCCTTTGGCCATGAGAGTCTCGAGATAGACATACGATGACTTATAAACACCATTTTAGGTACCAAGCACATCTTATGTTCTAAACAAACCCTTCCAAGTGTGAATTTTCCTTCGTAAGGCTATATTAGCACCAACCCTCGCTACTTCCCCAAACAAGCTATAGGGAGCCCTGGGTGGGTGTTTAAAACATCATACGATATGGATAGTTTATACACTAGTCGAGTCATGCAAGTGGACACTGTACACTCGTTACATTAAAAATTAATGCTAACAATTTCATTGCTTGATGATATAAGGAAATGTCAAGATTATGTTTGAAATGTAAGTTGAAAAATTTAAAATATAACCACATGTTGTATCATTTAATCAAGCTTCTAGATGAATGTGATCGGAAATTGAATAAAAAGTCATGGTATAAATTAAAAAATTTATTTTGAGCTAATTTTGTCTAAGAAGAGAAATATCCAACTTTGTTGGCTAGTGTCATGTCAGTGAAGACAAAGAACAACAAAATTCATGTATGCATGGATGTTCAAGACTTAAATAAGGCATGTATTAAGATGAATTTCCATTACATATATTGGAGTTAAAGGTAGACATTACTTCCTTGCAAGCTATTTCCTCATATATGGATAATTCCTCAGGTTATAGCCAAATCAAAATAGCTCCAAAAAGTGAATTAGTATAGAATTTTAGACACCTTTTAAAATTTATTATTATAATGTAACGCTTTTGGTCTGAATAATGCTAGTGCTAACAATCAGTGACAAGTAACAAGGATCACTGATGAGCTTACTTTCACAACATGGTCATAAATAGTAAAGAAATATAAGATCGTTTATATGATTTGAGAATTACATCTTAACAGTTACATCTAAGTAATATTAAGATGAAAGGGATCACCGATGAGCTTACTTTCACAACATGGTCATAAATAGTAAAGAAAATGAAAATCATTTATATGATTTGAGAATTACATTTGAATTTTTAATTTTAAGATGAACCCCTTAAAATGTTCCTTTAGCTTAACTTCCAAGAAATTCCTAGAATTTTTAATTCGACTTCAAAAAATTAAGATAGATCAATAGAAGATTAGGGCTGTATTATAAATGCCATGGCATAAAAGTTTAACTTAGTTACGACCACTTCAGGGTTGGTTTTCATATCCAAGATGCTTTATCTCTATCTTCAATTGCAGATGTCAACCATTTTTCATGTTGACTAAAAAGAACATCAAATGTATTTGGGATTAAAAATTCCAAAAAGTATTTGAAAGTATAAAATAATATTTAATAAAACTTTATGTATCGGAGGCACCCATATAGGGTCAATCATTAGCACTATATATTGCTGCTTTAATTGAATCCCATGGCACCATTTTAACAAAAGTTAATAAGGTGAGAAAGGAAAATGTGTTATATTGCTTGAAATTTATCAATTAATCCCAACCAAAAGAATTGTCCTTTAATTGAAAATCATTGTTTATCCTTTGTTTATTTAGTTCAATAATTAAGATATGACACGTTCTCTCAAAAAGTTAGACTTCCTTCTAAGTTTAATCCTTTACAATATTTAATGACCCATCAAACACTATTCACTAGATTAGAAAGATGTTAAATAAAATTTATTCCTGTTTGATATAATTTGTATACTTTTATTTCCATTAAACTCTAGGCTTTAGCTGATTTCTGAGTTACACATCCACTAACTGTTAATTTTCCTCTAAACAATGATCTTCTTAACAAAAAATCTTAACTCTTAAAGAGCAAGATAAACCTTATTGTTTGAAAGTTCTTCCTCTACGAAGAAGGATATAAATTCACATATGATCATTTCTAAATAAGGTTAATATTTATATGCCCTTATTGAGCAATATTAAGTTTCTCATACCATCTAAGAACTACGTAATAATGAATCATAGTGTGAGGCTTTAATCATTGGTTCACAATTAAAAATTTTGATGAAATTTAAAAGGATTAGAATATTTGGAGATTCATAATTGGTATTCAACCAAATAATTAAGATTTACAAGAATCCTAGGACCATGCTTAATCAGTAGCATTAATATACTATAAAATTGCTTATTTAAATACGAGATGTCACCATGTACCAAATACACCGTGTTTGTAATACCATGGTAGCTGAATTAGCAAGGCTGACTACAAAAATGATATGTCTAGAAGAAAAGTCTGTCATTATTAAAGTTCAAGCTTATTGGAACGTTTTCATGTTTCGTATAACATACATAAATTGAGGCCTGAAGAACAAGTTGACACAACAACACGTGAAGAATCTTTAAATTGGAGACAACCATACATGGACAACCTAAGAGAAGGAAAACTTCCTGGAAATAAATATCTCTCTCACCAGATATAGTCAAGAGATTTATCTTTTATCCTCTTAGACAATACACACTAACGAAAATGTTTTGAACATATGTGGTTATGTTGTTAGAACACATATGAATGGTAAACAATTGTTATAGAGGTTCACTCATGTTTATGTGGTGCCCACAAGTTTTGCCCCAAAAATGAAAACTAAAATTAAAAAAATTTGACATTACTAACCAACAACGATCAATGCAAATCTATGGTGTAGTTCAACATCAATCTCCCAGTGTACTACATTCAATGATAATTGTTTGACACCTCAAGTGTTGGTGCCCATATATTATAAGACCAATTTATCATTCTTCAACTAAATAACTTAAGTTTATATGACAACAACTTGTTCTTTCTCAAAATGAGTAGAAGCCATTCCTTTAAAAAAGGTACAAACTCCTCTTGCACTCCAATTCCTTAAGAAAAATATTATATATAGATCTGGCATCCCTTTTTGAATCATATATGACAATTGTCTTTTTTAAAAAGTACCATGATAAAAAACTTTGAATAGTGGCACAAAATTGATTGAAGGTACTCAACAATCTACTATACTCGGGAAAATGGGTTTGTTGAGGCTTTCGACAAATTGATCTACCATCCTCAAGTGAATGGATTTCCTGACGCTTCACAAAAAGCTAGTATCAATTTTGAAGAAGATATTTGATTAGAATAAATGACAGTGGTATGAAACTTTTGTGGAAGCATTGTGGGCTTATCAAACTACACAATAAATTCCAACTCAATCTACTCCATTTTCATTATTCTGTGGGACTAAAGTTGTGCTTCCTCTAGAAATTTAACTTTCCTCTTTGAGAATTGCAACCTACCTATCCAACCCTCTAAACTTAAATGTACAGATACAATTATAAGAACTTAAAGGGTTGAAAGAGGCTCATTTAATAGTTAAATAAAGTCTAAATGTTTTTCAAGAATAATAACAATTAGTTAAAACCCAAAATTTTTGTTTTGGTGACTTCATTTTTTTCATTAAAAGACTAATTTTAGCCCATCAAAATATCGATAGTAAGTTTGAATAAACATAGAAATGTATTTTCACAATAGTGACATTCTATCAAGGAGGTTCCTTCTAATTAGTAGATAATAAGGGATAACATCCAATACTTTTTGTTAATAGAATTACCTGGAATAATTATATCTGTATATAATATATACATATCTATATATATATATGTGTGTGTGTGTGTGTGTGTGTGTGTGTAATGTTGATTCATTGAATGAAATATTTTTAGGACTTTATTGGTATATCAAAGAGGTTCCTTCAAATTAGTAGATAATAAGGGAGAACATCCAATACTTTATATTAATGGAATTACCTGGAATAATTATGTCTGTATATTATATATATATATATATATATATATATATATATATATATTTAAGGTGAAGGAGCTACAAGAGACTCCCTACGTGTTGAAATTTGAAAATGAAACAATACACAAACATTGCCTAGTACACGTACTCTACACCAAAACAAATTGGAAATAAGAAAACTAGCCCCAAAGTAGCAAAAAAAAAAACTATCCGTATATTATATATATATATATACATATATATATATATATATATATATATATATATATATATATATATATATATATAATATATATATATATATATGTATGTATGTATATGTGTGTGTGTGTGTGTAATGCTTGATTCATTGAATGAAAATATTTTTAGGACTTTATTGGCAGTTGAGTTGTTGTTGTACTGTTAGAATGTTAAGGGAAAGTTGAAATTTAAATCCGTTTAATTTAAGAATTGATTTATGTTAAATTTATATTGATTGAATTCTAATGAAATATGAATCCTGATATGTTTTGAATATAATAAATCATGAATATACAGATTTTTGTCCTTTAAAATAAATTTATACATTTAATTTAATTTGATTTCCAATTTTTTTGTAGAATAAATTTTGAGCTTACAATGGCATTTAATTGCACATCATCTTGATTGTGAGAAAATGTCATCATAATGACACATTTTCTCATTTAGAAATATTGTTTGTTTGGCAGCTTAGCAAACATACCTGAAGAAAACTTAGTCATCACATTCAACAAGGGATTTAGAGATCTTGATTTACTCTATGACAATCTGGGGATAACTATGTCTTAGCTTGAGAGAATTCTTTAAGTGAAGTTGTTCATTGAATTTTCTGTTGGCAGACAACAACTATATCTTCACTAAAAAGGAAACATGAATGATTATTATATTCCCGATATATGAGGAGTCCAGACAGACACCCACTCAACCATGAATCTTGCTTTTGGTTGTAAAGCTTACACTCACTAAAAATACAACAAAGGAATAAGAATGTAAGGAGAATGATGTTGTTTAATAGGATTAGAAGAAAAATATATGTTACATATGTTGAACAGGTAGCTATTGTTGAAGAACATGGACCTATGGAGTGGTCTTTGATGGTTCAATTTAATAGATTTAGATATGTATTAGCCTCCTTGTTGAAAAATTTTAAAATAAATTATAGAAATCACTATATTTATATCTGAAGATTAATGTTGATGATCTGCTTGACAAGTGAAAATAGATGGAAAAACTTAAGTTTGAATTTTTTGAACTAGTTAGGTGAAAGCCAGTCAATATATTGGAAGGATTAGATTTTTATACTAGATTTTTTGTTGATGTAAAGGAGAAAATAATTTAGCAAGCCATTTAAAAGTTTTAAGAAAAGTGTCATCATGTATAACTTAAGAGAATACTTATATCAAACTGATGAAATGTATGAAAGACAAGGGTAGAGCAACTCTTCAGTATGAGTGCTGTTATGACTATATCAAAGACAGCGAATGAAATCTACCAAAGAGTCTTTAAAGTGAAAAAGTAATGGCACTCTTTTGATACATAGATTAATGATTGAGATCTGGTGTCATGGCACACTTTACCTCCCTCATGTGTACCTGGCAGGTATATAGTCATCATCTATAAAGAAGTTATATCATGCCAAATATCAATCATCATGATTCAAAAGACCATTATGCACTGTCTCTTTCTGAAGTAGGTGTATAGTAGTTTTTAATAATGAATGAAAAATAATTGGCTTAGGCAAATTTGTTTGGTTATATTATCTATTTGGTGGGTCACAATATCTCACTCTGCATTTAGGATCAGCTTTAGTCATAAATGTGAATAAGGAAAATTTAACCAAAATTTGCATGTCATTAGAGTCTCAGAAGAGGATTTCCCTTACATTCAAAAGGAAGTGAAGTTCAAAGGGACCAAAATGATATAGCCCAAATAAAACATTGGATAATCATTGACCTCACTTTTGTTGAAGCTAGCCTTTCTTGTTTAACACCCTAGAATCTGGCCATAGGACTTTTATATTGACTATCCTAGAGGACTAGTGATGGAGCTCTACCCAATTAGAAATTTCAAACACTTCTTTACATGTCTTGGAGTTCCATATATTTTGTTCTAACCTCTAGCACTTAGTAGGATGGAGCTAAACATGAAGGAGCACAAGAGGGTTGCCATAGTATTGCTTGTCCTTAGGGATAGCAATGGGTGGTGTGGCTTTGGTTAGTATTGCACACATACACAACCCCACACTTTCATTCACAATCCAAAGCTCCAAACCAATTACCTTCAACATGTTTCTCCACTCTTTTGGAAACTCATGTGGGTGGTCCCCCAAAACCTTAGACTTAGGCTAGGGTTTAGATAGGACCAAAACATGGAGGATCCAAAATGGGATGTCCCTTGGACCTACGACTCAATATGGGTTTTTCTATGATCATCATTCTTAATTGAACCCAATTTTACCAAAATTCTTAATTTTAACCATTTATCCTCAAACATTCCAAAATTACTAAAGTGCCTCCAAAACATTAATTTTAGCTCAAGGTGTAAATTTAAGCTTAAATCTAAATCAACTCAAACCTTTTGAATTAACCCATTGATGCACCAAAAATATATACTATTTTTGCTATATAATTTTACCCATTTTCGGTGATATTACACTTTAAAGAAATGTATTTTTCATGATTTGTTGCAGGTATGATGATTTTAAGTGATCGGAGCGAAAGGAAGCAAAAATGAATGAATTTGGAGAGAAAATGAGAAAAAGGGAGGAAAACAGCTTCTGGAGCCGCCGATGCCATTTTCTTGAGTGCACAGAATTAAATTGACGATAAAGCACCCTCGGTACCCTATCGGGCACCGCCGGTGCCCAATGTCGGTAGATTTCATATTTGAAGAGTTTTGGTAAATTTTTGAAGGGATGCTTAAGGAAAATGTTAGGAATTCATTTCTAACTTATAAGTAACTATTTTTGGATGAAAATGACAGTAGTTCTTGAGCTTTTGTGTGTGGTTCTAGAGAGGGAGAGTGTGTGTTGAGTGTTAGGGTTTAGAAGAGTGAGCGTAGAAGTGAGAATTTGAGTGGGGTTCTTCTCTAAGGAGTGAAGAAGAATGAGTAAAGTGAGAGATTGCTTCTTCCTTTCCATTCTAAAGAGGGAATTGAGTGTTGCAAAGAAGAGAGAAAAGGATTCAAAGGAACTTCAAGGGATTTGTATTGGGGAAGAGAAAGAGATAAGTTGTATTTTCTTTTGTAATTTGTATGAATTTTCTTTTATATATAAAATTCATGTTTTATTGTGTCTTCTCCATGAATTCTAAGTAGTCTACTTTGTCTTTCTTCTTGCATAGAGATGTGATGATGTGATGATGTGAATTTGATGTGCTTTTAAAGTATTGAAGAAATTGTGATGATTTTTCATTTCGAACTTAATTTACTTTTCAATCTGGCCAATTGAATTGTTAAAATATGTTCTTGAACATTAAATCTGAAAGGATTTGGTGTCCTACAAAAATAATGAAGAATCTATTCAATGTTCATGGATGAATTGCGTAGTTCATGGGAATTAAGTGCAAATAAATAGGAAAATGTGTTTTGATAGACATTATCTTAGAGGTTTTCGGGTGACAAGCTGAGATTCCCAATTTGGTCCTAGGATTAGTAATTAAACTCGAAGGTTAGCATTAAGGTGAAGGGTGAGTGGGAGCTTCATAGTGATAGCCAGTATCCTCTCAACGTAGCCTTAGATTTAGTGACTGAACTTAGGATATGTCAATGTTCTTTTCATGCTTGGAAGAGGGGGTACTTATTTGAGTGTAAAGAAACATTTATGCTCTTATTTAACACAATACAATGAATAATCATTTCATATCGTTCACACATCATATACTCATTGCAAGAGGAAAGATACTTTTCTTATATATCAGAACCTTTTAAATACATAGCTTAGGCTATCTCTGTTAGTTAATTCTGTTTTAAAAATATTAGAAGTAATTGTAGTTTGCTTAATTGTTACTATTTTCTAAATCTTATTAGTAGAAGTAAACATTATACCTTAATTACAATTTGAGTATTGGATTTCAGTATTACGTTATATATTGTAGGAATCGTTGCTTCCCTGTGTGATCGATAACTAGGACTCCATTATAGCCCTGTATTACTTGATATGATACATATACTTGCATTTAATGTTTGGACTTTACAAAATCATTATAAATATATATAAATTTGAGTTCATAAGTTCTTGCAATATAAAGTCCGCGCATCAAGTTTTTGGCGCCAATGCCGGGGAGGTATAAACGGTATCTATTGATAATATAATAACTGAAAACCTTTATTTTGTTGTGTGTAATTGTATGTTTATTTACTTTTTATAGTATTTGTATGATTTTATATGCGTAGTAGTGGATCTATAAGTTTAGTACCTTACGATTTGGAGTTGGAGCTTACTGATAGAAAAATTAGAAAACAATAAAAACAATCCGAAAATCTTTACAAAATGGCGAATAATCAAAATAATAAGAGAAATGATATTGAAAATTTGTCAGGACCTTTAAGAGATTATTCTAAGCCAACAACAGATGAAATTCATGTGACTATTCAAAATCTTGATGTTGCTGCTAATTCATTTGAACTAAAACCTGTTATTATCTAAATAGTACAAAATAATTAATTTGGAGGAACACCTAATGAGGATCCAAATTTACATCTCACTAGTTTTCTAGAACTGTGTGATACTTTTAAATATGATGAAGTGTCGAATGATGCTATCCGAGTTAGACTTTTTCCTTTTTCATTAAAGGATAAGGCTAAAGCGTAGTTAAATTTGCTAGCACCTAGATCTATTAGAACTTGGGGAGAAATTTTTCAAAAATTTCTATCAAAATATTTTCCTCCATCAAAGACTGTTAAGCTAAGAAATGATATTACATCTTTTTGTCAGTTTGAAGGGGAATCAATATATGAAGCTTGGGAAAGATTTAAAGATCTTCATAGGAAGTGCTCACATCATGCGTTACCAGACTGGTTAATAATTCAAACATTTTATAATGGATTAGTGGGATCATTGAGATTGATTATAGATGCTGCTGCTGGTGAATCGTTAATGTTAAAACGTTTTAATGAAGCATACACATTAATAGAAGAAATACATACTAATAATTTTCAATGGCTCTCTCAATGGGTAAATCCTAAGAGAGTAGCTAGTGTTCATGATTCAGATATGATGACTATGAAAGTTTCTCAAATTGTAGCCCTTTCTAAGAAAATAAATCAGTATGGAATGAATTATTCTCAACCACCCCATGTGTTAGAGGAAAATTCATTTGGATAGATAACATAATCTCAAACACCTTATGAGACTTTGAATGCTATTAATAGAACTAATATTCCTTATTTGAATTATTATAATCCTGGTTGGAAGAATCACTCAAATTTCAACTGGAATAATAGCAATGCCAATGTTAACCCATATTGGGGGAACAATTTTATAAATCCAGTTGGAAATTCAAACAATCAAGGAAATACAAATTTTAGACCCTCTTATCCTCCTGGATTCAATAGTAACCCATAATTTAAGGATAAGAAGTTGTCTACTGAAGAAATGATTCTAAATATGGGAAATCAATTACAAGCTCAAGGTGTTGCAATGAAAAATATTGAAAATCAATTGGGGCATATTTTCACTACACTTAATAATAGACCTTCTGGAACACTTCCAAGTAATGTTGAGATCAATCTAAAAGATCAAAACAAGAAACAACTTAAGGCTATTTAGTTAAGGAGTGGAAAGGAATTTGAGACAAGAGTACAAACAGAAGTTGAAATAGAAAAGGAGAAGGTGGATATTGAAAAAAATTCAAACAAGATTTATATAGACTTGAAATATCCTCTTGGACCAATGAAGATTACTATTGAAAAACTACCACCTCCATTTCCTCAATGATTGAAGAAAAAAAAATAGGGATAATAGATTTGGAAAATTTTTGGAGGTCCTTAAGAAATTAACAATAAATATTCCTTTGTTGAAGCATTAGAACAGATGACTTACTATGCTAAGTTTATGAAGGATATTCTTAAAAAGAAAAGAAAGTTCACAGATCATGAAACTGCTGCACTTAGCGGAGAGTGTAGTGAAATTATTCAGAAGAAGCTTCTAGAAAAACTTAAAGATCCTGCTAGTTTCATTACACCGTGTGCTATAAGGGAAAATTTTTTCGGAAGAGCCTTATGTGATCTGGGAGCTCGTATTAATCTTATGCCTTTATCAACTTTCAAAAGGTTTGGAATAGGAGAAATTTCTCCTTCGTCTATGACTCTTTAGTTGGCTGATCGTTGTTGACCTCATTTTTGATGAGGTCTTCCCTTCTTCTTTTTAGTGCTTAGGATCTAGCCTTAGGCTTTTCCTTTGACTATCTTAGAGGACTAGAATTGGGACCCGCCTTTTAGAAATTCAAACCACTTCTAAACTCCCCGCAAACTCCACAAACTTGACTATAGACCCCTAATCACCTAGAGGGTTGAAATCAAATGTGGAAGTTTAAAGGATGAGTTCCTATAGGACTCTTTGCCTGAGACTACCCCAGGCGACCTGGTCCAGTGAAGGGGCCGACTTACACTACACTTACACACTACATTTCCACACACTTTCTAAAACCACACCCATACCCAACTTAACCTCCCGACTCATGTAGGCGATTCACATGGATGGTCCTTAACCCCTAAGCCCTCGCTAGAGGGTTAGGAACAACATAGATGAATGCCTCAAATGAGTCCTCTCATGGCTCATATGGGCTTGAAATGGTTTCATGGCTCAACCAAAATGATTTCTTTCCACCTAAATCCACCCAATCTTCAATTTCTCAAATTTTCAATTTTTGACCCCCGGGGCCCTACACCTACTAAACCTACCCAAAACCCTTGAAATTACCCAAATTTTTGCAAAATTTCAAAATTACCTAAAATTCTTCAAAATTATTCCGAAACATTTCTACACCACTCAAATTGACCATCTATATCCAAAAATACCAAAAATTCCAAGAAAACCTCCCAATACCCTCCAAATACCCAAAATACCCTTCTTGACCAAAAAATCCAAAAATTCAGAAAATTCCCAGAAAATTCCAAAAAATCCCAAATATTCCCAATTTCATTTTGTCCAACTACACCATGGGCCAATTTTGTCAATTTACCCTACTTTTGTCAAAACCCCCAATTCGACCCATTTTAACCCAAAGTGAACCCAATGTCAAACCAAACCTACCCAATTGACCCCAATTTTGGTCCAATTCAATTCTAAAATTCAATTCAACATCCCCAATACCAATCTAGACCAAATCCAAGTCCAATTTGATTGACATTTGGATCCAATTCCACTTTTGGCCTTAAGGCCCATTTTTTTGACTTAAGCCCAAACCTAACCCAAATGAACCCAAACCCCAAAATCAAAGCCCAACCAAAGTCAAAACCTCTTTGAAACACTCCCATAAACACTTCTCAACAATAATTCTACATCAATTTCAACCCTAGCCCAACATTGGCCCAACTTGGCCCACTTGGACCTATATTGGCCCATTCACCAAAAGAATCCAAATCCAACCCAATTCAAGCCCAAACTACCCCAAATTTGCTTCAAGTTACTCATGACACATCCATGAGCTAAACCCAACAATTATTTGGCCCAACCTTTTACAAAAATTTTCATCCATGAACACATTCATAAACTTAAAAGCCCACTTCCCTTAAACCCTTCTAAAAGCCCATTTCCTTCAAAATTCAAAAGCCCAAATCTACCCTAAAGCCCACATGACATCTCCATTTGTCATCCATTTAATTAAATCCATTACCTAAGTCCTAAAATCATCATTGAATTATTCCAAATGAAGCTTCATCCAAATTCCCATCAAATTACCAAAAATTTCTTAAAACCCATTTTTATGAAATTGACTCAACTTTCCCCAAGCCAAAGACAAGCCATGCAAGCCATTGACAAGCCACATGAAGCCATGGGAGGCTTGACATGTGACCATGCCATTAATGGTAAAAGGAGGGGCTCCTTTCCTAATCTTTCATTAAGCCTTTTTTACCTTAAGCATGTCACACTCTAAACCATGCTTTGCCACCTAATCCTTGATGGAGACTCCACCACACATGGGAGGTCGACCCACCCGACCTCCTCAGCCCAAAACCAGGTCTTGGGGAGGTGCACCCAACCCATTTGCATGGGTCGACCAAAATAAGCTAAAATGGCCCCTTCCCCTTTCTACTTTGATTCAACCACTTTACACATGGCATTTGCCAATTTCCTACACTAAACCCCGACCCCGACCCACCCGACCAAGATGGTGACCATTGCTCGGCCGCCGGCCACCAGGCCGCCGGAAAACACCATGGCCGAGAGCTCACATGTGAGCCAACATTGAAATTCTCACTTGCTGAGCTGCCCCATGCCTAGTGGTCACCATGGCTGTTTTTCTCCTCACCAGAGCAGCTGACCCCAAGCCCTAACTCCCCCTGGGAGGCCCCTCAGCCAGCTCTATTTAAACTCCACCCCTCTCGGCCATGAGAGGAGAAGAAGCACAAACCTTGCCAAAACTCTGCCAAAATTGTTCCAGACCCTTCTCCATCCTTAGAGCACTTGATCCCCAGGTGAAATTCCCCCGCCATTTCTCCTCCGTAAGCTCAATTTCGTAGTCGAAATTCCACCCAAAACCAGGACACTTCTCCACAGGTGAGCCAATTCCCAAATTGATTGGCTCTACACCTTCACCGGACCAAAGGAAGGTGTCCACCATCAAAAGCCCCATCTCCGAGCCACCCGGTTACTCCAGCCTCCAAGCTTTGTGATCGGGCTTGGTCGAAATCATATCCGGACAATTCACTGCGACCAGGAGACTTCATCCGGAGCTCACGGGACCCAATCGAAGGTGCAACAACTCTCGGATCGAAGCCACACTTCTCCGAGCCAAGGTATGAGCTAACTCTTCATCCCGAGCTTCCGGAGATTCTCCATTTCAAATGCTTTAATTTCAATGCATGTTAACCGTATAGATGTGTTCGTCTCTTCAAGACGAATCCATAGAGCATAAGAACATGAAAATCCATTGAGAATCGAGTGAGATCTTAGGGATTTAGTGTGGACGGCTCTCGGGTGAGAACACTTGGGGACGATGAACGGATGCCGTCCATTCAATACACGCGCGCACGGACGGCCAGGATCGCGTCGGACCAGGAGACGGTAAGAGAACCGCGGGGCCCGGCCGCCGACTCGAGTGGCGGCGTCGAATGGGAGCGCGCCGCGCGGCCTCTCGGAGCCGCCGAGGATGCGCCGGCGCCGACTCTGATAAGTAGAAAATTAGGGATTTTCCGATTTATTTAATTCCCTAAACTTCAAAAATTCATATCTCCGTGTAGAAAAATCAGAAAAATAAAATAAAAATACCCTCTTGCTCGTTGAAGAGAGGAGAATAATGTGGAAAAGAAATCACTTAATTTCATCAAATATTTTATTTTTTATAATTTATTTACTCTCTGCATTATTTTAATTCTCCATGCATGCATACAATTCACCATGGCATGAGACCATAGTGCTTTTGAAGCCTCTGAATTTGGGAACATTCCCTGAATTTTCCAAAGTCGAGGCCATCCCTATGAAGAGTTCTTGATTTTTCAAGTTCGAGTCACTGTTCGAGTATTTTAATTCCAGTAAATAGCATATTGTGAAATAATTTCTAGGAAAATTTGGTGATGTTCCTTATGACCAGAGAACCCTAGGAAAAATAGATTTTGGCTTAGTTCATTCAAAACAACTCTAATTGGCTTAAACACCCAAAATAGGTCTTTAATTAATTAGAGTTAACCAAGCATCAAATTGACTTGAAATCAATTCTCCACTGACCTTTAGGATCAGAGGAATCCACCATAAAAATTTGAGGTCAATTGGACTTGTTTAGCCCCACTAATTGGGTTGATTAAGTCACTTAGCCATTTTAAACTTTAAAAATTCATAACTTTTAAAATACTTTTCAAAAATTCACCAAATTGGTTTTGGAGCCTCTCTGATATCAGGGGAATCTAAGAAAATTAAAATTTCAATTTTCTGAAAAAGTTGATTTTTAATAATATTTTAATATTTTTAATAATTAAAAAAATAATAAAAATCACAAAAATAATAAAATTCACCAAAATGTCACATTTTGAATTTTAATCACTTAGGAATAAATCCCACATTTTTCCTAGGTCTATTTAGTGAGATATTGAATTTTAAAGTTTTAAGGTAATTTTAAAATTAAAAAAATGTATTTTCTAGCATTTTCACTAAAATAATTATAATAAATCATAGAAAAATCAAAAAATTGCAAAATTTGTTTCTCTGATTTTTCTGATTTCAGAGAGATTTTTGAAAAATATAAAATCCATTTTTCAACATTTAATTTTATTTTTAAATTAATTAACACTCCAAAACTCAAAATAATTATAATAAAAATAATATAGTTCAAAAAATCACCAAAATTGGTCCAAGTGCTTCTCTCGTCATTAGGAATGTCCCCTAATTTTCTTAAGGACAGAAACTTTCCTTTGGTCATGTTATCAAATTTTCCTTGAAAATCTCTATTTTCCACCAAAAATAATTATATAAATAAATTAAATACAGAAAAATCACATTTTCTCCTCTCATGTCTTTATTGACATATGAGTGAAGTCACATAAAAATTTCAAATTCATTTGGGTTCAAATTAGTGAGTTATGAAATTATTAAGCTTAAGGGGTAAAATGGTAATTAAACTTTTAACCCTTAATTAAAACTTTAGGTTTAATAAAAAATCAACAAGTAAAATATTTGATCTTAATCTGGTTTGGATGATTGAAATTTAAATAATTAAAGGGTAGAAACCCATTAAATAATTTTAAAATGATTAAACTTTAATTAAATAATAGATTAAATTTGAGGAATAATAAATCGGAATTATTAAAATAAGGGATATTTATTAGGAAGAGATTTATTCTTTAATTTAAAAATCCCTAAACTAATTATATCATTAATACTCAATTCTTAATTAAAATGATAACTCAAATGTAAAATATTAAAAGACTTAATTGAATTATTAAACTCTTTTAAAATTTCAATTAAAATTAAAAATAAAGTAAATTAAAATTAAATTAAAATTAAATCAAATTAAACTAAATTAAAATTAAATTAAATTAAATTAAATTAAATTAAATTAAATAATTAAATTAAATTAAATTAAACAATTAAATTAAATAAAATTAAATTAAATTAAATTAAATTAAATAATTAAATTAAATTAAATCAAATCAAATTAATTAAACATCAAATCAAATTAAATTAAATTAAAACTCAATTAAATTAAATTGAATTAAATATAACATCACCTAAGATATAAAGAATTCAAATTAAATATAAAGCAACTTTTTAACTGAAATCAAATCATTTAAATACTAGTTTACCCTTGAAAGCTTTGATTATTATAACTCCTAAATGAAACATTAAATGAAGTGCTACTTCACTCATAAGATATTCAAATGTCTTAATTCACTGAGCAAGTTAACAAAACTTGAAAACCTCGGACGATTGATTCATTTTTATAATTAAATTCATTTGGACTTAAAACAATCCTAGAAATATTGAAAAGATGTTTAAGATTCTTCTTAAGCACTTCCTCAATATGATAGGATATTTATAAGAACAATTGGACTTAATTGTTCTTTGATGAAGAAAATCGTCCTCAAACAAAAACACAAAGAACCTAGACTTCATAGGAAATGACTAAGTCATAGGATTAGGAATTTGGTAGAAAACCATAACCTTTCCCTTAGCTTTACCTAGGAACTTGCTTAAATATTCTAATTGTATTTTAAGTGTAGCTTGGGATGACGGGAAGACCCTCCGTGTATGCTTTTATTTTATCTGCAATCTACTTTCTTGCAATTTACTTCTCTGCAATTTACTTTATCGTAGATGCACTTTACTTTTCTTGCATGATAAAACAACTCGTTGCATGAAAACCCACACCTTTAGGATAGTCCCCGAAACTGAAACCAAAACTAAGTTAAAAGTCATTGCAAGATAAAATTCACCGCCACAACATTTCAAAATATAAAACAACTCAAAATTTAATCACAAACGTAACACAAAACTACAATCGCAACTAAATTAAAACGTCCCGTTGGATGATCGGGAATACCTCGGATAATGTAACCTACGTGTTGCTAACGGGATTTCCCACGGTCTAAATGAAAGTGTGGAACTCATTCAGCTGAGTTTAGCAAATTCATCTCGACTAAGTGAATCCGATAAAAATAATGATGCCTGAAGGATGGAACCGTGGATCTTAACCGTGTCGTTATAATCAACTTTAAGATTTGTTTTAATCAAAATACAAAACACTTGGAAATTAAGACTTCTCTAAACCAAAACACTTTCTCATCTCCCGATTTATGATTTCTAAAACTAAACCTCTCGCGACAACAAGGAGCTCGGAGCATGGTGGGCAAGACGGCCATCGTCATCAGCAAAACTTGAACCTACTTCAGCAAAACCTTCTTAGAATTAAACAACAAAGCCTTAGGACTTCGAGGTAGTTTGCCTAATGCAACATAAATCCTCAACCTCTTTGTTAGGCATTTGCATTGCAAATTAAGCCCTAACCGGTCTTAGGATTCCGAGGTAGTCGTCCGACACGACAATAAACCCTCACATCTTCTAGGCTATTTATTTGATTTTATCATACAAATATAAGCCCTAATTAATTAAAATTGGCAAGATTGAAATATTAAATAAACATTAGGACTTTCCTAAATTCAAGCCAAACAATAGGATAGTCGGGAAATTACCGAAGTTCACTTCGAATCAGTGATTTCTCCTACCTTTCTTCCTTCGGATTCACAAAACAAAAATGTTCCAAATTTGATCCATTCCCTATCGAAATTCCAAAATTCAATTTTTGAAAACCTTAAACTTTGAAATTCTTGAGAGCGTAATTATTAGGTTATTATCGAGAGTTTTCTTAGGTGATTCCCGTCACTTAAGATGTAATTAACTATAGGGGCTTGCCCTTATAGGGAATTTTAAAGAACCTGTGTAATATAAACCCCGTTTAATACTTTCATATTAAGCAGGGAATTTGTCCGCTTATAAAATTGGTTTGCAGACCAAACGGATATCACAAAACTTCTAGTTTATTTGATTGAGCCCCACCTCAGCAGCAGTGTCTATCCTTAGGGATAGATACACGGTTTGTGGTGCGGTGCTCGTTTATATAAACTATTCGGGATGTGAAATCGGTACAATCTCAAATTTAAAATTATTTTCAAAATCAAATACTACTTTCTAAATTATATATATATTTAAATTAAATTTAAAATTTAAATTCGCCGACAACTTCTGTTAGGCGATCCCTTTTAAAATACAACACAACCTAAAAATATGCCGACAATCGTTTCATTACTTACCCTAAAGGAGTGGTGGAAGATGTGTTAGTGAAAGTGAATAAATTTATCTTTCCAGTGGATTTTATTGTACTTGATATGAAGGAAGATAAAGAAATTCCAATAATTTTAGGAAGACCATTCCTTGCTACTAGGAGAGCAGTAATTGATGTTCAAAAAGAAGAATTAACTATAAGAGCTAATGATCAAGAAGTGACCTTTAATATTTTGAAATCTATGAAGTATTCTTCAATTGAAAAAGATAATGAATGTTTTAGGATGGAGGTATATGAATAATTGAGAAATGATCATTTTGAAATTATATTTGAAAAAGAAGTGGAGTATGAAAATATGTTTGAAGAAGGAATTAAAAAATGAAGAAAATTCAGATAATAAGATAAATGAAGAATTGGAGTATGTTTAGGAGAGATTTGAAGTATTAGACACTATGGAAGGTGGAGATAAAAGCTTTGTACCATTTATAATAAAACCTCCTGAACTTAAGATGAAAATTCTCCCTAATCATTTGAAGTATAGGTTTTTAGGAGAATCATCTCCCTACTAGTTATTGTATCTCAGAATTAAACGAATATCAAGAACAAAAATTGTTGGAAATTTTAAAAAGATACAAAAAGGCTTTTGGATGGACTTCAATAGATATTAAAGGAATGAATCCTTCAATTTGTATGCACATAATTTTATTAGATGAAGAACATAAACCGAGAGTTAATCCGCAAAGGAGATTGAATCCAATAATGAAATAAGTAATTAAGAAGGAGATTATAAAATGGCTGGATGCTGGAATTATTTATCTTATTTTGGATAGTGCTTGGGTGAGTCTAATACATTGTGTACCAAAAAAGGGAGTAGTGACTGTTGAAGGTAATGAATGTAATGAAATTATACCCACAAGAAAAATTAATGGATGGCGAATTTGTATTAACTTGAATTTTAAAATATTTTGCAATTAATTCCATAAAATGTAGGAGGAAGAAAAATAAAAGTTAAATCTACTAACTGTTACAACATTCTATCAAATTTATATACATGGATAATCAGGATAGAATGACTTTAGAAGAAAGTAAATCTAGCCTAACACATGCTTGTTATAATATTAAACTTAAAGGAAGTATATTAACTTTAAAATACATTTTTCTTCCTACCCCCAAACTTGAATTTGAACATGTATAACATTCAGCACAGAAAATACAAGCACGAAGAAAAATAGTTCATCTACCACAAATGTTTGTCAAAAACATCTACAAATAATCATAAGGACATAACAATTTGCAATAGAACGTAATTCTAAACTAAACATGCTAGAATAAAATTAAACTAAAGAAAGGTCTAACATGCAAGACAAACATCGGCATGAGAATATATTTAAGTGTTCTTCAAATCTCTAAATTGTTGTAACACAAACACAAACATAAACACACAAACTAAAATACCTAGACTCGCAGATTCATAAACAAATATCAATTGAGGTTAATTTGATCTCCTTTCTGCTTACATTTTCCCTCCTTACTTTCAATTTCTAACAGAAGAAACTACACTAATAACGATAATCTGTTAAATAGAAATAGTGCAGTTCATTCATTTGTTGTTCATTAAGCAATTTCATGACCTTACTCAGTGAAAAAAAAGTTAAATAAAGGAAGTAATAGAACTGACATGGAGTGGTCCAAGTTCAAACTCTACATGCATCAAGGTAATGCTCAGCTCCAGTTAAGAACTAAGTCATAACAGACTCGTCAGCCTGCTACTAGTAGAAGTCATATACAAATTTAGTCAAGACCAAGGCATAACCTCACAACATCAATATAATCCGCACTAAAGCAACAAAAAACAACACAAAAACAAACTAGAAAAGATAACCTTGGGTTGCCTCCCATGAAGTGCTTGATTTAATGTCTTCAGCTCGACAACTGATAACTATGGCTTGCCTCCCATAAAGCGCTAGGTTTAACATCGTCAGCTCATCAAATGTTTCCTCCTGGATCAAAATTCCATTTTAATTATCCTTGATCAATCGACCATTCTTTTTCAGATCCTAGAATTCCTACAAAATTCTAAAATTTAAATTTTTCAGTTAACTTTTCCATCTCAGATTGATTTATATCATTGTTCCTCAAGCTTCTTTCGAGATCCAATATCCTTCTATTTATTTTCTAAAATTATGCATTAATATCATCCTTGAAATTTATAAGAAATGGATCTCTATAAGATAGTTCAAGATCTCCCAAATTTTGAATCAGATTCTCATTAGATAATTAAAATTCTATATCAAATTCTTCTAGATTGCTCTTCTGATTCATGTTATCTTCTAATTCTTCCCCTTTAAAGTTCTTTTCAAACATATCCTCAAATTCTCTTCTAAGTCTTAGTTCGATATCTTTATTTTATTCATAACTCATTTCCTTAAGGTTTATCTCAGACTCACTAGGTAAAATTTATGGGGGGCAATTATTAATGGCATTAATAATCTGCCCCCAGTTGGTTTTCTATATTCCTTACTGCGACCTCTTCACTTTTCGATTGAATCTCCATTTGATTAATGTCGGCATATTTTTAGGTTAAAGGGGTCGCCTACAGAAATTGTCGGCGAATTTTTCAGATTTTAAATTTAATTTAAATATATATATATAATTTAGAAAGTAGTATTTGATTTTAAAAATAATTTCAAGTTTGAAAATTTTAAGATATGAAATCAAACTGATCTCACATCCCAAATAGTTTATATAAACGAGCACCGCATCACAAACCGTATATCTATTCCGAAGAATAGACACCCTACTTAATGATGGGGCTCGGTTAAATAAACTAGAAGATTTGTGACATCCGTTTGGTCTGCGAACTAACTTTATAAGCAGACAAGTTCCCCTGCTTAATATAAATGAATTAAGCAGGGTTTATATTAGCTAGGTTTTTAAAGTTCCCTATAAGGGCAAGCCTCTATAGTTAATTACATCTTAAATGACGGGAATCAATTAAGAAAACTCTCGATAATGATCAGTGGTTTTGCTCTCAAGAATTTTAAAGTTTAAGGTTTTCAAACAATCAGATTTTGGAAATTTCAATTGGGAATGGATCAAATTTGGAACAGTTATTTTAGGAATCCAATGGAAAGACAAGTAGGAGAAGCTGAGGATCCAAGAGGAATCTTGGCAAGTTCCCAAACTATCCTATTGTTTGGCTTAAATTTAGGAAAATTATTTAATGTTCCAATCTTGCCAATTTTAGTTAATTAGGACTTATATTTGCATGATATGATCATACAAATAACCTCGAAGATGTGAGGCTTTATGTCGTACAGAAAGACTACCTCGGAATCCTAAGACCGATTAGGGCTTAATTTGCATAATATGATTATGCAAATGCCCAACGAAAAGTTAAGGATTTATGTTGCACTAGGTAAACTACATCAAAATTCTATAGCTTTGTTATTTAATTCTAAGAAATGTTTTGCTGAAGTAGACACAGGTTTTGCTGATGGCAATGGCCGTGCTGCCCACTGCGCTAGAAGCTTTTTGTTGCCGCAGAGGTTTAGTTTTAGAAGGTGAAAATCAGGGGATGAGAAAAGTGTTTTGGTTTAGAAATCTTAAACTCCAAATATTTTTAGTATTTTAATTAGAACAAATCTTAAAGTTGTTTAAACAGAACCGATTAAGATCCCACGGTTCCGTCATCCCACCACTGTTATTTTCATCGAATTCACTTAGTGCAGATAAATTTGCTAAACTCAACTGAATGAGTTCCACACTTTCATTTAAGCCGTGGGAAATCTCATTAGCAATATGTGGGTTACATCATCCGAGGTATTCCCGATCATTCAACAAGTCATTTTAATTTAGTTGCAATTGTAGTTTTGTCATTTTGTTTGTGATTAAATTTTGAGTTGTTTTATATTTTGGAATGTTGTGGCAGAGAATTTTATCTTGTGGTGACTTTTAATTTAGTTTTGGTTTCAGTTTTGTGACTATCCTAAAGGTTTTAGTTTTCATGCAACAATCTTGTTTAACATGCAAGAAAAAGTAAAGTGTAGTGCATGTAAGTAAATTGTAATAAAGTAAATTGCAATAAAATAAAAGCTTACCTGGAGGGTCTTCCCGTCATCCCAAGTTGCACTTAAAACACATATTAAGGCTTTTAAATTTTTGTAACAAGTACCTAGGTAAAGCTAAGGGACAGGTTTTGGTTATCTACCAAAATCCTAATCCTATTGCTAGTCAACTCCTATGACGTCTAGGTTCTTGTATTTTGTTTAAGGAAGATTTTCTTCATCAAAGAAAAATTAAATTCAATTGTTCTTCTAAAACATCTCATCATATTGAGAAAGTGCTTAGGACGAGTCCTAAACATCTTTTCAATATTTCCGAGATTATTTTGATTCCAAGTAAATTTAATTGCACAGGTGAATTAATCATCCAAGAGTTTAGTTAAGCTTTGTCTATTGCTCAGTGAACTTTGGCATTTGATTACCTGATGAATGAAGTGACATATCACTTAATACTCCATTTAAGAGTTATAATAATTAAAGCCTTTAGGGGCAAGTTGGTTTGTTAAGAATTTTAATCATTCTTAATTTGAAGTTTGAGTTAAAGGTTTAAAGTGATTTAGTTTAATTATGAGGTTTTAATTAATAATTTTAAGTTAGGAATAGTGTTCAAATTATTTTTGGTTTAAATCTTTATACTTTAAGTGATCTTAATATTTTAAATTTGTTTTACTTTTATTATTGAATGATGTTAATTTTAATATAATTTAAATTTAATTTCATTGAATTTAGCTTAATTTAATTTAATTTAAATATTTTAAATTTAACTTAATTGTTAAAATGTTAATTTACTTTAATTTTTAATTTAATTTTTACTTAATTTAATTTAATTTAATTTAATTTAATTTTAATTTAATTTAATTTAATTATAAACCACTTAACATTTTGAACATTCCTTTAATTTAATGGTTATATTTCTTTAATTTTTAATTTACTTCATTTGGATTATCATTTTAATCTTAATTAAGAGTTAAATATTATTGAAGTGATTTATTTTAGGATTTTAAATTAAAGAATTAATATCTTCTAAAATGATATCCCTTACCTTAATAATCCAAATTTTCATTAATCTTCCAAAATTTTAAATTGCTTAAATAATTAAAGTTTCATTTTGGTTTATTAAAAGTGATTAATGGGTTCCTACCCTTTTAATTTCCCAAAGTTTCAATCATCCAAGAAAGATAAAATCAAATATTTTACCCTCCATTTAATTTAAACCTAAAATTTTAATAAAGGTGTTCAAATTCTCTAATTACCTTTATGCCCTTTTAGGCTTATTTATTTCATAACTCACTAAATTGAGTTCAAATGAACTTGAAATTTTTATGTCACTTCACTCATATGTCAATTAAGACATCAGAGGAGAAAATGTGATTTTCTGAATTTAATTTTTTTATATAATTATTTTTAATGAAAAATAAGGAATTTTAAGGAAAATTCAACAACATGACCCAAGTAAGGTTTCTGTCCTTAAGAAAATTATGGGATGTTCTTAATTACCAGAAGACCACTTGGACCAATTTTGGTGATTTTTTGAATTATATTTTATTTATTATAATTATCTTGAGTTTTCGAGTGTTAATTAATTATAAAATAAAATTGAAATTAAAGAGTGGATTTTATATTTTTCTTAAATCTCTCTAACATCAAGGAGTTCAGAAAAATAAATTTTACAAGTTTCAGATTTTGCTTTGATTTATTAGAATTAATTTAGCGAAAATGTAGGGAAATTCATTTTTAATATTAAAAAATTATTTTAAGCATTTAAAATTCAATATCTTTACTTTGAGACTTGGGAAAAATATTTTGTTTGTTCCTAAGTGATTAAGAGTCAAAATGTGACATTTTTATGATTTTTAATATTTTTGTGTTTTTTTATTATTTTTTAATTATTAAAATATTAAATATATCATTAAAAATGAAAAAAAATTAGAAAATTTGAATTTTGATTTTTATAAACTCCTCTGATATCAGAGAGCCCAAAAAACTAATTTGGTGAATTTTTAAAATATATTTTTGGAGTTATAAATTTTAAAGTTTAATTTTGATCATGTGGCTTAATTAATTCTTTTAGTGGGGCTAATCTTTTCCAATTGGCTTCAAATTTTTATGCAATGTCCCTTTGATCCAAAATATTAGTGGAGAATTGATTTCAAGTTATTTTAATGTTTGGTTAACCTTAATTAATTAAAATTAAGTTTTGAGTAATTAGGTCAATTAGGGTTATTCTTAACGAGTTAACTCAAAATATAATTATCCTAGGGTTCTCTGGTCCTAAGAAATTCCCCAAATTTTTCTATAATTTATTGAACAATATTCTAATTATTGGAATTAAAATACCAAAAACAGTGACATAAACTTGAAAAATACATAACTTTCCATAGAGATAGCCTCTGACCTTGAAAAATTCAGGGAATGTTCCCAAGATCAGAGGCTTCAAGAGTCCTATTGTCTCATGCCATGGTGAATTGTCTATGCAAATGGAGAATCAAAATACTGAAATGAGTAAATAATTAATTAAAAATAAAATACTCATCAAATTAACTTGATTTCTTTTCAACATTATTCTCCTCTGTCCACTGAGCAAAAGAGTATTTTTAGTTTATTTTTATGATTTTTCTACACAAAGATATGGATTTTTTTAAGTTTTGGGTATTTAAATAAATAAAAAATTCCATATTTTTCTACTTATCCACGCGGCGCCGACTCATCCTCGGCAGCTCCAAAAGCCCAGACATGCGCGCTCCCATTCGACACCGCCATTTGACTCAGCGCTCCAGGGGTCGGCGGTTCATGTAACGTCCTTCAATCCGGCGCAATCTGGACCATCCACTCGATACACACTCGATCGGACGGCGCCTAGTCATCGTATACGACTGGTGTGGACCCATGACCGTCCGCACTAAAACCCTAAGAACTCTCTCATTTCTTAATGGATTTTCGTGTTCTTATGCTCTATGGATTCATCTTGAAGAGACGAACACATCCACACAGTTTACATGCTATGAAATTAAGTAAAGCAAAATGGAGAATGACTGGAATCTCGGGAGGAAGGAATGATCCATACCTTTGCTGTGAGAAGTGTAGCTTCAATCAGATAGTTGTGTTACCTTCGATTGCACCCAAGGAAGCTCCAGATGAAATCTCTAGCTCTGAGGAATTTTCTAGGTATGAAAGTGTCCACAGCCGATTTCAAAGCTTGGAGGCTAGAGCAAATGGGTGACCTGGAGAGGGGGCTTTCACTAGGGAACTCCTTCTCTTGGTCTTGTGCAGGTGTGGGTGAGTTTAATTTGGATTTGGTGGAGGTTTGGGAGTTGTCCTGGTTTTGGGCTGAGAATTGAGCTCCAAAATTGAGCTCAATCAATGGGGTTTAGGGCAGGAGAGCATTGAGGATCAATTGCTCTAGGTGTGGAGAAGGTCCTGGAGGAATTTTGGCAGAGTTTTGTTTAGGTCTGGTTCATCAACTTCTTTGGCCGAGAGGGTGGTGGGTTTAAATAGACATGGCTGGAGGGCCTCCCAGGGGGAGTTGAGGCTTGGGATCAGCTGCTCTGGTCAAGGGAAGAACATCCATGGTGTGTAATTGGGTTGCGACAGCTCAACAAGGAAGAATTGAATTTTTGAACCAAATGGGTGCTCTCGGCCTGGTGTTTTCCGGTGACTGTGGTGGCTGGCCGGCCAGGGTCAGGTCACCCTCAAGGTCAGGGAGGTTAAGGCTGGGGTTTAGTGCGGTCAATTGGCCATGGACATGTGTAGAGGATTTTTATTTAAATGGAATGGGAGAAGGCTCATTTTGGCTTGGTTTGGTTCAACTCATGTATTTGGGCTAGGTTCACCCCCATGATCTGATTTGGGCTGAAGGGGATCAGTTGGGTCAGCTAGGAAGGGGTGGTGATGTCCCTATCCAAGGTGATGTGGCTAATTTTAGTTTAGAGTGTAGCATGGATGAGGTTAAAAATGCTTAATGAAGGTTTAAGAAATAACCCCCTCTTCTTGCTATTAATGGCTTGGTGAGGTGTCAAAGCTCTCACGGCTTCATATGGCTTGTAAATGGCTTCATTTGGCTTGCTCATGCCTTGGGAAAAGGTTGGCTTATTTTCATAGGAATGGGTTTTGGGATTTTTGATGAGTTTAAGGGAAATTGGCATGAGGCTTGATTTGGATTTATTTGATGATTGATTTAGAACTTAGGGATGACATCAATTAAAGGTATGATGAGAAGAAATTGTCATGTGGGCTTTGGAGCTAATTTTGGGCTTTTAGATTTGGTGAAAATGGGCTTTTAGGATGGTTTAAGAAAGTGGGCCTTTAGGTTTGAAAACAAATTGGTGGATAGAAATTTTGTGAAGGATTGGGCCTAATAAATGTTAGGTTTAGTTTAGGGATGTGTCATGAAAGAAAAGGTTTGGTGTCATTTAGGGTGGAATTGGATTCAATTTGGGCTTTTTTGGTAAAGGTACTAAAGTGGGTCAAATTGGGCTAACTTGGGCTAAGGTTGGGCTAAGGTTGGATTTGATGTAAAATTAATGTTGAGAAATGCTTATGGGAGTGTCACAAAGAGTTTTCAACTTTAGTTGGGCTTTGATTTTGGGATTTGGGCCCATTTGGGTTAGGTTTGGGTTTAGGCCAAAAATGGATATTTTGGTTTTGGGTTAGGTTTGTGTGGAGTTTAGGTTCAAATTTGGAGTAAATCTTGTTATTGTTTTGCTTGTGGGGATGTTAGGAAGGTTTTAGAGAAGATTTGGGGTTAATTGGAGTTGAATTGGGTTGGTTTGGGCTAAGTTTAGGTCATGGGCCAAAACTGGGCTTTAGGCTTCAAATTGGAATTGGATCCAAATGTCAATCAAATAGGGCTAGATTTGGTCTATGTTGACATTGGGGATATGGAATTGAAGTTTAGAATCGAATTGGGTCAAAGTTGAGGTCAATTGGGTTGATTTGGTTTGACATTGGGTTCACTTGGGTTAAGAATGGGTCAAATTAGGGGTTTTGGTAAAAGTGGGTTAAATTAACAACATTGGCCTATGGTGTAGTTGAACAAAATGAAATTGCAAATATTTGAGATTTTCTAGAATTTTCTGGAAATTTTTGGAATTTATGGAATTTTTGGTTAAGAAGGGCATTTTGGGTATTTGGAGGGTATTGATGGATATTTTTGGAAATTTTTGGTATATTTGGCTAACGATGATCAATTTGAGTGGTTGAAATGTTTAAGATTGATTTTGAGGAATTTTGGGTAATTTAGGAAATTTTACAAATTTTAGGCAATTTCAAGGGTATTTGGTAAGTTTTGTAGGTTTGGTGGGTTTGTGGCCCCGAGGCTCAAAAATTGAAGTTTTGGGAAAATGAAGATTGATTAAGTGTGAGTGAAATGAAATCATTTTGGTTAAGCCATGAAACCATATTAAGCTCACAAAATCCATGAGAGGACTCATTTTAGACATTCACTATGTTGTTCCTGACCCTCTTAACCAGGGGCCTAGGAGTTGAGGTCCATCCATATGAATTGCCTCCATGAGTCGGGAAGTCAAATTGGCTAAAGGTAGTTTTAGGGTTTGGAATGTGTGTGTGTGGGCGTGTGGTGTGTGCAAGCTTACCCTCACCAGACCAGGCCACCCAGGGTAAACCTAAGACCAAAGAGTCCTATAGGAAACTCATCCTTTAAACCTTCACATTTGATTTTAACCCTCCAAGTGGCTTGGGGATTAATAGTCAAACTTGTGGGGTTTGAAGGGAGTCAAGAAGTGTTTTGAATTTATAAGTGGTGGGTTCCATCTTTTGTCTTCTAGGATAGTCAAAGGGAAAGGCTAAGGCTAGATCATAAGTACTAAGGAGTGAGATCAGACCTCATAAAAAATGAGGTCAACAAATGGACCCCCAATAGGTGTGGTGTGCTAACTAAGCACACCGCGTGTATTGGCGTTGACTGAAAAGATCAACAAAATCAACGCAGACGTTTAAGTGACACACTTAGAACGAAGTATAGAAAATTTTTCGCTCGGGAGTAACAGGTATATCACCAAGACTGGAGATCCCTGAATTCTCGCTGGGGAAAAGCAAAAGAAGGTGAATTCCATATCATAAGATCTGGGGAAATTTGATTTAGATTTCATTTCATTTTCTATATCAAGTTTTAATGTCGAGTTTCGATTTCGATTTGTTTCGAGTTTCAATTTTGATTGAAGTTTAATTTAAAATCGATTCAAGAAAATTCTGAATTTAAAATGAGAATTGGAATTTAGGTTCCAACCTCGAGATTTACAAAAAGGACTGGAATTTAGGTACCAGTCTCGAAAGGGAGAATTAAAATTTGGTATCAATCTTGGAAAGAGAGTCAGAATTTGGTACCGACCTCCAAAGGAGAGAACTAGAATTTGGTACCAGTCTCTAAAGAGATAATTGAAATTTGGTATCAATCTCAGAAAGAGAGTCGGAATTTGGCACCGACCTCGAAAGAAGAGAACTGAAATTTGGTACCAGTCTCGAAAAAGAGAATTGAAATTTGGTATCAATCTCGGAAAGAGAGTCGGAATTTGGTACCGACCTCGAAAAGGAGAGAACTGGAATTTGGTGCCAGTCTCGAAAGAGAGAATTGAAATTTGGTATCAATCTCAGAAAGAGAGTCAGAATTTGGTACCGACCTCGAAAGGAGAGAACTGGAATTTTGTACCAGTCTCGAAAGAGAGAATTGAAATTTGGTATCAATCTCGAAAAGAGAATCGGAATTTTGTACCGACCTCGAAAGGAGAGAACTGGAATTTGGTACCAGTCTCGAAAGAGAGAATTGAAATTTGGTATCAGTTTCGGAAAGAGAGTCAGAATTTGGAACTGACCTCGAATGGAGAGAACTGAAATTTGGTACCAGTCTCGAAGGAGAGAATTGAAATTTGGTATCAATCTCGAAAAGAGAGTCTGAATTTGGTACCGACCTCAAAAAGGAGAGAACTGCAATTTGGTACCAGTCTCGTAAGAGAGAATTGAATTTAGTATCAATCTCTGAAAGAGAGTCAGAATTTTGTACAAACCTCGAAAGGAGAGAACTGGAATTTGGTACCAGTCTCGAAAGAGAATTAAAATTTGGTATCAATCTCAAAGGAGAGAGTCGAAATTTGGTACCGACCTCGAAAGGAGAGAACTGGAATTTGGTACCAGTCTCGAAGGAGAGAATTGAAATTTGGTATAATCTCGAAAAGAGAGTCGAAATTTGGTACTAACCTCGAAAGGAGAGAAATGGAATTTGGTACCAGTCTCAAAAGAGAGAATTGAAATTTGGTATCAATCTCAGAAAGAGAGTCGGAATTTGGTACCGACCTCGAAAGGAGAGAACTGGAATTTGGTACCAGTCTCGAAAGAGAGAATTAAAATTTGGTATCAATCTCGAAGGAGAGAGTCGAAATTTGGTGCCGATCTCAAAAGGAGAGAACTGGAATTTGGTACCAGTCTCGAAGGTCTAAAGAGAAATAGAAACTGGTTTTGATCTCGAAGATTTAATGAGAAATGGAAACTGGTTCCAATCTTGAAAGTTTATCTGTATGAAGAGGGACCAAATCCCATGCCATCAGAACCAAACCGAACAATGTTTGTGGCTCCGTGTCAATAGAACTAGTCGATCCTCTAACACGCAGAGAAAAGATTTAAAAAAGAACTGATAAGTGTACCAAGTTGAAAAGACTCAACCTGGTGACAAGTCGAGGAAAAGATTTGGATTTCAGAAGTGTTCTAAACAGATTTCGTTTTGAGGAATAATTGAAGGAATCAGATAGAAGGATTCAGATCGAAGGATTCAGATCGAGAATTAAATTCATTTCGTTCGTTTTGAAGATTCAATTTCAAAAATTTTTGGAGTTTGTGTCAGTTTAGAATTCGTTTCGACATTTAGATTCTTAAAAGAGTTCTCTTTTATTTTCATTTTCCCTTTGTTCTTTGCTCGAAGTTCTTCTAATTTAATGACGTTTCTCAGTTAATTTGCCCAAAAAGAGGTGAAGGCAAAACATGACATGGTCAGTTTCATTCCAATCTTGTTGAAAATACATCATACATCTTGATCCAAAACATGATGATATTTTCTTTGAGAATTTAATATCTCATACAATCCATATAAATCCAAAACAAATTGTGTAAGATTCTTCAAGTTTCTTCTAAAAGCAGCTGTCAAAATTCATGTCTGAATAGTGAGATACATGGACAATAACATCACCTTCCAAGTCATCATTGGCAGAAATGCAGTATGGATGTGCATTGGAGGTGTGTTATCTCCTATGTAGCTCACAGCTCATAAGCCTGGAGACACTCTAACTCTGGATCTGGCTGGAAGTGGAAAGACATTTTTCTGTCATCCATCCTTCTGAAAGTAACAGAAATCCGCTCAACAGGCACTCCTGGAATGCAATGCTTTGTGATTTCTGCTCCATTCCCCTTTAACACCATGACGGAACCTACCGGTAGTGGTATCTCCACCGTCCCTCGGAACTCACCGGGGCCTGTTATCCTGAGGTCAGATCCGAACATGATACTGCACTGGTTGATAAGAGACACTGTGCAAAAAGGTCTAACGAAATCATGATGGCCTATATGTGGAGGTATGTAGTCGCCCTCCTTGTAGATGTTAATGATGCAGCTGTTGGGTATGCAATCTGCAGGCAATACCCTCCATGTTTTCATCCTCTTTACCATTCTTTTAATAACATTCGGCATCGTATCCATCTCACTTTGATGGAGTATCCCTGATGGATTTCCTTTTCTGTCTACCGTGAAGTTGTAGCAACATCCGCATTGGATCGTAACTCTTCCTTTCCCTGGCATCCATCTTCGGGGTTTTAAATAAGTCTTTTCCCTCAAACGACCAGCTCGACCCATTTTCTGGAGTTCAAGTATGCAGTCTACAATTTGTTGTTTTTCGTAATCTGAGAACACATCTGTATGCAACTCGAGGCCTTCTATGATATTGATCCTCTTGCCTCCAATTCTCTCAAAGTATTCGAAAGTTTTCTTTTCAACATTCTGCATTCTTTCGAACTCATACTCTGGAATTATCTACAATTGGCGAGGTCTAGTAACGTACTGGGTAATGTACGGTTCCACCTCAACACGCTCTCCTGCATGTCTTGGCTCCTCGGGGATAGTCTCTGTCTGGACATCCTCCGGGGTTTCTTACGCAACAAAACTCTTCAAAACTGGTAGCTTTGTCTTGCGTCATGGTACTATCTCCGTTTCTATTTTCCTCGGGATTTCTTTCATCCTTTCTTCTATACTTGGAATTGACTTCCTCCTTTCTTGTTCCTGATGAACCAATCTCTTTGAAGCATTTGTACTGACGGTAGCAACTGTTTCATCACGCTGATCTGCTGCCAGCTTAGTCAACATCTTGTGAATGTGATGGTTCTTGTTCCTTCGCGGAGTAGGAGTGAGAGTGGCTCTCCTTACCCCTTGGATTTCTGTGGGCACGACACTAACAAGCTTGCCCTCTGCTGTAGCAACAACGGACTTAACTTTCTTATCTTCTCCTGTTGCATGAGCGGCGTTTGCTTTTCTCTTTTATCTAGTAGATGGTTGATTTGAGCCACCCAATTTCATCACCATGTGGCTGCAGAGTTCTTTCCGATCGATCGGGGTCCAATCATTTACTTTATAGTATAGCTCGGCTGGTGTGAAGTCAGAGTCAATTTCGATCACAGCTCCATCCCTCACCCTCTTTTCATCAAGTGCTAGACTCACACCATTCTTAAAGTTCAGAACCAATCGCCCGTTCGACATTTCCCTGCAAAAAACAAGGAAAGGATCAGGGGTTGTACTAAGAACAAGAACAGTAGAAAAAAATATGTTTATTTAATGAAGAGTTTTTATTCGTTTATTTTAAATTTAAATAGGAGTAGGAAAAAGATGAAGAAAGATCAAGAGTGAGACTCGATTTGAAAGGAAGGATAAAGACTTTATTATCATGATTTCACATGTTTTCTTTTAACATTTTTTTTTAACGATTTTCTTTATCATCCACTTTCTTTATTTATATTTTTGGGTTCGGACCCAGTCATAAGTAATTACTGTGCCTATGCTTCTAGAGATGAGGATTCATCCATCGAAACATCAGGTTGTGTAATACTTCTTGAGATATCGTCCATTAATTGGAAGCAAAGGTCTCTCTCTACGGTAATTTCCAAGCTGGTAGGAACCTCCTTAGTAAACTGTCTCGACCACAAATGACCCTTCCCAAGTCGGTTCAAATTTACCACCTATCTTGCGATGTGTAAGAATAGGTCTTCGGAGAATTAGAACCAAGTCACCGACTTTGAATGTCCTTGGACGGACTAATTTATCATGGGCCTGGATCATCTTGGCTTGATACAGTTCCAAATTCTGCTGTGTTGAAAGTCTTTTCCCTTCCAGGCTTTCCAATTCTTCTAGTCATAATTTGGCATTTTCTTTTGTAGTGATCTTGTTCGCAATGGCAATTCTGAGTGATGGAAGCTGAACCTCTATGGGTAAAACGGCCTTGGACCCGTACACTAAGGCGTAAGGCGTAGACTGAGTGGGAGTTCTGAAAGACGTCTTTTAGGCCCATAAGGCTTCTAGCAACTTCTCGTGCCAATTTCTTTTGTTGTCGTCCAAAGTTTTTTTTTAGAATTTGAACGAGAGTTTTATTAAAAGCCTCAACTAAGTCGTTCGCTCTTGGGTAGTATATTGTTAAATAGCGCCAGTCGATCCCATGTCTTCTGACAAAATTATTGATCTTCGTGCTTCTGAATGCAGACCCATTATCTGAGATAATTCTGTGTGGTACCCCAAAAATGGTAGACAACTTGATTCTTGAAGAACTGTAGCACATGATGTGCCTTTACTTCTCTGAGCGGTACTGCTTCTGCCCACTTAGAAAAGTAATATGTAGCTGCAAGAATGAAGTGATGTCCTCTTGAAGAAGGCGGTTCTATCGGACCCACTATATCTGTGCCCCAACACTCAAACGGCCGTGACGCAAATTTCGGATGTACCACAATTGGAGGTTGATATAGAACCACTCCATGCACTTGGCACTGGTGACAACTTTTGGCAACCATCATGCAGTCGGTCATCATTGAGGGCCAGTAGTACCTTAGTCTTTTAATCTTCATTTTCATTTTCGGACCCGACTGATGAGCGCCGCAAAGTCCAGAGTGTACTTCTTTAACAATTTCACGAGCCTCGGACCAGCTCAGGTACCTTAGCCACATCTGATCAAAAGACATTCTGTATAATGTATTATTTATTAATGCGTAAGATAGAGTTTATTTCTTGATTTGATGGGCTAACGACTTATCGTCCGGTAGGTTTCCCGTTTGCAAGTAGTCTATTAGTGTTGCGGCCAATCTTCTGTATTTTCTGTCACTGCCGCAATTGTTTCTTTTACTTTTTTTGTTGATTTGTGTATTGTATCCATGTCGAGCTGTGATAGGATCTATCGTCCATGAACTGACACTTCAACTGACTCATCCTGCAAGCAGGCAAATTCCTTTGCAAGGCAGGCTAACGCATGTGCGAGAGCATTTTCTCTTCTAGGAATCTTATAAATAGTTACATTTGGAATTTGCTCCAACAGTCTCATGGCATACTGAAAGTACTGCTCAAGTCTTGGTTTTAGAATTCTGTACTGTCCGGCGACTTGTTGAAAGATCAACTGAGAATCTCTGTAGATTTTGATTTCTGATATCCTCATCTGAATAGTTAATTCTAGTCCGGTTATAAGGGCTTCGTATTCTGTCTCGTTGTTTGTACACGGTTCTGTTAGATGGTAGGAGTACCATAACATTCTCCGTTCTGGTGTTATAAAAATTAGTCTGATTTCTGCCTTACCGAGCACTATCATTTGTAATTCTTTATCTTTTTGCGCTGAGGATGCTCCGTCGAAGTACAGTTCCCAACGCTAATCATCGGGGTCTTCTAAGCTCATTATCTGCTCGTCTGGCAAGTCATCATTAAGAGGCGATTCTGCCGGTAAAGGGTGTGCTGCGAGGAAGTCTGCAAGGACTTGTCCCTTTACGGCACAAAGCAGAACGAAAGTTATATCGAATTGCAATAGTATCATCGACCACCTAGCAAGTCTGCCAGAAAGTGTCGGTCAGGTCATCAAATATTGCAACGGATTAAACTTCGAAATAAGGTTGACCTTATGAGAAAGCATGTAATCCCTGAGCTTTTGTGCGGTGAAGATCAGTGCCAAATAATACTTCTCAATTGGAGGATACTTTACTTCCGTCGGAATTAGACGATCGCTTAAGTAGTAGAGAGCATTTTCTTTTCCCTTGTCATTTACCTGGGCTAGCAGGGCTCCAAGAGAGTCTTCTAAAGCTGCGGTATAAAGTATCAACGGTCTACCCGAGACTGGGGCTGCTAAGATAGGAGGTGTCATTAAATATTGTTTGATGTCATCGAAGGCATGTTGACAATTGGAGACCCAAGTAAACTTGGCATCCTTCTTGACCAAAGCAGAAAAAGGCTGACACCTTCCTGACAAATTCGAGATAAAGCATCGAAGATATGCCAATTTTCCTTGAAAGGATCGTAGTTGTTTCATGGTTTTGGGAGGCGACATTTCTAAGATAGCTTTAATCTTCTCCGGATCGATTTCAATTCCACGATGTCGAACAACAAATCCTAATAATTTCCCAGAGGTGACACCGAAGGCGCATTTCAAGGGATTCATCTTAAGGTTATATTGTCTTAATCGCTCGAAAACAATTCTCAAATCATACAAGTGATCTTCTTTTAGTTTTCTTTTGATGATCACATCATCTATGTAGAACTCGACTTGGTTGTGAATGATATCATCGAAAATTCTTGTCATTGCTCTTTGATAGGTTGCTCCTACGTTCTTTAATCCAAACGGCATCACTGTGTAGCAGCATACTCCAATTGGTGTTCTGAAGGCTGCCATCTTTATCTGGTTGTATCCCGAAGATCCATCCATGAAAGAAAAGATTTCATATGTTGAAGCAATGTCAATCATCAATTCTGGAATTGGTAGCTGGAATTCATCCTTTGGACATGCTTTATTCAAATCTCTGAAATCCACGCAGATTCTGATCTGACCATTCTTCTTTCTGACCGGTACCACATTGGCTAACTAAGTTGGGTATTGTTCTTCACGAACAAATTTAGCGTCTATTAGCTTCTTAACTTCTGCTATAACTTATTGTTCAATCTCTAGACACATTCTTCTCGGAGCTTGTCTAACTGGAACGGCAGTGGGATCCACTCCTAACTTGTGAACTGCGACCTCTGGAGCTAATCCTGGCATTTCATCATAACTCCAATGAAAACAGTCCTTGAATTCCATCAATAACTTGATTATCTCTTCGGAGTCTTCTTTATTGAGTAAGGAGCTAACAAAGGTCGGCCTAGGCTCTTCGCTAGTACCTAAGTTAAATTCCATTAACTTGTCTATTGTAGATTTAATTTCTTCTTCGAATTCTAGCGGAGCATCTCCGATTGGCAGATCTTCGAGATCTTCTGAGGCTTCCAAGCAGTCTTCATTAGGCTCGCAAGTGACAACCAAGAAAAATCCCGTATCGTCAACTGATCCTACTGTGCCAAATCCGAGACCATGTTTCGAATTGGAAGGTCAACTGGCATTGTTCCATAATTTTTCAAAATGTTGTGATTGTCCTTTTGTCCATTATTTAGGTAAGACACCATGTTGAATTAAATTTTGAACACATGGAGAGTACCACTCAAAAGGCAGTTCCATTAATTCGAAAGAAGTAACATCTTCAAATTGTACATCTTTTTCAGTATTGGAAGAAGAAGCACCACAGTAGAATTTGATCGGTTTTGTACCACCACCATGCACTTCGTTGACCACCATACCCTCAATCTTATTAGAATGGATCGGGGTTAGGGTCAAAGTATGTACATAATGGTTAATCTTCCCGTACATTGCTTTGTATTCTTCATTATTTTCATCTTCGAGAGAGATCTTGAACTGAGGTTTCTATTGATTTACTATTGCTGCTTCTTTCTTGATTTCTTCTTCTTCAGAACTGGTCTCCCAATCAATGTTAATGATTGGTTTCTTCTGTCCAACTGTTCCAATGTCTCTTCCACAACCTCGTCCCCGGCCTCGACCTCGGGTGCGAGTTCTAGAGAAACCTTCACCATCTCGCCGTAAGGGAGTGGTGAGTAACTGTTGGACTAGAATTTTCGGCTCTTTATCGTCTTTCACTTCTTTTGCTTCATTTGGTATGAAATTTCTGGAAAGATTGTTTTCTTCAGGGGCGCGTAGTAGGCTGCATCTTCGTGAATTCCGATTTCATGTGTGGAGAATAGATGCAAGTCACCTTTGATACACTGTTTTCCTCCTTCGTAATATTTTATTCACTGGTGCAGAGACGACCGTACCATCTGGTTCTCATCGATCCATGGTTGACCCAGTAGAGCGTTGAACGATGTCTCAGAATGAATTATGTGGAATTTTGCGGTTGTCTTTGTCAAATCACAGGTCTTCATTAATAGTGTTATCAATCCGAGTGCTCTTTCTCCTTTCTGATTGAACTCTCTTAATAACATCTTATCCGCATCAAGTTCGCGAGCATAAATTTCCAAATATGCTAAGTTCGAAGGCTCATTATGTTAATTGATGCTCCCGGATCAACTAACACCCTGGAGAGCGTAAACTTTCCAATAGTGACTGAGATATACAACGGTCGATTGTGTTCAGCCGTTCCAAGAAGCAAATCATTGTCCGTGAAGGTAACACCTCGCTGTTCTTTTAACGAGCTAACCTCGTCGAAGAAATTACCAGCCATTTGAGCTAAAGAAATCTCTGGATCAAGTAGAGCCTTGATCAGAGCTTCCCTCATCTCCTTTGACAGGATCAGAGCGTCGTATATGCTTAGTTTGGCTGGTTGCTTTCTAAGATGGGCTAGCACATTGTAGTCTACTTTATTACCATGTTCCTCAGTTTCTTCCCGAATAGGCAATTCCTCTGCTGGGGTTGGCTCTTCCTGAGCAACCACCTGCTTTCCTTTATCCTTTGGATCCATTCTCGGAGGTAGAACTTTTTTGCTCCTTAGATTGACTTCTGTTACCTCTTCTGAATTTGTTGTTGGATCTGCATGTGTCTCCCCTTGAATCAGAATGATTGGCTCTTCTGGTGTTGCCTCAAAATCTAATAACTCTAATTCTATCGCGATTGGAGTTCCTCAAAATTCGCAAATAGACTCATTGCTTGTTGAGCTTTCGTAGCCATCCTTGTGAACGTCTTCTCTTTCGTCATGGTCATTGAGGTTTAGTATGATTTGAAAATCATTATTTATATCGGAATCGAGATCTGGATTAGCTTAGTTTTCGTTAGTTACGTAATCATTATAAACAGTCAAAACGTAGCCAACACCAAAACTCTTATCATTATAAGATCTCGCCGGGGCGAGCAAATAATCATACAGAGTCAGAGGTTCGAGGGATTTCTCCCCCAAATCGGAAACAACCATCCTAGGATAAGCAGCCCCTAGTCTACTCTTTGGAGCCTCGGTTTTCTTTTCTTCCACGATCTTCTCCTCCTTCTGGGGTGGTTCTTCAATTGCAAGCGCTAGTGCCGGCTCGACAGGTTTTAAACTCTGATTTGAAGCGTGCACCGAAGCATTCTGGATATGGTCTATGATTTTCTTTGAAGATTTTGTCTAGACGGTACTCCATCCATCATGGGTTGTGTAAGGGTCTATCCAAACAATGGGATCCGTTGAAATAACATTGACAGAACCTCCTTTTTAGGGTTCCTTCATGTATTCCTTTGGGATCGTTATGTTCCTTTTCCGGAGATTTTCTTCCAGCCAGTTCTTGAAAGTGAAGCAATCTTCGATCTTATGTCTGAGCATCATGTGGTAAGGGAAATAGTTTGGATGATCTTTCTTATTGACTTCTTCCGGCCTCTTGGGCTCTGGTAGCTGAAAATCTGGTGTTTTTATTAAACTGTGAACATCTTCGCCACTGCTTCAGTTTTGAATGGATATTCCTTGTTCAGAAAATCTTTCAGGGTATGCTGGACGAGGCGATTGTTCATAATGCTGAGGCGACTGATAGCTCGGTCAACGCTGTTGATAACCCTGCTGAGGTTGTTGGTAAGTACGTTGCGGTTGTTGATAGCTAGGCTTTGGCCGCTGTGGATGTATCTGCACTGGCTGCTTGCCCTCAGGAATTTCTTCTAGAAAAGCAACTGTACGGCTTATTTTTAGGTTATGTGTATTATTTTAAAAAGGGGTCGCCTAACAGAAATTATCGGCGAATTTTAAATTTTAAATTTAATTTAAATATATATATAATTTGGAAAGTAGCATTTGATTTTGAAAATATTTTTAAGTTTGAAAATTTTAAGATATGAAATCAAACTGATCTCACATCCCGAATAGTTTACATAACCGAGCACCGCACCACAAACCGTGTATCTATCCCGAAGAATAGACACACTGCTTGACGATGGGCTCGATTAAATAAACTAGAAGATTTGTGACATCCGTTTGGTCTGTAAACCAATTTTATAAGCCGACAAATTCCCCTGCTTAATAAAAATGAATTAAGCAGGGTTTATATTACCTGGGTTCTTAAAATTCCCTATAAGGGCAAGCCCCTATAGTTAATTACATCTTAAGTGACGGGAATCACCTAAGAAAACTCTCGATAATAATCAGTAGTTCTGCTCTCAAGAATCTCGAAGTTTAAGTTTTCAAGGAATTGAATTTTGGAATTTCAATAGGGAATGGATCAAGTTTGGAACATTTTGTTTTGGGAATTCAAAGGAAGAAAGGTATGATAAATTACAGATTCGAAGCGAACTTCGGTAATTTCTCAACTATCCTATTGTTTGGCTTGAATTTAGGAAAGTCCTAATGTTTATTTAGTATTTTGATCTTGCCAATTTTAATTAATTAGGACTTATATTTATATGATAAAATCATACAAATAGCCTCGAAGATATGAGGGTTTATGTCATATCGGATGACTACCTCAGAATCCTAAGACCGGTTAGGGCTTAATTTGCAATGCAAATGCCTAACGAAGATTGAGGATTTATGTTGCACTAGGCAAACTACCTCGAAGTCCTATGGTTTGGTTATTTAATTCTAAGAAAGTTTTGCTGAAGTAGATCCGAGTTTTGCTGGTGAAGATGCTCGTGCTGCCCACTATGCTCCGAGCTCCTTGTTGTTGCAGAGGTTTAGTTTTAGAAGTCATAAATCAGGAGATGAGAGAAGTGTTCTGGTTTAGAGAAAATCTTAAAATCCAGGTGTTTTTTAATATTTTAATTAAACAAATCATAAAGTTGATTATAACAACACGGGTTAAGATCCCACGGTTCCATCCTTCCGGCATCGTTATTTTTATCGGATTCACTTAGTCGAGATGAATTTGCTAAACTCAATCTGAATGAGTTCCACACTTTCATTTAGACTGTGGGAAATCCCGTTAGCAACACGTAGGTTACATCATTCGAGGTATTCCCGATCATCCAACAAGACGTTTTAATTTAGTTGTAATTGCAGTTTTTTGTTCTGTTTGTGATTAAATTTTGAGTTGTTTTATATTTTGAAATGTTGTTGCGGTGAATTTTATCTTGCAATGACTTTTAATTTAGTTTTGGTTTCAGTTTTAGGGACTATCCTAAAAGTGTGGGTTTTCATGCAACAGTTGTTTATCATGCAAGAAAAGTAAGTGCGATGTGATTAAATAAATTGCAATAAAGTAAATTGCAATAAAATAAAAGCGTACCTGGAGGGTCTTCCCGTCATCCCAAGCTGCACTTAAACACAATTTAGAATATTTAAGCAAGTTCCTAGGTAAAGCTAAGGGTAGGGTTATGGTTTTCTACAAAATTCCTAATCCTATAGCTAGTCATTTCCTATGACGTCTAGGTTCTTGTGTTTTGGTTTGAGGACGATTTTCTTCATCAAAGAACAATTAAGTTCAATTTTTCTTATAAATATCCTATCATATTGAGGAAGGGATTAAGAAGAATCTTAAACAGCTTTTCAATATTGCTAGAATTGTTTTAAGTCCAAATGAATTTAATTATACAAATGAATTAATCGTCCGGGAATTCAAGTTTTGTTGTTATCTTACTCAGTGAACTAGGACATTTGAATATCCTATGAGGAAAGTAACATTTCATTTATCATTCTGTTTAGGAGTTATGACAACAAAAGCTTTCGAGGGCAAATTGATGTTCAAATGGTTTGTGATTTAATTTAATTTCAGTTAACTGGTTTAAATTTGGAATAGTGTTCAAGTTGCTTCATATTTATTTTTGAATTTCTTTATGTCTTAGGTGATGTTATTTTTAATTCAATTTAATTTAACTTTAATTTAATTTAACTTTAATTTAATTTAATTTGGTTTAGTTTTAATTTTAATTTAATTTAATTTGATTTTAATTTTAACTTAATTTTACTATTTAATTTAATTTAATTCAATTTAATTTGATTTGATATGATTTAATTTAATTTAATTTAATTTGATTTAATTTAATTTAATTTAATTTAATTTAATTTAATTTAATTTAATTTAATTTAATTTAATTTAATTTAATTTAATTTGATTTAATTTTATTTTATTTTAAATTTTAATTTAATATTTTATTATTATTTTTATTTTTTAAAGATGATTTAATTTTAATTATTAAAGTATTAATTTAATTGAAATTTTAAAAAGATTTAATTTAAATATTTTAACTTTAATTTAATTTAATGATTAAGTCTTTTAGCATTTTAAATCTTAAATTTGGATTATCATTTTAATTAGGAATTAAATATTATTGAGATGATTAATTTAGGGATTCTTAAATTAAAGAACAAATCTCTTCCTAATAATATCCCTATTTTCATAATTCCAATTTTATTATTCTTCCAAATTTAATCAATTATTTAATTAAGGTTTATTTTAATTATTTTTTTTAAATTGCTTAGTAGGTTTCTACCCTTTAAATTTCAATCATCCAAATCAGATTAGGATCAAATATTTTACTCTTTAATTTTATTAAGCCTAAAGTTTTAATTAAAGGTTAAAATTTTAATTATCATTTTGCCCTTCAAGCTTAATAATTTCTTAGCTCACTAAGTTGAGCTTAAATGAACTTGAAATATTTATGTGACTTCACTCATATGTCAATAAAGATATGAGAGGAGAAAATGTGATTTTTCTGTATTTAATTTATTTATGTAATTATTTTTGGTGGAAAATAGGGATTTCCAAGGAAAATTTAATAATATGACCAAGGGAAAGTTTATGTCCTTAAGAAAATTATGAGACATTCCTAATGACCAGAGAACCACTTGGATAAATTTTTGTGATTTTTTGAATTATATTCTTTTTATTATAATTATTTTGAGTTTTGGAGTATTAATTAATTTAAAAGTAAAATAAAGGTTGAAAAATGAATTTTATATTTTTCAAAAATCTCTCTGATATCAAGGAAATCAGAGAATCAATTTTTACAATTTTTTGATTTTTCTTTGATTTATTATAATTATTTTAGTGGAAATGCTAGAAAATACATTTTTTTAATTTTAAAATTACCCTAGGGCTTTAAAATTTAATATCTCATCATAGAGACCTAAGAAAAATATGGGATTTGTTCCTAAGTGATTAAAAGTTAAAATATGACACTTTGGTGAATTTTATTATTTTTGTGATTTTTATTATTTTTTATTTATTAAGATATTAAAATAATGTAAGAAAATCAAATTTTTTAGAAATTTGCAATTTTATTTTTCCTAAATTCCCCTGATATCAGAGAGGCTCCAAAACCAATTTGGTGAATTTTTGAAAAGTATTTTGAAAGTTATGAATTTTTAAAGTTTAAATTGGCTAAATGGCTTAATCAACCCATTTAGTAGGGCTAACCAAGTCCAATTGACTTCAAATTTTTATGGTGGGTTCCTCTGACCCTAAAGGTCAGTAGAGAATTGATTTCAAGTCAATTTGAGGTATGATTAGCTCTAATTAATTAGGGACCTATTTTGGGTATTTAAGCCAATTAGGGTTATTCCAAGTGGATTAATTCAAAACCTATTTTTCCTAGAGTCCTCTTGTCATAAGAAACATCACCAAATTTTTCTAGAATTTATTTCACAATATGCTAATTATTGGATTTAAAATACTCAAAACAGCAACATGAATTTGAAAAATCAATAACTTCTCATAGGGATGGCCTCTGACCTTGGAAAATTCAGGGAATATTCCCAAGTTCAGATGCTTTAAAAGCCCTATGGTCTCATGCCATGGTGAATTTCCTATATGCATGAAGAATTAAAACAATGTAGAGGGTAAATAAATCATTAAAAATAAAATACTTGATGAAATTAAATGATTTCTTTTCCACATTATTCTCCTCTGTTCACTGAGCAAGAGGGTATTTTTATTTTATTTTTCTAATTTTCTTACACAAAGTTATGCATTTTTGAAGTTTAGGGAATTAAATAAATAGAAAAATAGCCTATTTTTCTACTTATCCACGCGGCGCTGACTCAACCTCGGCGTCTCCGAAAGGCCACGCGTCGTCTTCTGATTCGGCCCCGCCATCCAACTCAGCGCTCTGGGGGCCCGCTGTATCGTTCTGTCTCCTCATCCGGCGCGATCCTGGCCGTCCGCCGACGCGTGTATTAAATGAACTGCATCCGTTCATCGTCCCCAAGCCTCCTAGCCCGAGAACCATCCGCACTAAATCTCTAATATCTCACTCAATACTTAACAGATTTCCATGTTCTTGTGCTCTATGGATTCGTCTTGAAGAGACAAATTCATCTATACTGTGGTCATGCATTGAAATTAAGTCATTTGAAATGGAGAATCTCCAGAAGCTCGGGATAAAGACTTAGCTCACACCTTTGCTCAGAGAAGTGTGGCTTCAATCTGAGCGTTGTGTCACCTTCGATTTGGTCCCAACAAGCTCCAGATGAAGTCTCCGAGTGCAGTGAATTGTCTAGGTATGATTTCGACCAAGCCCGATCACAAAGCTTGGAGTGCGGAACGGATGGGTGGCACTGGAGAGGGGGCTTTTGCTACTTGGACTTCTTCCCTTGGTGCGGTGAAGGTGTAGGACCAATCGATTTGAGGATTGGTCCACTGTGAAGAAGTGTCCTAGTTTTTGTCGTTGAAATTTGAACTCAAAATTGAGCTCGGCTAGAGGGAATTGGGGCTGGAATCCGGTGGGGATCAAGTGCTCTATGTGTAGAGAGTGTTCAGAGTGATTTTGGCAGAGTTTCCTTAAGGTTGGTTCAGCACCTCTCCCATGGCCGAGAGAGGGGGTGTTTAAATAGGAGAAGGTGGAGGGCCTCCCAGGGGGAGTTAGGGCTTGGGATCAGCTGCTCTGGTGAGGAGAAGAACAGCCATGGTGGCCACTGGGCATGGGGCAACTCAGCAAGGTGGAATTTCAAAGTTTGGCTCACATGTGAGCTCTCGGGTGTGGTGTTTTCCGACGGCCTGGTGGCTGGCCAGCCAAGCACTGGTCACCATCTTGTTCAGGTGGGTCAGGGCTGGGGTTTAGTGTAGGCAATTGGCAAATGCCATGTGTCAAAATCTTGGATTAAGATCGCATGGGGGAAGGCCATTTTTGGCTTGATTTGGTCAAATCCACCTTTTGGGCTTGGTTCACCTCCCCATGGCTGATTTGGGCTGAGGGAGGATCAGGTGAATCAGCTAGAAAAGGGTACGATTGTTGTCTTATAAATGGTAAGTTAACCTGGTTACTATCAGTGACCAGCACACGTTCCTCTGAGTAATGTTGGTACACTCTGTGTCTTGAAGATGTCCATCCATTTAATCATGGATTAAGGTGAAGCATTAAAAGGGTTAAATCCTTTTTTAAGGGGTTTAAAAGAGGCTCCTCCTTTTGCCATTAATGGCTTGATCACATGTCAAACCTTCCATGGCTTCAAGTGGCTTGTCCATGGCTTGCATGTGGCTTCATGGCTTGTCTTTGGCTTGGGGAAAAGCTTGGTCAATTTCATGAAAATGGAATTTGGAGATTTTGGCAATTTAATGAAAAAATTTAGATGGTGCTTTATTTAGGTTGATTTCATGATTGATTTGGGACTTAGGAATTGATCTCAATCAAAGGGATGATGAGAAGGAATTATCATGTGGGCTTTGGGCATTTTGAAATTATTTTTGATGGGCTTTTAGGAAGGCTAAGGGGATGGGCCTTTAGGTTTCAAAACAAATTTTAGGATGAGAATTTTGCAAAGGATTAGATCTAATAAGTGTTGAATTTAATTTAGGAATGTTTCATGAATGATTTGGAATAAATTTGAAGTGGTTTAGGCTTGAATTGGGTTGGATTTGGACCTCTTTGGTAAATGGGCCAATGTAGGTCAAATAGGGCTAACTTGGGCCAATGTTGGGCTAGGGTTCAAACTGATGTAAAATTAATGTTGGGAAATGTTTATGGGAGTGTTTCAAAGAGGTTTTGACTTTGGTTGGGTTTTGATTTTGGGGTTTGGGCTTATTTGGGTTAGGTTTGGGTTTAGGTCAAAATTGGGCTTTTTGGCTTTGTGTTGAATTTGAGTGGGATTTGGGTCTAAATTTTGGGTAAATCATGTTAGTATTTTGTTTTTGGGGATTTTAGGGAAGGTTTAGAAAAGGTTTTGGGGTTAATTGGAGTTGAATTAGGTTAGTTTGGATTATATTTGGGTCATGGGTCCAAATTGGGCTTTAAGGGCAAAAGTGAAATTGGATTCAAATGTCAATCAAATTGGACTTGTATTTGGTCTATATTGGTGTTGGGAATGATAAATGGAAGTTTAGAATTGAATTGGACCAGAATTTGGGTCAATTGGGTAGGTTTGGCTTGACATTGGGTTCACTTAGGGTTAAAATGGGTCAAATTGGGGGTTTTGACAAAAGTGGGGTAAATTGACAAAATTGGCCCATGGTGTAGTTGAACAAAATGAGATTAGGAATATTTGGGATTTTCTGGAATTTTGTGGAAATTTTCGGAATTTTTGGATTTTTGGGTCAAGAGGGGTATTTTGGGTATTTGGAGGGTATTGGGAGGTATTTTTGGAATTTTTGATATTTTTGGCTATGTATGATCAACTTGATTGGTGAGGAAATGTTCAAGGTTAATTTTGGGGAATTTTGGGAGATTTGGAGATTTTTTTGAAAATTTTAGGTAATTTCGAGGGTTTTGGGTAGGCTAGGCGGGGTGTAGGGTCCCCGAGGTCAAAAATTGAAAATTTAGAAAATTGAAGATTGGGTAAATGTAAGTGGAATGAAGTCATTTTGGTTAAGCCATGAAGCCTTATCAAGCCCACATGAGCAGTGAAGGGACTCATTTGAGGCATCCATTATGTTGTTCCTAACCTCTTGCCTGAGGGCTTATGGGTTAAGGACCATCCATGTGAATCACCTTTATGAGTCAGGAGGTCAAGTTAGGTATGGGTGTGTTTTAGGAGGTGTGTGAAATTGTAGTGTATAGGTGTAGTGTGTGTGTAAGTCAGCCCTTCACCAGACCAGGCCACCCAAGGCAATCCTAAGGCCAAAGAGTCCTATAGGAACTCATCCTTTAAACTTCCACATTTGATTTCGACCCTCCAGGTGATTAGGGGTCTACAATCAAGTTTGTGGAGTTTGCGAGGAGTTAAGAAGTGGTTTGAATTTCTAAGTGGTGGGTTCCAATTCTAATCCTCTAGGATAGTCAAAGGAAAAGCCTAAGGCTAGATCCTAAGTACTAAAAAAAAGGAGAGAAGACCTCATCAAAAATGGGGTCAACAAATGGACCCCCCAATATGTGGGGTGTGCTAACCAAGCACACCGCGCGTATTGGCGTTGACCGAAAAGATCAACAAAACCAACACAGATGTCCAAGTGACAAACTTAGGACGAGGTAGAAGAATTTCCACTGGGGAGTGTCAAGTATATCTCTGAGACTGGAGATTCCTGAACTCTCGCTGGGGAAAGGAAAAGGAGGTGAATCCCAAATTATATGACCTGGGGGAATTTCAATTTAGATTTTATTTTGTTTTAGTTTAAGTTTTGATGTGTAAGTTTAGATTTTAGCTTGAGTTTTAATTTAGATTGAAGTTTGGTTAAGATTAATTTGGAGGGATTCGAACTTGAAATGAGAATTGGAATTTTGTGGTTTTAGATGTAACATCTTCAACCTCAAAAGAAAATTGAATTGATTGGATTGAACCACTACAATGAGGAGAGATCTCAAAGTAATGCGGTATTGGATGTAAAATCCTTAACCTCAAGAGTTTGAATTTTGATGTATTTCATTGTGATAGGGAAAGAATCCTAAAGCAATGCAGTCTCGGATGTAAAAAAAAAATCCTCAACCCCAATAATTTGAATTTTGATGTATTTCATCGCAATAGGGAAAGAATCCTAAAGCAATGCAGTCTCGGATGTAAAATCCTCAACCCCAAGAATTTGAATTTGATGTATTTCATTGCGATAGGGAAAGAATCCTAAAGCGATGCGAGTATCGGATGTAAAATCCTCGACCCCAAAAGTTCGAATTTGATGTATTTCATTGCGATAGGGAAAGAATCCTAAAGCAATGCGGTCTCGGATGTAAAATCCTCAACCCCAAAAGTTTGAATTTGATGTATTTCATTGCGATAGGGAAAGAATCCTAAAGCGATGCGGTCTCGGATGTAAAATCCTCAACCCTAAAAGTTTGAATTTGATGTATTTCATTGCAATAGGAAAGAATCCTAAAGCAATGCGAGTCTCGGATGTAAAATCCTCAACCCCAAAAGTTTGAATTTGATGTATTTCATTGCGATAGGGAAAGAATCCTGAAGCGATACGGTCTCGGATGTAAAATCCTCAACCCCAAGAATTTGAATTTGATGTATTTCATTGCGATAGGGAAAGAATCCTAAAGCAATGCAGTCTCGGATGTAAAATCCTCAACCCCAAAAGTTTGACTTTGATGTATTTCATTGCGATAGGGAAAGAATCCAGAAGCAATGCAGTCTCGGATGTAAAATCCTCCACCCCAAGAATTTGAATTTGATGTATTTCATTGTGATAGGGAAAGAATCCTAAAGCAATGTAGTCTCGGATGAAAAATCCTCAACCCCAAGAATTTGATTTTGATGTATTTCATTGCTATAGGGAAAGAATCCTAAAGCAATGCGGCCTCGGATGTAAAATCCTCAACCCCAAAAATTTGATTTTGATGTATTTCATTGTTATAGGGAAAGAATCCTAAAGCAATGCAGTCTCGGATGTAAAATGCTCAACCCCAAGAATTTGATTTTTTGATGGTAATTGATTTTGCAAAGATTTGTAGTGTTGATTTGAAAAGTGTGGAATTTTGGTGTTTCGAGAATTTCATGAAAGTTGTAAAAGATTTTTTTTTTTGGAAAGAAACAAATTAGGAGGGAATATGTAAATACTACATATCCCAATCAAAAGAGTTGATTGAGAGTCACTGGTTTGGATTGGATATAATTCCTTGGCACTAGATTCGAATCGAAAACCTCGTGGCTCCATATCAATGGAATCGATCGCTTCCATCCCAGACAAGGGAGAGAGTAAAATGGATTGGATTTCAGATTTGGAAGATTGAATTTTGAATTTGATTGAGGTTTGATTTGAGATTTGGAAGGTTGAATTTGAATTTGATTGAGATTTGATTTGAAATCTGGAAGGTTGAATTTGAATTTGATTGAGATTTGATTTGAAACTTATGTTCATTTTGTTTGTCTTTTAACGGTTCAAATTTATTTTATCATTCATTTAATGTTCATGTGAATTCGGTGTTCATCATTTTTTTTAGATTTTTAAGGAAAGTTTTTCTTTTATTCTTTTTGTTTCTTTTCTATTCTTTGTTCGAAGTTCATTTAACTTTAATGGCGTTTCCCAGTCAATTTGCACAAAAGAGGTGAAGGCCAAAATGTGACATGGTCACTTTCATTCCAATCATGTCAAAGATACATCATACAACTCGATCTGGAATACATCTCATATAATCCATGTAGACCCAAAACGGACTATGTATGATCTTTGTCGATACATCCAAAAAAAGGTATCTGTCAGAAATCCATGTCTGAATAGTGAGGTACATGGTCAATAACATCACCTTCCAAGCCATCCTTGGCAAGGATACCGTATGGATGTACGTTGGAGGTGTGATATTTTCCATGTAAGTCACGGCTCGTAAGGCCGGAGGCTCTCTAGCTCGGGTCCGGTCCGGAAGTGGTAAGGTGCTTTCCCGTCATCCATCCTTCGAAAGTAACTCGAGATCGGCTTCATTGGTACTCCCGGTATGCAATGTTTAGCGACATCCGCTCCGTTGCCCTTTAGTATCATGACGGAACCTACCGGTAATGGTATCTTTATCGGCCCTCGGAACTCACCCGGGCCTGCTATCCGGAGGTCGGATCCGAACATGATGTTACACTCGTTCGGAAAGAAACCGTGCAAAAGGTCCGACAAAGTCATGGTGATCTATGTGCGGGGGTATGCAGTCACCCTTCTTGTAAATGTTAATGATGCAACTGTTGGGTATGCAATCTGCCGGCAGTACCCTCCACATTATCATTCTCTTTACCATCCTTTTGATGACTAACAGCATTGAATCTACCTTGCCATGACGGAGTATTCCCGGTGGGTTTCCCTTCCTGTCTTCTGCGAAGTTGTAGCAGCATCCACATTGTATTGTAATTCTACCTTTCCCTGGCATCCATCTCCGAGGTTTTGAGTAGGTGTTTTCTCTTAGGCGGCCTGCTCGGCCCATTCTTTTCAAATCCCAGATGCGATCCACGATTTGTTGTTGTTCGTATTCTGAGAACACGTCTGTATGTAGCTCGAGGCCTTCTAGTATATTGATCCTCCTGCCTCTAATTCTCTCGAAGTATTCGAAAGTTTTCTTCTCGACATTCTGCATCTTTTCTAGCTCGTATTCTGGAATAATCTGCAAATGGCGAGGCCTGGTGACGTATTGTGGGATATATGGCTCAATCCCTTCACGTTCTCCTGCATACCTCGGCTCCTCACGGATGGTGTCCGTCGGGACATCCTCCGGGGTTGCTTCTGCAACAAGGTTATGCATTACTGGTGGCTTTATTTGGTGGTGCTGTAGCCTTCCTTCTTCTGTTCTCCTTAAGATTTCCCTGGTCTCTTCTGTTATTCTCGGAGCTGGCCTCTTTACTACAGGTACCTGGTGAACTGGCGTCCTTAAAGTATACGTACTGGCAGTAGCAACTGCCTCATCGTGCTGGTCCGCTGCTAGTTTGGTTAACATCTTGCGGATACGGTGATTTTTATTTCTTCGCTGAGTTGCTGTGAGAGTAGATCTTCGTACTTCCTGAATTTCTGTGGGCGCGGCGCTGACAAGCCTGCCCTCTGCTGTAGCGACTACAGACTTGATTCTCTTGTCTTCTTCAGTGCTTGTTTTCCTTTTCTTGCTGCTAGAGTGGTGGCTTGGGCCACCCACTTTCATTACTGTCTGACGGGCGGTTCATCTCGATCAACCGGGACCCGGTCACTTTCCTCGTATTGCGAGCCTGCTGGTGCGAAGTCCGAGTCAATCTCGATTATCGCTCTATCTTTCACCCTCTTTTCGTCGAGTACAAGGCTTACGCCATTTCTAAAGTTCGAGACCAACCGCCCGTTCGACATTTTCCTGCGAAAAGACAAGGAAAAGGATCGGGGGTCGTACTAAGAACAAGAACATTAAGAAAATGTTTATTAAAGACAGTTTTTTTTACTACTTTTTGTATTTTTAAATTTAACAGGAATGAAGTGGGATAAGATCAGGAAAGAGATTTTGATATGGAAGAGAAAACAAGGAAAACTTTTTTATCATGATTTTATTTATTTTAGCACATTTTTTATTATTTTTGGGTTCTGACCCAGTCATAAGTAACTACTTCGCCCGTGCTTCTAGGGATGAAGAATTCATTCCTTCGAAACATCAGGTAGCGTAATACTTCTTCAAGTATCATCCGTTGATCGGAAGCATATGTCGTTCTCCTTGGCAATTCACTAGCTGGTAGGAGCCTCCTGAGTATACTGCTTCGACCACAAACGGCCCTTCCCAAGTGGGTTCAAATTTTCCTCCTATCTTGCGGTGTGCAAGGATAGGTCTCTTGAGAACGAGAACTAAGTCACCAACTTTGAAGGTTCTTGGGCGAACCAGTCTGTCATGGGCTTGAACCATCTTGGCTTGGTATAGTTCAAAATTCTGCTGCGCTGCAAGTCTTTTCCCCTCCAGGCTTTCTAATTCCTCTAGTCGTAATTTGGCATTCTCTTCTGTTGTGATTTTGTTTGCAACTGCAATTCTGAGTGAAGGAAGCTGGACCTCTAAGGGTAACATCTTGCCTCGGACCCATACACCGGAGCGTAAGGTGTAGCTTGAGTAGGAGTTACGAAGGTTGTCCGGTAGGCCCATAAGGCTTCTAACAACTTCTCGTGCCAATTTCTCTTGTTGTCATCCAATGTCTTCTTTAAAATCTGAATGAGAGTTTTATTAAAAGACTCAGCCAGGCCGTTTGCTCTTGGGTAGTAAATTGTTGAATATCGCCAGTCGATTCCGTGTCTCCCGACAAAATTGTTGATTTGTGTACTTCGAATGCCGACCCATTATCCGAGATGATCTGCGCGGCACTCCAAAACGGTAGACAACTTGGTTCTTGAAAAGCTGTAGCACGTGGTGTGCTTTCATTTCTCTGAGTGGAACTGCCTCTGCCCACTTGGAAAAGTAATCTGTAGCCGCAAGAATGAAGCGATGTCCTTTTGACGATGGTGGTTCTATTGGAGCCACTATATCTGTGCCCCAACATTCAAATGGCCACAACGCAATTGTCGGATGTAACACATTCGGAGGTTGGTGTAGAACCACTCCGTGCACTTGGCATTGGTGACAGCTCTTGGTGATTTTCATGCAGTCGGTCATCATCGAGGGCCAGTAGTACCCTAGTCTTTTGATTTTCATTTTCATCTTTGGACCCGACTGGTGAGCGCCACAGAGTCCCGAATGCACCTCTTTAACAATTTCATGGGCCTCAGACCCGCTTAGCCACCTTAGCTAAATTTGATCGAAAGACCTTCTGTATAACGTGTTGTTTAGTAATGCGTAGGAAAGAGTTCTTTTCTTGATCTGATGGGCTAGCGACCTATCGTCTGGTAGTTTTCCTGTTTGCAGGTAGTCTATCAATGGTTGTCGCCAATCTTCTGTGTTTTCTGTCACTGCTGCAACTAATTCTTTTTCTTTTTCCGATTTGTGTATTGTGTCTATGTCGAGCCGTGATAGGACCCGACGTCCGTGAACCGACACTTCTATCGACTCATCTTGCAAACAAGAAAATTTTTTTTGCGAGGCGAGCTAACGCATCCGCTAAAGCATTTTCTTTTACGGGAATTTTGTAGATTGTTACATTCGAATTTGTTCCGACAACCGTATGGCATATCGGAAGTATTGCTCGAGTCTTGGTTTTAAAATTCTGTACTTGTCCGCGATCCGTTGAATGATTAACTGCGAATCCCCGTAGATGTTGATGTCACGTTATCCCCATTTGAATAGTTAATTCCAGATCCTTTTATGAGGGCTTCGTATTCTGCTTCGTTGTTTGTACACGGCTCTGTCAAGTGGTAGGAGTATCTTAACATCCCCCGCTCCGGTGTTATAAAGATTAATCCGATCCCTGCCTTACCAGATACTATCACTTGCGATTCTTCGTCTTTGTGTGCTGAAGATGCTCCGTCGAAAAATAATTCCCAACGTCGATCATCAGGGTCTTCTAGGCTCATTATTTGTTCATCTGACAAATCATCATTGAGAGGAGATTCTGCCGGCAAAGGGTGTGTTGCTAGGAAGTCTGCTAAGACTTGTCCCTTTACGGCACGAAGAGGCACGAAAGTTATATCAAATTGCAATAATATCATTGACCATATGGCAAGTCTGCCGGAAAGCGTTGGACGAGTCATCAAGTACTGCAATGGATTAAATTTCGAGATCAGGTTGACTTTATGAGAAAGCATGTAGTGCCTGAGCTTTTGAGCGGTGAAGATCAGGGCCAAACAATGCTTTTCAATTGCGGGATACCTTATTTCCGTCGGAAGTAAACGACGGCTTAGGTAGTAAAGAGCATTTTCTTTACCCTCATCATTGACCTGGGCTAACAGGGCTCCGAGAGAGTTGTCTAAAGCCGCGGTATAAAGTATCAGCGGTCTACCTGAGACTGGGGCTGCTAAGACAGGAGGTGTCATTAAATATTACTTAATGTCCTCGAAGGCCCTCTGGCATTTCTCTTCCCAAATAAATTTGGCGTCCTTTTTAACTAATGTTGAGAAAGGCTGACACCTACCTGACAAGTTTGAGATAAAGCGTCGAAGATATGCCAGCTTCCCTTGAAAAGATGGTAGTTGCTTTAAGGTTTTGGGAAGCGGCATTTCTAAGATAGCTTTATTCTTTTCCGTGTCGATTTCAACTCCACGATGTCGGACAACGAATCCTAAGAATTTCCCGGAGGTGACGCCGAAGGCGCATTTTAAGGGATTCATCTTAAGGTTAAATTGTCTTAATCGTTCGAAAACAATTCTCAAATCATATAGGTGGTTTTCCTTTACTTTGCTTTTGATGACCACATCGTCCACGTAGCACTCGACTTGATTGTGGATGAGATCATCAAAAATTCTTGTCATCGCTCTCACGGTAGGTTGCTCCTGCGTTCTTCGGCCCGAATGGCATCATCTGTCTAGCAATATACTCCGATCGGCGTTCGAATGCTTTAAGTTTTTCATCTTCTGGAGCCATTTTTATCCGGTTGTATCCACGAAGATCCATCCATGAATGAGAATATTTCATGTGTCGAAGCAATGTCGATCATCAATTCTCGGATCGGTAGAGGGAATTCATCCTTTGGACATGCCTTGTTTAAATCTCTGAAATCCACACAAATTCTGATCTGACCATTCTTCTTCCTAACTGGTACCACATTGGCTAACCAAGTAGGGTATTGTTCTTCGCGGAAAAATTTAGCGTCTATTAGCTTTTTAACTTCAGCTATGACTTGTTGTTCGATTTCCAGACGCATTCTTCTAGGACCTTATCTGACTGGGACAGAAGTAGGATCCACTCCTAGCTTATGGACTGCGACCTCTTGAGCTAAACCTGGCATCTCATCGTAGCTCCAAGCAAAACAATCTTTAAATTCCATTAATAACTTGATTATTTCTTCGGAGTCTTCTTTATTGAGTAAGGAGCTAACAAAGGTAGGTCTAGGTTCTTGCTAGTACCTAAGTTAACTTCCTTTAACTCATCTATTGTAGATTTAATCTCTTCTTCGAATTCTAGTGGAGCGTCTCCAATTTGTAAATCTTCAAATTCTTTTGTAGTTTCCATGAAGTTTTCATTAGACTCGCAAGTGACAACCAAACAAAGTTCAGTATCGTCAACTGATCCTATTGTGCCGAATCCGAGACCATGCTTTGAATTGGGTGGACGACCGGAGTTATTCCATAATTTTTCAAAATGTTGTGATTGACCTTTTGTCCATTGTCGAGGTAAGAAACCACACTGAATTAAATTTTGAACACAGGGAGAGTACCACTCAAAAGGTAATTCCAATAATTCTGATGAAGTGACATCTTCAAATCGTACATTATTTTCAGTTTTGGAGGAAGGAGCACCACGGTAGAATTTGATTGGCTTTGCACCGCCGCTACGTACCTCTTTGACCACCATACCCTCGATCTTATTAGAATGGATCGTGGTCAGGGTCATAGTATGTACATAGTGGTTAATCTTCTCGTACATCGATTTATATTCTTCATTCTTTTCATCTTCGAGCGGGATCCTGAATTGCGGCTTCTTCGACTTATTATCGCTGCTTCTTGTTTGATCTCTTTTTCTTCTTCAGAACTATCTTCCCAATCAACATTGATGGTTGGTTTCCTCTGTCCAACTGTCCTAACGTCTCTGCCACGTCCTCGTCCCCGGCCTTGACCTCGGATGCGAGTTGTGGAGAAACCTTCACCATCTTGCCGTAAGGGAGTGGTGAGTGATTGTTGGACTAGAACTTCAGGATCTTCGTCATCCCGAATTCCCTTTGCTTCATTCGTCATGGTATTTCTGGAGAAGATTGTTTTCTTCGGAGGTGCATAATAAGCTGCATCTTCATGGATTCAAATTTCATGTACGGAGAATGGTTGTAAGTCACCTTTGATGCACTGTTCCCCTCCATCGTAGTATTTGATGCACTGGTGTACGGATGATGGTACCATCCTATTTTCATGTATCCATGATCGGCCCAGTAGAGCGTTGAATGACGTTTCTGAATCAATTATGTGAAATTTTGCGGTTGTCTTTGCCAAGTCACCGGTTTTCATTAGTAGTGTTATTGATCCGAGGGCTCTTTCTCCTTTCTGGTTGAATCCTCTTAATAAAATTTTGTCCGCTTCGAGCTCGCGAGCATCAATTTCCAAGTATGCTAGCGTTCGAAGATTCATTATATTGATTGATGCTCCTGGATCCACCAATACTCTGGAGAGTGTAAACTTCCCAATTGTAACTGAAATGTACAACGGTCGGTTATGGTCTGCTATCCCAAGTAGTAGGTCATTGTCCGTGAAGGTGACACCTCGCTGTTCCTTAACGAACAAACCTCATCTAAGGAATCTCCGGCCAATTGAGCTAAGCAAATTTCCGGATCAAGTAAGGTCTTGATCAGAGCTTCTCTCATCTCCTTTGATAAGATGCGAGCGTCGTAGATGCTCAGTTTGGCCGGTAGTTTTCTAAGATGGGCTAGCACGTTGTAGTCCACTTTATTTCCATGTGTCTCGGCTTCTTCTCGAATGGGTATTTCTTCTGCTAGGGTTGGTTCTTCCTCGAACAACCACTCGCTTTCCTTTGTCCTATGGACCCATTCTCGGAGGTAGAACTCTCCCACTTCTCAAGTTGACTTCTGTAATTTCTTCTGAATCTAGTATTTAGTTTGCTGGTGTCTCCTCTTGAATCGGAATGACAGGTTCTTTTGGATTAGCTTCGGAGTCTGAAGGCTCTAAATCTATTGTGACTGGAGCTCCTCGAAACTCGCAAATAGATTCATTGCTCGTTGAACTCTCGTCGCCTCCTTGGTGGATGTCTTCTTTATCATTGTGACCGTCGAGATTGTGTATGATTTGAGAATTGTCATTTGTATCGAAATAGACATCCGGATTAGGTTGATTGTCGCTAGTTACGTAATCGTTAGAAACAGTCAAAACGTAGCCAACGCCATAACCCTTATCATTATAAGATCCCACCGGAGTGGGCGGATAATCATACTGAGTCGGAGGTTCGAGGGATTTCTCCCCGAATCGGAAACAACTATCCTAGGATAAGCGACCCCTAGTCCAGCCTTAGGAGCCTCGGTCTTCTCTTCTTTGTCAATTTTCTTCTTTTCTTCAGTCGTCTCTTGTTGAGGTGGTTCTTCTATCGCAAGTGATAGTGCCGACTTGACAGGTTTCGAACTCTGAATTGAGGCTCGCACCGAAGCGGTTTGGATGTGATCTAAAATCTTCTTCGAGGACTTTGTCCAAGCGGTAGTCCATCCATCATCAGTCGCATAGGGATCTATCGGAACAATGAGATCCGTCGAGATAACATTGACGGAACTTCCTTTCTGGGGTTCCTTCATGTACTCCTTCGGGATCGTTATATTCCCATTCTGAAGATTGTCGTTGAGCAAACTTTTGAAGGTAATACAATCTTCTATCTTATGCCCAAGCATCCGGTGGTAAGGGCAAAAGTTGGGATCACCTTTCTTGTCGACTTCTTCTGGTCTTTTAGGTTCTGGTAGTTGGAAATCTGGAGTCTTCATCGGACTGCGGAACATTTTCGGCATCGCCTCATTCTTGAACGGATACTCCCTGCTCAGAAGCTCCCTAAACGTACATTGCGGACGAGGCGGTTGTTCATACTGTTGAGATGACTGATAGCTGGGTCGGGGTTGCTGCGGCCGTTCTGACGGTATTTGTATCGGCTGCTTGCCTTTATCGACTGCTGCAACGATCCCGGACTTCTTTTCAAAAGTTTTCACGGGCTTCTGTTTGTTTGTTTTGTCGGTGAAACTTAATTGCTTCGCCTCCTCTTGCAAGCTTCCGGCCTTGCTTAACAACTTCTCAAAAGTCTTAATAGTAAATCCCTTGAGGAGAAGTGCTATCGGGCTATGAATGCTCTTAAGTAAAATGCCGACTGCATGTTGTTCTTGTAACTGTGGCTCACACTTTATACTTAGATTCCTCCATCGAAGTATGTAGTCCACCAGGGTTTCATTGGGTTTCTGCTTCTCTACCACTAAATCACCTGTAGTGATGTGGTGCAGAGCTCCGACAAATCCCTTGATGATGAGGTTCTCTAGTTCTGAAAATGTCTTCACCGAACCGTTCGGTAATTCTGCATACCAATCAAAGGCGATCCCCGATAGGCTGCGACAAATTGTTCGAAGAGTAAGGCATCACTTCCGTCGGCATTGCAACAACCGGCACGAAAATGTGCAACATGCTGCCGAGGGTTTCGGTTCCATCAAAGGTCTTGAACAGAGGTGGTACAAAGCTTTTCGGATATTGGACAGCGTCGAATTCTTCAGGGTAAGGTCTACCCGTCCGAATGGATGTCCCTCTCTTTGATTGTGCCAAGGCTTCTCGCACCTGCTGTTCCACCATGCTCTTAATATCCTTTTCCGGAATCATGCTTTGTGTTGTTTCCTTCTTTAATTGATCATCCCCATTGACGGACGTAATCTCCTTTCCTCCGTCTACAATGTGAATGACTTCTGGGGGTGTTTCTCTTTGGGGTTGAACCTGACTCTGGAGAGTGGCTAGTGCTACACCATCTCTTCCATCCTTTTTTCCATTTGGGCGATCGTATCATCTTTCTCTTGAAGCTGCCTCCTCATTACTTCCGGATCCTCTCTTTCTGCGGCTGCAGGGGCACCTTGTGAAGCTGACGAAGCTCGTGTTTCAACCATGTTAATTTCGCATATTCATCATCCATGAACTCGATGAGTCAACTTCATCTCCGAATTTCTCTTCTCTTTCCCTTGCTAATCGCCGAATATCGGTTCTTAGCTTTTCCATAGCATCTTCTAGTGGTCTTTTCGTACATCCTTGCGAGTTGTCATGTGATAGCTGTCGGTTTCCTTCTCATGAGTCCCCTTTACTGCGGTAGCACTTTCTTCGGACTCAAGTCTCCTGACGAGACTTTCCTTCTCAGGTTGTAGTTTTAATCTTAATTTTTCGGTAGTAGGACGCCATACCATCCTCCTAGCAGCAGGTCTGTCAGCCAAATGCTGGAAGGTGGTATCCTCCCTAATTTGTAGTCCTGAAACAACGACAGGCGGACTAGCTTTCATTCTCTTATTCGGCTTTTCCGCAGCGATAGTAGGCTCTACTCGCGGCCCAAGACGAGATTTGGCCGGCACCCGCCCTATCCTTCTTAAAATTTCTGATACAGAGCATTTTTCTTTCTTCGCTAGCTTCTCTATCAAGGTTTGCAGTTGAGCAAATGGCGTAATTCTAGCCCTTTTCTTACGGCCGCCGTTGTAATATAAGGGCTGAGACAATGCGGCAACAATCTTGCTAACATTTTCCTCATCCTCTGCAGCGGAGAGGGGATGGAACCTGCTTCCTCTAAAAAGCGGTATGTATTCAGGCAGCGGTGTATATTCGGGCAGTTCTGGGATTTCTTCTAGGAAAGCAACTTCAGCAGCTCTGGCTTCTCTAGCAATCATTCTACTATTCCTCCTCTGAGTTCGTGTCAGTGATGGAATTCTCGAGCTGGACCCGATTTCAAAAATAGAAGGTCTCACAGGAAGGTCTGTACCCTCCACGGTAACAGGTTCATCATAGTTCTGAATTTCCTTTCCCTTTAGTCTGGCAGAAGCTGGGTAGGTACGGAGCCAACTAGACCAGGTGGGGGTAGCAACAACGGTCCTTGCGACGAACAGCGAGTACTCCTCTCGGTTGGAATCTTTTGCGGAGGAGGGAATTCATGAGTTGACTTGAGGTTAAACTCAATCAACGGCTTCTCGATTTACGGTACTTTGCTTGTGAGTGAAAAGAGAGTGACGTCGGGGATTTTGATGTCGGTGTCCCCGAATCCTTGTCCGAATCGAATAATTCCATTATCAGGCAGTTGATCCTTGAACACGGCCAGGTCGAGTCTGTTGACGAAGGAGAAGATCAGTTTTGGGGCTTCCATTTCTGCAGGGCAGATTCCAAGTGTTAGTCCCTGAATCGTGCTTCTTCTTGTCGTAAAAATTATGACAAAAAAGAAAGAGTCCAAACACATTTCAGTTTATCTTAGTGTATTTATGGTATTTAAAGAAATTTGTTTTTTTCGAAAAGATTTGTTTATTAGGAAGGAGAATTATTAAAAGAAGGAGAGTTGTAGGAAGGGTAAAAGGAATTGATTAGGAACTGGAAAAGGAAGAGAAAGACTTGTAGAAACTTCTCGACCCGTAAGACCGCTCCTAAACTAATACCTATTGGGGGTCCATCCTACCTCAGAAATGAGGTAAAAGGATCTCGGAACCTCTCTGTTTAGGGGTGTCTAAACAGTGGCTCCTAAATCCGAGAGAATGTTAGTTGTACTTGTTCAAGGTAGAAATGAACATAGTATTCCAACGGAAAGAAGGGTAGTTTGATCCACTAGGAACATGGATACACTACCGATTTTTTAAAGCAGAATTGTCTGATTAAAATGGAGAGAAGAATTTTCCCCAGCTGAGTCGCCAGAAATTGTACGACTTATTTTTAGGTTATGTGTATTATTTTAAAAAGGGGGTCGCCTAACAGAAATTGTAGGCAAATTTTAAATTTTAAATTTAATTTAAATATATATATAATTTGGAAAGTAGCATTTGATTTTGAAAATAATTTTAAGTTTGAAAATTTTAAGATATGAAATCAAACTGATCTCACATCCCGAATAGTTTACATAAACGAGCACCGCACCACAAACCGTGTATCTATCCCGAAGAATAGACACACTGCTTGACGATGGGGCTCGATTAAATAAACTAGAAGATTTGTGACATCCGTTTGGTCTGCGAACTAATTTTATAAGCCGACAAATTTCCCTGCTTAATTAAAATGAATTAAGCAGGGTTTATATTACCTGGGTTCTTAAAATTCCCTATAAGGGCAAGCCCCTATAGTTAATTACATCTTAAGTGACGGGAATCACCTAAGAAAACTCTCGATAATAATCAGTAGTTCTGCTCTCAACAATCTCAAAGTTTAAGTTTTCAAGGAATTGAATTTTGGAATTTCAATAGGGAATGGATCAAGTTTGGAACATTTTGTTTTGGGAATTCAAAGGCAGAAAGGTAGGAGAAATTACAGATTCGAAGCGAACTTCGGTAATTTCTCAACTATCCTATTGTTTGGCTTGAATTTAGGAAAGTCCTAATGTTTATTTAGTATTTTGATCTTGCCAATTTTAATTAATTATGACTTATATTTGTATGATAAAATCATACAAATAGCCTCGAAGATATGGGGGTTTATGTCATATTGGATGACTACCTCGGAATCCTAAGACCGGCTAGGGCTTAATTTGCAATGCAAATGCCTAATAGAAGATTGAGGATTTATGTTGCACTAGGCAAACTACCTCAAAGTCCTATGGTTTGGTTATTTTATTCGAAGAAAGGTTTACTGAAATAGATCCGAGTTTTACTGGTGACGATGGTCGTGCTGCCCACTATGCTCCGAGCTCCTTGTTGTTGCAGAGGTTTAGTTTTAGAAGTCATAAATCAGGAGATTAGAGAAGTGTTCTGGTTTAGAGAAAATCTTAAAATCCAGGTGTTTTTTAATATTTTAATTAAAGAAATCTTAAAGTTGATTATAACAACACCGGTTAAGATCCCATGGTTCCATCCTTCCGGCATCGTTATTTTTATCGGATTCACTTAGTCCAGATGAATTTGCTAAACTCAAGCTGAATGAGTTCCACACTTTCATTTAGACCGTGGAAATCTCGTTAGCAACACGTAAGTTACATCATCTGAGGTATTCCCGATCATCCAACAAGACGTTTTAATTTAGTTGTAATTGCAGTTTTGTGTTCTGTTTGTGATTAAATTTTGAGTTGTTTTATATTTTGAAATGTTGTAGCGGTGAATTTTATCTTGCAATGACTTTTAATTTAGTTTTGGTTTCAGTTTTAGGGACTATCCTAAAAGTGTGGGTTTTCATGCAAGAGTTGTTTATCATGCAAGAAAAGTAAGTGCGATGCGATTAAATAAATTGCAATAAAGTAAATTGCAATTAAATAAAAGCTTACCTGGAGGGTCTTCCCGTCATCCCAAGCTGCACTTAAACACAATTTAGAATATTTAAGCAAGTTCCTAGGTAAAGCTAAGGGAAGGGTTATGGTTTTCTACCAAATTCCTAATCCTATAGCTAGTCATTTTCTATGACGTCTAGGTTCTTATGTTTTGGTTTGAGGACGATTTTCTTCATCAAAGAACAATTAAGTTCAATTGTTCTTATAAATATCCTATCATATTGAGGAAGTGCTTAAGAAGAATCTTAAACATCTTTTCAATATTGCTAGAATTATTTTAAGTCCAAATGAATTTAATTATACAAATGAATTAATCGTCCGGGAATTCAAGTTTTGTTGTTATCTTACTCAGTGAACTAGGACATTTGAGTATCCTATGAGGGAAGTAAAATTTCATTTATCGTTCGTTTAGGAGTTATGACAACAAAAGCTTTCGAGGGCAAATTGATGTTCAAATGGTTTGTGATTTAATTTAATTTCAGTTAACGGGTTTAAATTTGGAATAGTGTTCAAGTTGCTTCATATTTATTTTTGAATTTCTTTATGTCTTAGGTGTGTTATTTTTAATTCAATTTGATTTAACTTTAATTTAATTTAATTTGGTTTAGTTTTAATTTTAATTTAATTTAATTTGATTTTAATTTTAACTTGATTTTACTATTTAATTTAATTTAATTCAATTTAATTTGATTTGATATGATTTAATTTAATTTAATTTAATTTAATTTAATTTAATTTAATTTGATTTAATTTAATTTAATTTAATTTAATTTAATTTAATTTAATTTAATTTAATTTAATTTAATTTGATTTAATTTAATTTTATTTTTAATTTTAATTTAATATTTTATTATTATTTTTTTTATTTTTTAAAGATGATTTAATTTTAATTATTAAAGTATTAATTTAATTGAAATTTTAAAAGGATTTAATTTAAATAATTTAACTTTAATTTAATTTAATGATTAAGTCTTTTAGCATTTTAAATCTTAAATTTGGATTATCATTTTAATTAGGAATTAAATATTATTGAGATGATTAATTTAGGGATTCTTAAATTAAAGAACAAATCTCTTCCTAATATTATCCCTATTTTCATAATTCCAATTTTATTATTCTTCCAAATTTAATCAATTATTTAATTAAGGTTTATTTTAATTATTATTTTTTTAAATTGCTTAGTAGTTTTCTACCCTTTAAATTTCAATCATCCAAATCAGATTAGGATCAAATATTTTACTCTTTAATTTTATTAAGCCTAAAGTTTTAATTAAATGTTAAAATTTTAATTATCATTTTGCCCTTCAAGCTTAATAATTTCATAACTCACTAAGTTGAGCTTAAATGAACTTTAAATTTTTATGTGACTTCACTCATATGTCAATAAAGACATGAGAGGAGAAAATGTGATTTTTCTGTATTTAATTTATTTATGTAATTATTTTTGGTGGAAAATAGGGATTTCCAAGGAAAATTTAATAATATAACCAAGGGAAAGCTTTTATCCTTAACAAAATTATGGGACATTCCTGATGACCAGAGGACCACTTGGACCAATTTTGGTGATTTTTTTAATTACATTCTTTTTATTATAATTATTTTGATTTTTGGAGTATTAATTAATTTGAAAATAAAATAAAGGTTGAAAAAAGAATTTTATATTTTTAAAAAATCTCTCTGATATTAAGGAAATCACAGAATCAATTTTTACAATTTTTTGATTTTTCTTTGATTTATTATAATTATTTTAGTGGAAATGCTAGAAAATACATTTTTTTTTAATTTTTAAATTACCCTAGGGCTTTAAAATTTAATATCTCATCATAGAGGCCTAAGAAAAATATGGGATTTGTTCCTAAGTGATTAAAATTCAAAATATGACACTTTGGTGAATTTTATTATTTTAGTGATTTTTATTATTTTTATTTATTAAAATATTAAAATAATGTAAGAAAATCAAATTTTTTAGAAAATTGTAATTTTAATTTTCTTAAATTCCCCTGATATCAGAGAGGCTCCAAAACCAATTTGGTGAATTTTTGAAAATTATTTTGAAAGTTATGAATTTTTAAAGTTTAGATTGGCTAAATGGCTTAATCAACCCCTTTAGTAGGGCTAACCAAGTCCAATTGACTTCAAATTTTTATGGTGGGTTCCTCTGACCCTAAAGGTCAGTGGAGAATTGATTTTAAGTCAATTTGATGTATGATTAGCTCTAATTAATTAGGGACCTATTTTGGGTATTTAAGCCAATTAGGGTTATTCCAAGTGGATTAATTCAAAACCTATTTTTCCTAGAGTACTCTGTTCATAAGAAACATCACCAAATTTTTCTAGAATTTATTTCATAACATGCTAATTATTGGATTTAAAATACTTAAAACAGCAACATGAAATTGAAAAATCAATAACTTCTCATAGGGATGGCCTCTGACCTTGGAAAATTCAAGAAATATTCCCAAGTTCAGAGGCTTCAAAAGCCCTATGGTCTCATGCCATGGTGAATTTCCTATATGCATGGAGAATTAAAACAATGCGAGAGGGTAAATAAATCATTAAAAATAAAATACTTGATGAAATTAAATGATTTCTTTTCCACATTATTCTCCTCTGTTCACTGAGCAAGAGGGTATTTTTATTTTATTTTTTTGATTTTCCTACACAAAGTTATGTATTTTTGAAGTTTAGGGAATTAAATAAATAGAAAAATAGCCTATTTTTCTACTTATCCACGCGGCGCTGACTCAAGCTCGGCGTCTCCGAAAGGCCACGCGTCGTCTTCTGATTCGGCGCCGCCATCCAACTCAGGGCTCCAGGGGCCCGCTGTATCGTTCCGTCTCCTCATCAGGTTCGATCCTGGCCGTCCGCCCGCGCGTGTATTAAATGAACGGCATCCGTTCATCGTCCCCAAGCCTCCTAGCCCGAGAACCGTCCACACTAAATCCCTAATATCTCACTCAATACTTAACGGATTTCCGTGTTCTTGTGCTCTATGGATTCGTCTTGAAGAGACGAATACATCTATATGGTGATCATGCATTGAAATTAAGGCATTTGAAATGAAGAATCTCCAGAAGCTCGGGATAAAGAGTTAGCTCATACCTTTGCTCAGAGAAGTGTGGCTTCAATCTGAGGGTTGTGTCACCTTCGATTGGGTCTCAGCAAGCTCTAGATGAAGTCTCCTGGTCTGGTGAATTGTCTAGGTATGATTTCGGCCAAGCCCGATCGCAAAGCTTAGAGTCTGGAACAGATGGGTGGCCTGGAGAGGGGGCTTTTGCTGGTGGACTTCTTCCCTTGGTCTGGTGAAGGTGTAGGACCAATCAATTTGAGGATTGGTCCACTGTGAAGAAGTGTCTTGGTTTTTGTGCTAAAATTTGAACTCAAAATTGAGCTCAGCTAGAGGGAATTGGGGCTAGAATCCAGTGGTGATTAACTGCTCTATGTGTAGAGAGTGGTCTGGAGTGATTTTGGCAGAGTTTCCTTAAGGTTGGTTCAGCACCTCTCCCATGGCCGAGAGAGGGGGTGTTTAAATAGGAGAGGGTGGAGGGCCTCCCAGGGGGAGTTAGGGCTTGGGATCAGCTGCTCTGGTGAGGAGAAGAACAGCCATGGTGGCCACTGGGCATGGGGCAGCTCAGCAAGGTGGAATTTCAAAGTTTGGCTCACATGTGAGCTCTCGGGTGTGGTGTTTTCGGCGGCTCGGTGGTCGGCCAGCCGAGGCACCGGTCACCATCTTGTTCGAGTGGGTCGAGGTGCAGGGTTTAGTGTAGGCAATTGGCAAATGCCATGTGTCAAAAGCTTGGATTAAGATGGCATGGGGGAAGGCCATTTTTGGCTTGATTTGGTCAAATCCACCTTTTGGGCTTGGTTCACCTCCCCATGGCTGATTTGGGCTGAGGGAGGATCAGGTGAATCAACTAGAAAAGGGTAGAGAAGTCACCATCCATGAATATTTTGATTAATCATGGATTAAGGTGAAGCATTAAAAGGGTTAAAACCTTTTTAAGGGGGCTTAAAAGAGGCTCCTCCTTTTGCCATTAATGGCTTGATCACATGTCAAACCTTCCATGGCTTCATGTGGCTTGTCCATGGCTTGCATGTGGCTTCATGGCTTGTCTTTGGCTTGGGGAAAAGTTTGGTCAATTTCATGAAAATGGAATTTGGAGATTTTGGCAATTTAATGAAAAAATTTAGATGGTGCTTGATTTAGGTTGATTTGATGATTGATTTGGGACTTAGGAATTGATCTCAATTAAAGGGATGATGAGAAGGAATTGTCATGTGGGCTTTGGGCATTTTGAAATTATTTTTGATGGGCTTTTAGGAAGGCTAAGAGGATGGGCCTTTAGGTTTCAAAACAAATTTTAGGATGAGAATTTTGCAAAGGATTAGATCCAATAGGTGTTGAATTTAATTTAGGAATGTTTCATGAATGATTTGGAATAAATTTGAAGTGGTTTAGGCTTGAATTGGGTTGGATTTGGACCTCTTTGGTAAATGGGCCAATGTAGGTCAAATTGGGCTAACTTGGGCCAATGTTGGGCTAGGGTTCAAATTGATGTAAAATTAATGTTGGGAAATGTTTATGGGAGTGTTTCAATGAGGTTTTGACTTTGGTTGGGTTTTGATTTTGGGGTTTGGGCTTATTTGGGTTAGGTTTGGGTTTAGGTCAAAATTGGGCTTTTTGGCTTTGGGTTGAATTTGAGTGGGATTTGGGTCTAAATTTTGGGTAAATCATGTTAGTGTTTTGTTTGTGGGGATGTTAGGGAAGGTTTAGAAAAGGTTTTGGGGTTAATTGGAGTTGAATTGGGTTAGTTTGGATTAGGTTTGGGTCATGGGTCCAAATTGGGCTTTAAGGGCAAAAGTGAGATTGGATTCAAATGTCAATCAAATTGGACTTGGATTTGGTCTATATTGGTGTTTGGAATGATAGATGGAAGTTTAGAATTGAATTGGACCAGAATTTGGGTCAATTGGGTAGGTTTGGCTTGACATTGGGTTCACTTAAGGTTAAAATGGGTCAAATTGGGGGTTTTGACAAACGTGGGGTAAATTGACAAAATTGGCCCATGGTGTAGGTGAACAAAATGAAATTATGAATATTTGGGATTTTCTGGAATTTTCTGGGAATTTTCTGAATTTTTGGATTTTTGGGTCAAGAGGGGTATTTTGGGTATTTGGAGGGTATTGGGAGGTATTTTTGGAATTTTTGATATTTTTGGCTATGGATGATCAACTTGATTGGTGAGGAAATGTTCAAGGTTAATTTTGGGGAATTTTGGGTGATTTGGAGATTTTTTTGAAAAATTTGGTTAATTTCGAGGGTTTTGGGTAGGCTAGGCGGGTGTAGGGTCCCCGGGGTCAAAAATTGAAAATTTAGAAAATTGAAGATTGGGTAAATGTAAGTGGAATGAAGTCATTTTGGTTGAGCCATGAAGCCATATCAAGCCCACTTGAGCTATGAAGGGACTCATTTGAGGCATCCACTGTGTTGTTCCTAACCCTCTTAGCCAAGGGCTTATGGGTTAAGGACCATCCATGTGAATCACCTTTATGAGTCAGGAGGTCAAGTTAGGTATGGGTGTGTTTTTAGGAGGTGTGTGAAATTGTAGTGTATAGGTGTAGTGTGTGTGTAAGTCAGCCCTTCACCGGACCGAGCCACCTGGGGCGGTCCCAAGGCCGAAGAGTCCTATAGGAACTCATCCTTTAAACTTCCACATTTGATTTCGACCCTCTAGGTGATTAGGGGTCTACAATCAAGTTTGTGGAGTTTGCGAGGAGTTAAGAAGTGGTTTGAATTTCTAAGTGGTGGGTCCCAATTCTAATCCTCTAGGATAGTCAAAGGAAAAGCCTAAGGCTAGATCCTAAGTACTAAAAAAAAGGAGAGAAGACCTCATCAAAAATGAGGTCAACAGTAACTTCAGCAGCTTTCGCTTTCTCAATCCTGGCTATCTTTCTGCTTCTATTTCTCCTTTGAGTCTGAGTTAGGGGTGCAACTCTTGAACTGGACCCAATCTCGAAAATAGATGGTATTGTAGAAAAATCTATACCCTCCACGGTGACAGGCTCACCACAGACTTGGATTTCCTTCCCCTTTAGTTTGGCAGACGCCGGGGTAGGTGCAGAGATGACTAGACCGGTGGGGGTAGAGACAACAGTCCTCCCACGAATAGCAGAACTTCTTTCAGTTGGAACGCTTTGTAGGGGAGGGAATTCTTGAGTCAACTTCAAGTTGAACTCAATTACGGGCTCTTCAGTTTCTGGCACATTGTCCATTAGTGCGAAGAGAGTGACGTCAGTGAACTTGATATATGTGTTGTCGAATCCTTGTCCAAAACAGATGATCCCATTGTCAGGCAGCTCATCCTTATAGAAGGCGAAGTCCATTCCATTGGTGAAGGAGAAATTAACTTTGGCGCAGTCATTTTCTGCAGGGTAGATTTCAAACGTCAGTCTCGAACTATGCTTCCTTTTGTCGCAAAACTTAGGACAAAAAAGAAAGAGTCCGAACACATTTTCGTTTATCTTAGTGTATTTATGATTTAAAAGAGTTTGTTTATTGTAAGGGCCATTTATTAGAGGATTTGTTTGTTAGGAACAAAATGATTAAAGGTATAAAAAAGGTAAAGGATCTGATTCAAAATTGGAAAGGAAGAGAAAGTCTCCTAAGACTTCTCAACCCGAAGGACCACTCCTAAGCTAACACCTATTGGGGGTCCACCCCACCTCAGAAAAAGAGGTAAAAGGATTTCGAAACCTTTCCGTTTAGGGATGTCTAAACAGTGGCTCCTAAATCGAGAGAAGTTGACTGTACTTGTTCAAGATAGAAATGAACGTAGTATGCCAACAGAAGAATGATAGTTTTGGTCCACTTGGGATATGGACTCACTATCGATTTATGAAAACAAAACCATCTAATTAAAATAGAGAGAGGAACTTGTCCCCAGCGGAGTCGCCAGAAGCTGTCGGCATATTTAAAGGTTAAAGGGGTCGCCTAAAGAAATTGTCGGCGAATTTTTAGATTTTAAATTTAATTTAAATATATATAATTTAGAAAGTAGTATTTGATTTTAAAAATAATTTCGATTTTGAAAACTTTATGATATGAAATCAAACTGATCTCACATCGCAAATAATTTATATAAACGAGCATCGCATCACAAACTGTATATCTATTCTGAAGAATAGACACACTGCTTGATGATGGGGCTCGGTTAAATAAAATATAAGATTTGTGACATCCGTTTGGTCTACGAATCAACTTTATAAGCTGACAAGTTCCCCTGCTTAATATAAATGAATTAAGCAAAGGTTCTTAAAGTTCCCTATAAGGGCAAGCCTCTATAGTTAATTACATCTTAAAAGACGGGAATCATTTAAGAAAACTCTCGATAATGATCAGTGGTTTTTCTCTCAAGAATTTCAGTTAAAGTTTTTCAAACAATTGGATTTTGGAAATTTCAATTGGGAATGGATCAAATTTGGAACAGTTATTTTAGGAATCCAATGGAAAGACAAGTAGGAGAAGCTGAGGATCCAAGAGGAATCTTGGCAACTTCCCAATTTATCCTATTGTTTGGCTTCAATTTAGGAACATTATTTAATGTTCCAATCCTACCAATTTTAGTTAATTAGGACTTATATTTGCATGATATGATCATACAAATAACCTCGAAGATGTGAGGGTTTATGTCATACCAAACGACTACCACAGAATCCTAAGACCGATAAGGGCTTAATTTGCATAATATGATTATGCAAATGCCTAACAAAAAGTTGAGGATTTATGTTGCACTAGGCAAACTACCTCGAAATCCTATGGCTTTGTTATTTAATTCTAAGAAATGTTTTGATGAAGTAGACAATGGTTTTGCAGATGACGATGGTCGTGCAGCGCACTGTGCTCCAAGCTTCTTGTTGTCCCAGAGCTTTAGTTTTAGAATGTGAAAACCAGGGGGATGAGAAAAGTGTTTTGGTTTTGAAATCATAAAGTCTACATATTTTTAGTATTTTAATTAAAACAAATCTTAAAGTTGTTTAAACGAGCCGATTAAGATCCGCGGTTACGTACATCCAGTGCACCGTTATTTTCATCGAATTCACTTAGTCCAGATGAATTTGCTAAACTCAACATAATGAGTTCCACACTTTCATTTAGACCGTGGGAAATATCGTTAGCAACACGTGGGTTACATCATCCGAGGTATTCCCGATCATTCAACGAGACGTTTTAATTTAGTTGCAATTATAGTTTTGTTGATCTGTTTGTTATTAAATTTTGAGTTTTTTTATATTTTGGAATGTTGTGGCGGTGAATTTTATCTTGTGGTGACTTTTAATTTAGTTTGGTTTTAGTTTTGTGACTATCCTAAAGGTTTTAGTTTTAATGCAACAATCTTGTTTAACATGCAAGAAAATGTAAAGTGCAGTGCATGTAAGTAAATTGCAAGTAAATTGCAATAAAATTAAAGCGTACCAGGAGGGTCTTCCCGTCATCCCAAGCTGCATTGAAAACACATATTAAGGCATTTAAATATTTATAACAAGTACCTAGGTAAAGCTAAGGGACAAGTTTTGGTTGTCTACCAAAATCTTAATCCTATTGCTAGTCAACTCCTATGACTTCTATGTTCTTGTATTTTGTTTAAGGATAATTTTCTTCATCAAAGAACAATTGAATTCAATTGTTCTTCTAAAGCATATCATCATATTGAGAAAGTGCTTAGGACGAGTCCTAAACATCTTTTCAATATTTCCGAGATTATTTTGAGTCCAAGTAAATTTAAATGCACAGGTGAATTAATCATCCAAGAGTTTAGATAAGCTTTGTCTCTTGCTCAGTGAACTTGGGCATTTGATTACCTGATGAATGAAGTGACATCTCACTTGATACTCCATTTAAGAGTTATAATAATTATAGTCTTTAGGGGCAAGTTGGTTTGTTGAGAATTTTAATCATTCTTAATTTGAAGTTTGAGTTAAAGGTTTAAAGTGATTTAGTTTAATTATGAGGTTTTAATTAATAATTTTAAGTTCGGAATAGTGTTCAAATTATTTTTGGTTTAAATCTTTATACTTTAAGTGATCTTAATATTTTAAATTTGTTTTACTTTTATTATTGAATGATGTCAATTTTAATATAATTTAAATTTAATTTAATTGAATTTAACTTAATTTAATTTAATTTAAATATTTTTAATTTAACTTAATTATTAAAATGTTAATTTGATTTAATTTTAATTTTAATTTAATTTTTAATTAATTTAATTTAATTTAATTTTAATTTAATTTAATTTAATTGTTAAACCACTTAACATTTTGAGCTTTCCTTTAATTTAAGGGATATATTTCTTTAATTTTTAATTTACTTAGTTTGGATTATCATTTTAATCTTAATTAAGAGTTAAATATTATTGCAGTGATTTATTTAGGGATTTTAAATTAAAGAATTAATATCTTCTAAAGTTATATCCCTAACCTTAATAATCCAAATTTTCATTAATCTTCCAAAATTTTAAATTGCTTAAATAATTAAAGTTTCATTTTGGTTTATTAAAAGTGATTAATGGGTTCCTACCCTTTTAATTTCCCAAAGTTTCAATCATCCAAGAAAGATAAAATCAAATATTTTACCCTCCATTTTAAATAAACCTAAAATTTTAATAAAGGGGTTTAAATTATCTAATTACCTTTATGCCCTTTTAGGCTTATTTATTTCATAACTCACTAAATTAAGTTCAAATGAACTTGAGATTTTTATGTCACTTCACTCATATGTTAACTAAGACATTAGAGGAGAAAATGTAATTTTTCTGAATTTAATTTATTTATATAATGAAAAATAAGGGATTTCAAGGAAAATTCAACAACATGACCCAAGTAAGATTTCTGTCCTTAAGAAAATTATGGGATTTTTCTAATGACCAGAACACCACTTGGACCAATTTTGGTGATTTTTTGAATTATATTTTATTTATTATAATTATTTGGAGTTTTGGAGTGTTAATTAGGTATAAAATAAAATTGAAGTTAAAAAGTGGATTTTATATTTTTCTTAAATCTCTCTGACTTCAAGGAGTTCAGGAAAACAAATTTTATAATTTTCAGATTTTTCTTTGATTTATTAGAATTAATTTAGTGAAAATGTAGGGAAATTCATTTTTAATATTAAAAAATTGTTTTAAGCATTTAAAATTCAATATCTTTACTTTGAGACTTGTGAACAATATTTGGTTTGTTCCTAAGTGATTAGGAGTCAAAATGTGATATTTTTACGATTTTTAATATTTTTGTGATTTTTATTATTTTTTAATTATTAAAATATTAAATATATCATTAAAAATGAAAAAAAATTAGAAAATTCCAATTTTAATTTTTATAGACTCCTCTGATATCAGAGAGCCCACAAAACCAATTTGGTGAATTTTTGAAATATATTTTTGGAGTTATGAATTTTTAAAGTTTAATTTTGATCATGTGGCTTAATTAATTCATTTAGTGGGGCTAATCATTTCTAATTGGCTTCAAATTTTTATGCAATGTCCCTCTGATCCTAAAGATCAAGGAAGAATTGATTTCAAGTTATTTTAATGTGTGGTTAACCCTAATTAATTAAAGTTAAGTTTTGAGTAATTAGGTCAATTAGGGTAATTCTTAATGAGTTAACTCAAAATATAATTATCCTAGGGTTCCCTGGTCCTAAGAAACTTCCCTAAATTTTTCTAAAATTTATTGAACAATATGCTAATTATTGGAATTAAAATACCAAAAACAGTGACATGAACATGAAAAATACATAACTTTCAGGGAATGTTCCCAAGATCAGAGGCTTCAAGAGCCCTATGGTCTCATGTCATGGTGAATTGTCTATGCAAATGGAGAATCAAAATACTGAAATAAGTAAATAATTAATTAGAAATAAAATACTCATCAAAATAATTTGATTTCTTCTCTACATTATTCTCCTCTATTCACTGAGCAAGAGGGTATTTTTAGTTTATTTTTATGATTTTTCTACACAAAGATATGGATTTTCTAAGTTCTGGGTATTTAAATAAATCAAAAATCCATATTTTTCTACATATCCACTCGGCGCTGACTCAACCTCGGCAGCTCCAAAAGCCCACGCATCGCGCTCCCATTCGACGCCGCAATCTGATTCAGCGCTCCAGGGGCCCGTGGTACATTTAACGTCCTTCGATTTGGCGCAATCTGGACCGTCCACTCGATACACGCTCGATCGGACGGCATCTGGTCATCGTCTATGACTGGTGTGCACCCGTGACCGGCCACACTAAAACCCTAAGAACTCTCTCATTTCTCAATAGATTTTCGTGTTCTTATGCTCTATGGATTCGTCTTGAAGAGACGAACACATCCACATAGTTTACATGCTATGAAATTAAGTAAAGAAAAATGGAGAATCACTGGAATCTTGGGAGGAAGGAATGCTCCATACCTTTGCTCTGAGAAGTGAAGCTTCAATCAGAGAGTTGTGTCATCTTCGATTGCACCCAAGGAAGCTCCAGATGAAATCTCTGGCTCTAGGGAATTGTCTAGGTATGAAAGTGTCCACAACCTATTTCAAAGATTGGAGGCTAGAGCAACTGGGTGGCCTGGAGAGGGGACTTTCACTAGGGAACTCCTTCTCTTGGTCCTGTGTAGGTGTGGGTGAGTTTAATTTGGATTTGGTGGAGATTTAGGAGATGTCCTGGTTCTGGGCTGAGAATTGAGCTCCAAAATTGGGCTCAATCAATGAGGTATAGGGCAGGAGAGCAGTGGGGATCAATTGCTCTAGGTGAGGAGAAGGTCCTGGAGCAATTTTGGCAGAGTTTTGTTTAGGTCTGGTTCATCACCTTCTTTGGTCGAGAGGGTGGTGGGTTTAAACAGACATGGCTGGAGGGCCTCCCAGGGGGAGTTGAGGCTTGGGATCAGCTGCTCTGGTCAAGGGAATAACAACCATGGTGTCTAATTGGGTTGGGACAGCTCAACAAGGCAGAATTGAATTTTTGAACCAAATGGGTGCTCTCAGCCTGTTGTTTTCCGGCGACTGTGGTGGCCGGCCGGCCAGGGTCAGGTTACCCTCAAGGTCGGGGAGGTCAAGGCTGGGGTTTAGTGCAGTCAGTTGGCCATGGACATGTGTAAAGGAGTTTGGTTTAATTGGAATGGGAGAAGGCTCATTTTGGCTTGGCTTGGTTCAACTCATGTATTTGGGCTAGGTTCACCCCCCATGATCTGATTTGGGCTGAAGGGGATCAGTTGGGTCAGCTAGGAAGGGGTGGTGAAGTCCCCATCCAAGGTGATGTGGCTAATTTTAGTTTAGAGTGTAGCATGGATGAGGTTAAAAATGCTTAATGAAGGATTAAGAAAGAGCCCCCACTTCTTGCCATTAATGGCTTGGTGAGGTGTCAAAGCTCTCATGACTTCATATGGCTTGTAAATGGCTTCATTTGGCTTGCTCATAGCTTGGGAAAAGGTTGACTTATTTTCATAGGAATGGGTTTTGGGATTTTTGATGAGTTTAAGGGAAATTGGCATGTGGCTTGATTTGGATTTATTTGATGATTGATTTAGAACTTAGGGATGATATCAATTAAAGGTATGATGAGAAGAAATTGTCATGTGGGCTTTGGAGCTAATTTTAGGCTTTTGGATTTGGTGAAAATAGGCTTATAGGATGGTTTAAGAAAGTGGGCCTTTAGGTTTAAAAACAAATTGGTTGATGGAAATTTTGTGAAGGATTGGGCCAAACAAATGGTGAGTTTAGTTTAGGGATGTGTCATGAACATTTTAGAAAAGGTTTGGTGTCATTTAGAGTGGATATGGATTTAATTTGGGATTTTTTAGTAATGGGGCTAAAGTGGGTCGAATTGGGCTAACCTGGGCTAAGGTTGGGCTAAGGTTGGATTTGATGTAAAATTAATGTTGATAAATGATTATTGGAGTGTCACAAAGAGTTTTCAACCTTGGTTAGGCTTTGATTTTGGGATTTGGGCCCATTTGGGTTAGGTTTGGGTTTAGGACAAAAATGGAGATTTTGGTTTTGGGTTAGGTTTGGGTGGAGTTTAGGTTCAAATTTGGGGTAAATCTTGTTAATTTTTTACTTGTGGGGATGTTAAGAAGGTTTTAGGGAAGATTTGGGGTTAATTGGAGTTGAATTGGGTTGGTTTGGGCAAAGTTTAGGTCATGGGCCAAAATTGGGCTTTAGGCTTCAAATTGGAATTGGATCCAAATGTCAATAAAATTGGGCTTGGATTTGGTCTAAATTGATATTGGGGATATGGAATTGAAGTTTAGAATTGAATTGCGTCAAATTTGAGGTCAATTGGGTTGATTTGGTTTGACATTTGGTCCACTTGGGTTAAGAATGAATCAAATTGGGAGTTTTGGTAAAAGTGGGTTGAATTGACAAAATTGGTCTATGGTGTAGTTGAACAAAATGAAATTGGTAATATTTGGGATTTTTTGGAATTTTCTGGAAATTTTTGGAATTTATGGAATTTTTGGTTAAGAAGGGCATTTTGGGTATTTGGAGGGTATTGGGTGATATTTTTAGAAATTTTTGGTATATTTGGCTAAGGATGATCAATTTGAGTGGGGGAAATGTTTAAGATTGATTTTGAGGAATTTTGGGTAATTTAGGCAATTTTGCAAATTTTGGGCAATTTCAATGGTATTTGGAAGGTTTGGTGGGTTTAGGGCCCGGGGGTCAAAATTTGAAATTTTGGGAAAATAAAGATTGATTAAGTGTGAGTGAAATAAAATCATTTTGGTTGAGACATGAAGCCATATTAAGCTTACAAAAGCCATGATAGGAATTATTTTAGACATTCACTATGTTGTTCCTAACCCTCTTAGCTAGGGGCCTAGGGGTTGAGGTCCATCCATATGAATTGCCTACATGAGTCGGGAAGTCAAATTGGCTAAAGGTAATTTTAGGGTTTGAAATGTGTGTGTGTGGGAGTGTGGTGTGTGCAAGCTTATCCTCACCAGACAAGGCCACCCAGGGTAATCCTAAGGCCAAAGAGTCCTATAGGAAACTCATCCTTTAAACCTTCACATTAGATTTTAACCGTCCAAGTGGCTTGGGGGTGTATAGTTAAACTTGTGGTGTTTGAAGGGAGTCAAGAAGTGTTTTGAATTTCTAAGTGGTGGGTTCCATCTCTAGTCTTCTAGGATAGTCAAAGGGAAAGCCTAAGGCTAGATCCTATGTACTAAGAGAGAGATCAGACCTCATAAAAAATGTGGTCAACAATTAACAATATTTTCTAAAAATAATTCATTCTCCTCATTTAGTGGGATGGAGTTAACTCTTTAATGAAAGGAATCCATTTTGAAAGTCGTCCTAATTCTTCCAATCACATATATGATTAAATTGATTATCTTCCCAAAATTGGTCTTCTCCTCCAAAATTAGTATTCTAGTTAAAATTTGAATAATTTTCCCAACCTGGGTTGTAATAATAAAAAAAAGTAAGTTAGTTTCTTCCTAGCATAACCCCACTATCTTCATGTCATCCAATTAAGTTGACTTCCAAACCACAATAATTTAGAAAATTATGTTCTTACCTGTATGTGAAAAAGAGGATAAATTTGTTTCGACCTCTCAACCCATTATGTTTCAAACATCCAAAAGAGTTTGTTATAAATAAAATTACCCATTTTCCCTTTTGTTTAACCTAAAATTTTATTAGGGTATTAAAATTTCAAAATTATCATTTTGCCCCTGGGGCTCTCGACCTTGTAATTCATTAAATAAAACTCAAATGATTTTGACGTATCATAGTTACCCTACACATGGGTTAATTAAAATATTAGAGAAGAAAAATGATTTTATAATTTTTATTTAATTTTAAATAATTATTTTTCCCAAAACTTGACCCAATTTATAAATAGTGGCTAGTGTAAAAAATTAAAATGTTATAAAGTTTTAGAAAAAAATTTACACACTAGGGGTACTACACAAGTATACGTATCGTTTCAAGTAATATAGGGTTTTCTTTTATAACCCCAGTATCGATCCCACAGAGAAGCGAGGTAAGCAATCCTTTAGGCTAATTCTAGTCTATTTCTATAAGGCCTAAATTTAGAATGTTAATTAAAATGGATTTTTTAATAACTAATCCTAAATAAAGTTCTTAAATAAAAAGAAAACTTATATGGATAAATTGGTTAGGAGAATTTTGAGATTTTAAAGACTACCTTTCTCTTGCAATTACATAGATAATGTTTAGGAAGGAAATGCTTAGAATTTTATGTAGTAGTGCTAAATAGAAGCAATCTTATTATTTACCCATTGTTTCAGGTGTAAAGAACATTGGCTAATATATAGATCAATTCAGAATGTTTTATTAGTAGAATGGGTTAATCTAGGCTCACACTACTAGATGTCCAAGGGTGGCTATTGTCAGCCCTACCAGTGACCCGTTACCCTTTTATAGACCAAATTATTATAATTTAGTTTGTCACTCTAAAAACTAATTAATTCTGTTCTAGATAAACAATATCTCCCTATTTATTTGCACTTCACATTGAATAATCCACATAAAACCTTCAACTACCCAAGGATTCATGTGATATCTACTAGTTAAGAACTCATCCCTGGATAGGTCTTAGAATTCTTCAAAAGGTTTTAACAATACAAGTGATCAATTTGTAAAGAAAATGAAGATGTGGTATGAATATCATCACCATAATTTGATAAGAGAATATCTAAGCAAATCTTAATTTCTAAACATGCATCTATTTCATTACAAAATAAAAGTAAATGAAAATAATGACATAAGAAGTAAAAGGGTTGATAGAATTATGTAATAATTTAAGTGCCAATAAGGAATTTATTTCATTAGTATTCTATTATATTTATGGAACTATCTATCACCTAGAAGCATATAAAAGTTAATTCTATCATAGAAATGATTTTCCTACACATGCCACTACTTCATTTAAAAGAAAGAGTAAAGAAAATCACTTAAGAAGCATGGATAAATCACGACAGAAAACTTGATTTAAAACAAAGAAAATCCATTAGAAAGTATTTACAACAATTACAAGAGAATCAAGAACAAAATAAGTATCTTTTTTCTTCTGAAAGAAAGAAGAAGATCTTTCCTCCAAAGTTTCCCACCGATCCATGCACCGCTCTTACATTCCTTACATAAATATCTCAAAAACCCTCACCAATCTCTCGATAAAATGCAGAAATATACATCTTCATGACTCCAAAATGACTCTAAAATGACTAAGGGGGAAGAAAGAGAGGTAGAGAGAGTGAGAGAGACCGGTCGAGGCCCCCAAGAGAAGTTCTTGCTATAGAATTGGTCCCTATTTACAGAGCTTCAAAAATGACCAAGGGTTGCTTCAGGAACCTCTTCAAAATTCGGTCCAGATACAATGAATCTTCTAGAAAAAAGTTCCTGCACCTAGGCGCCAGACTCCGTTCCCAAATAGTAGAACCCCTTCACTTTTTGGTCACACCTCTTCGTTTAAAGACTACTCCAATGTGTCTAGATTCATTGTATTACATGTCCTATATATTAGTAATAACTTTCATTCTTCTAGAAGGTCTAGAAAATACTTAACACCGTCAAAATAACTGTCTAAAATCATCCATAATCATCCATAATAGTCCCTAGATGGGTACTGGCGCCTAGGCCTTGATTCTTGCACCTAGGAGCCGTTTTCTCGTCGCCACTGGCGCCTAGGCGCTAGGTTTGGAACCTAGGCGCCACCCTTTGCGCAGTTCCACTGTTTTGCTCCGTTTGACTCTGTTTCAACTCCGTTTTGCCCCATTTTTATTGCGTTGCGTTCCTAACATCATCACCTACAAGATAGATGTAAAAATAACATTCTCAAAAGTATAATTTCATTCAAAAACATGTGAGAAATATAAAAAATATTAAGCATAGAAAGACATATCGATATGTGCCTAAGTCAGAATTTTCGTCCTTACTCATTTTGGCTCAAAATTGCATAGTTTTTACTTTATTTTCTCTAAAATTATATTTTTATACTTGAAGACAAAAATATGCATAAAGTTAGCATGCAATGCACACAAAAAAATGTATTTTTAAAGTGGATCAAATTCCCCCAAACTTAAATGTTACTTGTCATCAAGTAACACTATAATCATGTAAAAACACATAAGCAGATCATGAGCATGAGTTTCTTTAGGTGTTTCTAAAATTTTGTTCTAGAAATGTAGTAGTCCAATTTAGAAAAAATTTTAGTAAATGGGACCAATTTAAAGTTTTGAAAGAGTATGAATATATATGTTGCTATGTAATTCAGAAATACTTGTAAATTTTTCAAAATGTTGGGGTTAGGCATTTTGTTTTATTTAATTAAAAATCTTCATTAAAAATAATTATACTAACTATATTATATTTTTAAGCTTAAGATTTTCTCAAATGTTATACTTTAAAAAGCTCAGGCGTGGAACCGATTTTTTATTAGGCCTTTTAATCCTCAAGCTTCTCCTTCCTTTTTCACATACTATAATTTTATTTTATTTTTTTTCTTTTTCTTTTTATGTTTTTTTCTTACTTCATCTTTTCTTTTTTTTTTCAGGCAAGGATTACTATATGGATAGGCCTTTAATAATTTTAAATTCCACCCTTCCCTTCCTAAAGCATAAAATAGATATATATCTTTTACTTAAAAATATAATAATAGTTTTGAAAATTATTTTTTAATAAAAGAAATTTAAATATTGAAAACAAAAGTCTAATCCTTCTATTTTTCTAAAAATACAACTTTTCTTACTAAAGATGGGTACACAATATTTATCATTTCTTTACTAAGAAAAATTTAACTTTAAATTTTTCGTCAATACAATAAATTTTAACAAAATTTTCTTACTCATTTTTATAATTAAAATTTTATTTCTGTAATATAACTTCATACACATAATTATTTTTCAATCAAAATCAAATTTATTTATAACATTTTTTAGGACAAATAAAATTTAAGTTTTTGAAAATTGTTTTTCATCCCCCCCCAAACTTGAATTTTAAAATATTTTGCAATTAATTATATAAAATGTAGGAGGAAGAAAAATAAAAGTTAAATCTAGTAACTGCTACAACATTCTATCAAATTTATATACATGCATAATCAGGATAGAGTCTGCAGGAGAAAGTAAATTTAGCCTAACACATTCTTATTATAATATTAAACTTAAAGGAAGTATATTAACTTTAAAATACATTTTTCTTCCTACCCCTAAACTTGAATTTAAACATGTATAGCATTCAGCACAGAAAATATAGGTAGGAAGAAAAGTAGTTAAGAAATTCTATCTACCACAAATGTTTGTCAAAAACATCTACAAATATTCATCAGGACATAACAATTTGCAATAGAAAGTACATCTAAACTAAACATGCTAGAATAAAATTAAACTAAAGAAAGGTCTAACAAGCAAGACAAACATCGGCATGGGAATATATTTAAGTGTTCTTCAAATCTCTAAATTGTTGTAACACAACACAAACACAAACACAAACACTAAAATACCTAGACTCGTAGATTCATAAACAAATATCAATTGAGGTTAATTTGATCTCCTTTCTACTCACATTTTCCCTCCTAACTTTCAATTTCTAATGGAAGAAACTACATTAATAACGATAATCTGTTAAATAAAAATAGTGTAATTCATTCATATGTTGTTCATTAAGAAATTTCATGACCTTACTTAGTGAAAACAAAGCTAGATAAAGGAAGTAATAGAACTGACATGGAGTGGTCCAAGTTGAAACTCTACATGCTTCAAGGTAATGCTCACCTCCAGTTGAGAGCTAAGTCATAACAGACTCGTCAGCCTACTACTAGTAGAAGTCATATACAAATTTAGTCAAGAACAAGGAATAACCTCACAACAATAATCTAATCAGCCCTAAAGCAAACACAAAACAACACAAAAACATACTAGCAAAGATAACCATGGGTTGCCTCCCATGAAGCGCTTGATTTAATGTCGTCAGCTCGATAACTGATAACTATGGGTTGCCTCTCATAAAGTGCTAGGTTTAACATCGTCAGCCCGTCAAATGTTTCATCCTGGATAAAAGTTCCATTTTAATAATCCTTAATAAATCGCCCATTCTTTTTCAGATCCAGGAATTCCTACAAAATTCTCAAATTTAAATTTTTTCGTCAGCTTTTCCATCTCAGATTGATTTATATCATTGTTCCTCAAGTTTCTTTCTAGATCCAATATCCTTTTATTGATTTTCTGAAATTACGCGTTAATATAATCCTTAAAATTTATAAAAAATGGATCTCTATAAGATAGTTCAAGATCTCCCAAATTTTGGATTAGATTCTCATTAGATAATTTAGATTCTGGATCAAATTCTTCTAGATTGCTCTTCTGATTCAAGTTATCTTCTAATTCTTCCCCTTCAAAGTTCTTTTCAAACATATCTCCAAATTCTCTTCTAAGTCTTAGTTCAATATCTTTATTTTTTTCATCATTCATTTCCTTAAGGTTTATCTCAGAGTTACTAGTTAAAATTTCCAAGGGGGGGGTAATTATTAATTGCATTAATAATCTGCCCCAGTTGGTTTTCTTTATTCCTTATTGAGACCTCTTGACTTTCCAATTGACTCGCCATTTGATTTACAATATTTTCTAAAACTAATTCTTTCTCCTCATTTAGTGGGATGGAGTTAAATCTATAAGGAAAGGAAAATCCATTATTAAAGTCGTCCTGATTCTTCCAATCACATATGTGATTTCCCATATTCAAAACTAGTTCTTCCATAAACAACTTCTTCTCCTTAAATTGTGAATTATTACGAAAACCTGGTGGATTAGAAGATCTATAATTGGAATTACCCTGATTGTTTACATTTCCTAATAGGGTTTACTGGATTGTTCCCCTACTATGTATTAACAAGATTAACATTACCTTGGTTATTCCAATTAAATTTTGGATGATTCTTCCAACCTAGATTATACTAGTTTGAATAATGGTTATTTTGTCTATTATTTATCAAATTTAATGTTTCATATGAAGATTGAGCATCTACAATTTTTCCTAATGAATTTTCTTCTAACACAGGAGGTGTTTGAGATTGATTCATTCCATATTGATCTATTTTCCATAAAAGAGTAGCAATTTGAGAAAGTACCATAGTTAAAGCATCTGAATCATGAATACTGGTTACTTTCTTAAGATTTACCCTTTCAGCGGGCCATTAAAAATTTTTGGTAGCCATTTCTTCGATTAAAGCATAAGCTTCTTCAAAAGTTTACTAAAGCAGTGACAATGATGGATCTAAGAGAACCTACTAATCCATTATAAAAATTTTGAATAATTAACTAATCTGGTAAAGCATGATGTGGGCATCTCCTAAGAAGATCGTTAAATCTTTCCCAAGATTCATATATCGATTCTCCCTCATACTGACTGAGAGATGTGATATCATTTCTAAGCTTAGCATTTTACATGGTGAAAAATATTTCGATAAGAATTTTTGTGAAAGTTCCCCCTAAGTACAAATAGATCAAGGTGCTAAAGAATTTAACCAAGCCTTAGCCTTGTCCCTTAGAGAAAAAAGAAAAAGTCTAAGTCTGATAGCATCATCAGTCACTCTGTCATATTTAAAAGTAGCACAAAGTTCTAGAAAACTTGCAAGATGTAAATTAAGATTTTCATTAAAAGTTCCGTCAAATTGATTGTTTTGTACCATTTGGATAATTGTAGGTTTAAGCTCAAATGAATTAGCAGCTACATCTGGATTTTGGATAGTAAAGTGAATTTTCTCAAATGTAGGGTTATCGTGATGACTACCTAGAAAAATACCCATTTTTATGCCTTATATATGATTCAATTCTTAAGGATATTATGCTTTAATGAAATGTATTTTTGTGTTTTTGGATGTAGATGATTTAAAAAGAGTCCAAGAAAGAAAATGAAGGAAAAGGAGCAAAAAGGAGCAAAAATGGAGCTTATGGAGCAAAATTTGGGAATTATTGGCTTGGCGCTTAGGCGTCAGAATCCGGCACCTAAGCGCTAGTTGATACAGACGCTGTCAAGTTTTTTTGATGACATTGGGTAGTTATTTTGATGGTGTTAAGCGGTTATTGGAGCTTCTAGAAGACTGGAAGTTACACCTAATATATAGGACATGTGATACAATGTATTTGGACACAAGGAAACAGTCTGGATCACGAAGAGATGTGACCCAATGTGAAGAGGTGCGAAAGACATGGTCACAGAGTCCGGCGCCTAGGCACCAGATACCGGCGCCTAGGAAACAGATACCGACGCCTAGGCGCGACAGTTACCTTCTAGGAGACACATTGAATTTGAATAAATTTTGAAGAGGTGCCTTAAGCAATCCATGGTCAAATTCAGAGCTCTATAAATAGGAGCCCACTTTAAAGAGAAAATCACACCAAAACCCCCCCTCTTAGTACACATACCCATTTTAGCATATTCTCTCTCATCTCTAGTTTTATTTAGTCTCTTCCATTCTTAGGTTACCACTTTATTTTGTATCTAGTGAGTTTATTTTGAGTGTTTATTGTGTGTTATTGTTGTTGGAGTCTTTCATCATTGCATTGGAGTCAGTAGAAGTCAGCGGATCACTTGAAGGAGCACTTCAGATAAGTATTTGTACTTTGGTTCAAAGTTTTATAAATATGTTGTGTTGTGTTATTTCAATGTGTTCTGAGTAGTTATTTATCTTTCTCCTTTCAACTATGAAAAGATTATAAATTAATTAAATTTTGTAGGAGAATTAAATATAAAATATTTTAAAACATTGTGATGATATTAATACTTGATCTTAGTTTACTTTTTAAATTGGCCATTTAATTTGTTAAAACCTCTTGAAGAATTTTGAGACCTATCCAGAGATAAATTCTTAACTAGTAGATATCACATTAATCCTTTGGTAATCGCAGGCTATACGCGGATCATTTAAGGTGAAGTGCAAATAAATAGGAAGATAATATTTATTGGGCTTAAAATTAATTAGTTTTAGAGTGACAGACTAAATTCTAATAATTTGGTTTATAGAAAGGTAAAGGGTCACAGGTAGGGCCAACTATTGCCACCCTTAGACATCTAGTAGTGTGAGCCTAGATTAACCCATTCTACTAATAAAATATCCTGAACCTATCTATAGATTAGTCAATATTCTTTGCACCTGGACCAAAGGGTAATAAATAGGAATGCTTCTATTTGGCACAATATCATAATCTTAATTCCTTATAAAAGATAATTACTCTATAATTCTTGGATTAGATGAAAAAGGAGAAAGTCATTTTTATACTTGCATTAAATTTTAATTACTGCTTACTTTACTTTACCGCTTACCGCTTACTTGCTTTTAGTAAAAATTGTTAGCAAATTAAATTTGAATATATATATATAAATAAAAGAAAAAAAAGTATATATAAATTGCTTTTAAAAATTCCAAAATATTACTTATATTTCTTACTTTTTATAAATTCACTATCCCTGTGGGATCGATAACCAGGACTCCACTAAAGCCCTGTATTACTTGAATGATACATATACTTGCGTTTAAAATTGTGACTTTTAAAATAATAAAATCAAAATATAAAATTATAAAAGTAAACCTCGCACACCATGCTTATGAAGCCATTTACCAGGAATTAAATATTCTAAAAGGTGGTATCAAATTCTTATATTTTAAAGCATATATAAAGTCGTATCACATCAAGTTTTTTGTGATGTTGCAGCGGATAGAATAAAACAAAATATTATAAAAAGTTAAAAGTAAAGAATATAAATTACAAAAATAAAAATAAAAACAAAAATAAAACAAAATAAAAATATTATAAATTTTTATGCGTAGTTCTGGATCTGAAGGATTACTACCTTTTGATTCTTAATTAGAAAGAACAATTAAAAGAATTAGAAAAAGAAAATAATTTTTAAAACATCAAAAAATGGCTAACTTACATAATAATAATCAAAATCCAATTGAAATTAATGAACAAAATATTTATAAACCATTAAGGGAATATGCAAACCCTACAGTTGATGAACTTCATGTTAGTATTCAAATTCTAGCAGTAGATGCTAATTCTTTCGAGCTTAAACCTTCTATTATTCAAATGGTTCAAAACAATCAATTTGGAGGAACACCTAATGAGGATCCAAATTTACATCTTGCTAGTTTTTTAGAACTTTGTGCTACTTTTAAATATAATAATGTTTCTGATGATGCTATTATGCTTAGAGTCTTTCCTTTTTCCTTAAAAGATAAAGCAAAGATGTGGCTTAATTCATTAGCAACTTATTCTATTAAAACATGGGTAGATATGGCACAAAAATTCCTTGCTAAATATTTTCCTCCTTCTAAAACTGTTAAATTGAGAAATGATATTACTTCATTTACGCAATTTGATGTAGAAACAATTTATGAAGCTTGTGAAAGATTTAACGAACTATTAAGTAAATGTCCTTATCATGTTTTACCAGATTGGTTAATTATTCAAACATTTTCTAATGGACTTATTGGATCACTTAGATCTATTATTGATGTTGGTGATGGTGGATCTTTAATGGCTAAGAGATTTGTAGAAGCCTACACCTAAATTGAAGAAATGGCTAATAAAAATTTTCAATAGCCTTCTTAAAGGGTTAATCCTAAAAGAATGACCAGTATTCATGATAATGAAGCATTTTCTATTTTAGCTTCACAAGTGGCTGTGATATGTAAGAAATTAGATAATTTTGCTATTAATATATCGCATGTAATTAATGATAATTCTGCAAATTTTTTATGATTCTCGAACAATGGAAACTTTGCAAGCTATTGCTAGTAAAACTAATAACCCTTATTCCAATTATTATAATCCTGGTTGGAAAAATCTTCCTAATTTTAATTGGAGTAATGGACATCAAGCTAATCCAAATTGGAACAATCAAGGAAATTCAAACTATAGACCAACTTATCCTCCTGGTTATAACAATCAACAAAAAAAGTTGTCTGTAGAAGAATTGATCTTACAACTAAGTAATCAGCTACAAGTTAAAACACTGCTATTCGTAATATTAAGAATCAGATGGGTCAAATAGCTAATTTCATTTATTACAAACCTCAAGGAATACTGCCTAGCAATGTCGAAATTAATCCTAAAAGATCTGGAAAAGAACATGAACAAGCAAAAGATGTACAACACATAAGTGGAAAAGAATTAAAAAAGAAAACACAGAGTAAGATTGAAAAAGAGAAAGAAGTTGAAGAGATTGAAAAACCTAAAGATACCCTTTCTCCAAATAAAGATCAGATTGTTGTACCTATTGAAGTGGAAGTTGAAAGACCACCACCACCTTTTCCTTAAAGACTTAAACAGCAGAAGCTTGACCATCAATTTTCTAAGTTCTTTGAAATTTTTAAGAAACTTACCATCAACATTTCTTTTGCTAAAGCTTCGGAGCAAATGCCAAGTTATGCAAAATTTATGAAGGATATTTAAGCAAGAAAAGAAAATTTGAAGCTTATGAAACTATTGCACTAAGTGAAGAATGTAGTGCAATAATTTAGAAGAAATTACCTTAGAAACTAAAAGATCCTGGAAGTTTCACTATACCATGTGCTATTAGAGAAAAATTCTGTAGAAAAGGCTTATGTAATTTAGGAGCTAGTATTAATCTCATGCCATTTTCAATCTTTCGAAGGTTAGATTTAGGAGAGATTTTTCCGACCACTGTAACTCTTCAGTTAGTTGATCGATCGATCACTTATCCTAAATGAGTTATAGAGGATGTTCTTGTTAAAGTAGATAAGTTTATCTTCCCTGTGGATTTCATTGTTCTAGATATGGAAGAAGATAAAGAAAAACCTATCATATTACGGAGACCTTTTCTAGCTACAGGTCGAGCTATGATTGATGTGCAAAAATGAGAATTAACAATGATAGTTAATGATCAAGAGATAACATTCAATGTTCTGAAATCAAAGGAATAAGAAAGCTTTTGGTTGGACTATTGCAGATATAAAAGGAATAAGCCCTTCAATCTGTATGCATAGAATTTTAATGGAAGAAAATTGTAAACCCTCTATTGAACCTCAAAGAAGATTAAATCCAATTATGAAGGAGGTTGTCAAAAAAGAGATTTTGAAATGGTTAGATGTTGGAATTATTTATCCTATTTCAGATAGCCAATAGGTAAGTCCTATTCATTGTGTTCCAAAGAAAAGAGGTTTAACAGTCATTATTAATGAAAAAAAATGAATTAATCCAAATAAGACAAGTTACTGGATGAAGAATTTTCTTTGACTATCGAAAATTAAACAACGCCACTAGAAATGATCATTTTCCTTTAACTTTCTTGGATCAAATGCTGGATAAACTTGCTAGACACTCATATTTCTGTTTTTTAGATGGATATTCTGGTTATCATCAATACCCGTTGCTCCTGAGGATCAAGAAAAGACAACATTTACAAGTCCTTATGGAACATTTGCTTTTAGAAGAATATCTTTTGGTTTATGCAATGCACCTGTAAATTTTCAAAGATGTATGATGTCAATATTCTGTGATTTGATTGATAAAGGAATTGAAGTATTTATGAACGATTATTCAGTTTTTGGAACTTCTTTTGAATCTTGCTTGGAAAATATAACGAAAATTTTGAAGAGATGTGAAGAAACGAATTTAGTTCTAAACTGGGAAAAATATCAATTTATGGTCCCATAAAGCATTGTACTTGGACATAAAGTTTCACAAATAGGGATGGAAGTTGATCGAGCAAAAGTAAAAATTATTGCTGAGCTGCAACCACCTACTACCGTCACTGATGTACGAAGTTTTCTAGGTCATGTTGGATTTTATAGGAGATATATAAAGGATTTTTCTAAAATTGCTAAACCTCTTTGCCATTTATTGGAAAAAGAAGCTAAATTTGAATTTAATGAAGATTGTATGAATGCGTTCAATATTCTGAAAGAAAAATTAATCATTGCACCTGCCATTGTTGCACCTGATCGGATTAAACCTTTTGAATTAATGTGTGATGCAAGTGATTATGCAATCGGAACTGTATTAGGAAAAAATATGAGAAGATATTCAAAGTTATATACTGTGCTACCAAAACTCTTAATGAAAATTAAACAAATTACACTACTACTGAAAAAGAGCTTTTAGCAATAATATATGCCTTTGATAAATTTAGACCATATCTTCTTGGAACAAAATGTATCTTGCACACTGATCATTCAACCATTAAGTATTTAATATCTATAAAGGATGCTAAACCTAGATTGATAAGATGGGTGTTACTTTTACAAGAATTTGATTTTGAAATTGTGAATAGAAAAGGGACTGACAACCAAATTGTTGATCATTTATCAAGAATAAAAAATAATAATGAGAAGATTTATGAAGAAAATATAAATGAGAATTTCCCGGATGAGAAATTATATGTCATTCACGGATTACAAATGCCTTGGTATGCAGATATAGTTAACTACTTAGTTAGCAATATTTTACCATATAGGATGAATAGTAAATACATTAAGAAATTCAAGAGTGATTGTAAATCATAATATATTTGGGAAGATTCTCATTTATTTAAATTAGGAAGAGATTCTGTAATTCAAAGATGTATACCTTATGAAGAAACTTTTGTTATTATTCAAAAATGTCACGATTCTGAATTTGGAGGACACTTTGGAGTGGATAAAACTGCGTTTAAAATTTTAAATTCTGGAATTTATTGGCCTAATTTATTTAAAGAAGTTGTGATCGATGTCAAAAGAATGAGAAATATATGCAGAAAAGATGAAATGCCTCTAAACTTTATATTAGAAATCAAAATTTTCGATGTGTGGGGTTTTTGACTCTATGGGACCTTTCGTACCATCATCTGGAAAGATTTATGTTTTATTAGCAGTTGATTAAGTTTCAAAGTGGATCGAAGCTATAGCTTTACCTAACTGTGATTCCAAAAGTGTTTTGAAATTTTTAAAGAAAATGATTTTTACAAGATTTGGAATGCCCAGGATAATTATCAAAGATGGGGGAAGTCATTTCAAAAATATAAGAATTCAATCTAGAAAAGTTCATAATTAAACATAGAATTACAACTGCTTGTCATCCTCAAACAAGAGGAATGGCTGAAGTGTCAAATAGAGAAATTAAGAGAATATTGGAAAAGACTGTTAATCCTAAAAGAACTGACTGGGTTGATAGACTTGATTCTGCATTATGGGCTTATAAAACAGCTTATAAGACACCTATCGGAATGTCACCTTATCAGTTGAATTATGGTAAACATTGTTACTTACCTGTTGAACTTGAGCATAAAGCTTATTGGGCGATAAAGGAGTTCAATTATAATTTGAATACTGCAGGAGAAAAAATGATTATTACAATTGAATGAAATCAAAGAGATAAAAAATGAGTCTTATGAAAATGCAAGAATTTATAAGGAAAGAATGAAAAAATTGCTTGACAAAATGATTTCAAGAAAAATATTCGAGCCTGGACAAGAAGTATTAGTATTTAATGCTCGTTTAAAACTTTTCCCAGAAAATTAAATCTAAATTGATGGAACCATTTATAATTGAGAAAGTATACCCTTATGGAGCTGTGGATATTAAAAATACCAAAACTGGAAAAGTATTTAAAGTTAATGGATTAAGACTGAAGCCTTATGTGGGAGAAATGAAATTAAATTACAAAGAGTCTTATGAGCTGAGTCTACCCAATCATGGAAAAACTAAAATTCTTTAGTTTTTCACACGTAATCACTTAATATATAGCCTATTTTTCATCCCTAATCCCATAGAAACACTAATTTTGACCAGAGTAATCCATTTTGGAAGAGTTAGAAAGGATTTGGAGGCAATGGATAGAGGAAATCATGGAAATGAGGTAAGGGACAAATCTCCTAAAGATGCTCAGCCTTATTTTAATGATATTGTTGTTGTTTGTTTGAAGAAAATATTTAGTCGAATGGATAAGATTGATGCAAAACTTCAAAGTATTGGTAATCGTCTCCATGAGATGTACCACCAATATGAACACTTGGAATGACAAAACAAACTTCAATCTGATCATATGGCTGCATGTCATGACGCTCAAGTAGAAATGTACGCGAAGAACAAGTGGGTCAATGAAAAGATGGCTTTAAAATTTCCAAGGGAGTTGGTTTTCTATCCTTTCGGTCCGAGCGAACTTCATTGAGAAAGAGATGGTAGTCGAAGATCGATGTTAAATATATCCTATGTGTGTTTTAGGTGTGATCGAGTCTTGTGTTAGTTTGTTGAATAGCGAATTTGTGTGTTTGCTTAATTGTTCATTGTGTTGTTGGATTTAAATATTTGCTTTGAATATGTTGTTGTTTATTATATTTATAAAACGATGAACCATGATACAGTCTTGTACTGAAAGTTATTGAATTTGGAATGAATGTTAGGATTTGGAATTGAAGAATTTGGATACATTTTTTGTGGATTTATACTATCATTTTAATTTGATTGTGAAAATATTTGGAGGGTATAAAATGGATTAATACTCTCATAAGAGTAATTAGGAGTCAAATTTAATAAGATTTGGTGGAAAATATTTAATTTAAATCAAATTTTTAGCAAGGCGAGTCTGGTGCCTAGGCGCCAGAAAGCGGTGCCTAGGCGCTGGTTCGGCTTGAACCCGAAAACTCATCTTCTTAAACCCCCACACCATTTTTGATGACTAAGCTTCCTTCTCAACTCTTTTTCATGAAAATACCACCTAGAGATCCCATTTAATGTCGAATTTTCAAGTTTTTGAGCTTGAAATCACCCAATTTCTTTATCTCGAGGTCAGATCTACATTCTAATCTCATTATTTTTTATTTTCACCATGGATTTTGCTCTCACTATGAAAAACCAAAATTTTGAAAAAAATTTTGATTTTTCAGTTTACATCCATGAATTTAAAGCATTTTAAGTTTAAAAAGCTTAAATTAGTTTATTTTCCTAGATCCATTGAATTTATTTTGCGTTTCTATTTTCACATTTAGATGGCACCAAAATCTAAGCGAAGAAAGGAACGAGAAAATTTTGATCGTAGCAAGTTCGTCACTGCTGCTATACACTTCCGATACAATGATTTTGCTATGAATCGGAAATTTATGTCGAAGCAAAGTTTTATAATCCTGGAGAAAGAATTGAGGAGACTCGTTGCGCTCAACTGGGAACGATTATGCTATTTCACTATTGTTGCCATTATCCTGGTTGTTAGAGAGTTTTATGCTAATTTCATGGATGCGGAAGAATATAAGATTATAGTTCGAGGAGTTGGAGTAAGATTCACTTCTGAACGAATCAATATTTTCTATGGCCTGTCGCCAAACATAGAGTGTTATTACTCAAGATTATCTCCATCTGAGAGAGATTTAGATATGATCATTGCCTAACTGACTGATAGTACTGGAGCCAGGAAGATTCGGAACGGAGAAAGGGTAAATTTTTCATCTTCTAAGCTTAATGGTGTTTCAAAGGCATGACACTACTTTATTTCTGCTCATCTCCTTCAATCCAATCACTTGAGGAAAGTTACTAAAGATAAAGCTATTCTCAACTACTACATTCAAGAGAGGAAGTCTATTGATGTAGGGAACATTATTTATGATTCTATAGAGGATACTGCTCGTTCTAGTACTTCCATTGGAGTTGGTTTTTCATCTCTGATATATTCTCTAGGTCAAAGTGTTGGAGTAGTTGCTGAGCTTTCTGAGGAAAAGCTCAAGTCGACATAGCCTATAGGAAGAGAAAGCATCAGCATTTATGATCGACTGCGAGGTAAGAGTTCTACTGCACCTTCTGGTTCATTACATACTTCAGGTAGAGCTTGTACTTCTAGACCATGTACTTCTGCTGAGCCATCATCTACTTTTTGGGAAACCATGCATGATCAGTTTATAGAGCAGCAACATGAGTTATTCTTAACTCACTGTAGAGTAGATACGATAGATAAGAAGATTGATCTTCTTTCCGAGTATACACAAAGAAAGAGTGATTACGATGCTTGAGTATTCGTAGTCTTTAGTGAGATTTCTGAAGGGTGAGCACGATGTTCTGTTCCCTACTTGTCCCAGATTTTCACCATATGTTGATCCAAAGGATTGGAGTTTTCTTTTGGTGATGACGATGATGAAGCTACAGACAGTGATCAGTAGCTTGAATTATCTCCAGAGATTGTTGATTCTGTTTTTAATGTGTTTTCCTGTTTCTTGTGCTGTTTATTGTGATATTATTTGTTAGTGTTTATGTGAACATTTTATTTTAAAACTGTTTTTAGATTATCTGATGAGTTTTTAAGACTGAAATGTGAATGAATTTCTATAAAAGTTTATTTTTGTTTCAGCCTACTGTTTAGTGTTCATGAATAGTTAGTAAATTTTCATGTTCAAAAACAAAAAAAAAAGAATTTTTTTAGAAATTAACTCCTGCTCTGCAAAACTTTTCTATATATACTTAATCATTTATATTATATTCAAATTGAAGCATGTGTAAAAGTAGAAGTTAGTTTTTCCTTACTACATCATTATTGTGCTAGATTAATTCCTGATTATTTCTTTCTCTCATGCTTTAGAAAATTTCATGATTCATATTTATACTAAAGCTGAAGTTTGGGGGAAGGGAAAACATGTATCAAATTTAAATATTATTTGTCCTTAATGAACTAATATTTTCTTTAAAAATATATTAACATAACATACGGAATGAAAAATTTGTTTAAGATTACCTAAATTTTCGAATTTATAAACAATTTAGTAAACTTAACTAAAACTTTAAAATTTTTGGTTGATTTTAAGAATAGACTTATTTAGCTTAAAGAATAATAAGTTCCAAATTTTTCTATTTATAGTAAAGAGAATTGTACTTTTTAAATACTAAGGAATCAAGATTATTGCTTGAAAAGAAAAGATTGAAATAAGTTTTGAAAAATAATAAATTATTAATGTTATATTCATTAAGTAAGAATGTATAAGTTTTTGAAAATAAATTAAGGATAATGAAGTTCAAAATCATTAACAGGCTATCCAAAAATAGTAATCCTCACTTAAAAAAAACGAAAAGAAGAAGAGAAAAAAAAAAGAAAAGAAAGAAAAGAAAGTGAGGAGAAACTTGAGGAAATGCCTAATAAAAAATTGGTTTCACTTGAATTACCTTATAAGAAGAAAACTGATTACATTTTTGAACTTAATTTCTATGTACATATATTTTTACTAGAAAAATATTTCATGAAAATCTTTTTCTTGTAAATATTCTATGAGACCTTGATATGATAAACTACAATTACTCTTAAAATAAATGAAAAATTGGATGTCTTATGATTTGGTAGTTAAATATTCTTAAATTCTTGAAATTAAACTTAATTGGTTAATGATTTACTAAAGCATTTACAAAACCAAAAATTACATTGAATCTTAAATATTTTTACTTCGTTCCAAATGTTATCTATTTTATGTAATTAAAAGGGTTACTTGAGGACAGGTAACATTTAAGTTTGGGGGAATTTGATCAACCTAAAAAATACCTATTTTTATGCCTTATTTATGGCTCAATTCTTAAAGATATAATGCTTTAATGAAAGGTATTTTTATATTTTTGGATGTAGATGATTTAAAAAGAGTCTAAGAAAGAAAAAAAAGGAAAAATGATCAAAAAGGAGCGAAAATGGAGCTTATGGAGCAAAATTTTAGAATTATTGGCCTGACGCCTGGGCGCCAGAATCCGGCGTCTAAGAACCAGTTTGATACAGACGCTGTCAAGTTTTTTTAATGACTTTGGGCAGTTATTTTGACGGTGTTAAGTTGTTATTGGATCTTCTAGAAGAGTGGAAGTTACTCCTAATATATATAACATGTGACACAATGTATTTGGACATAAGAAAACGTTCTGGATCGTGAAGACGTGTGACGCAAAGTGAAGAGGTGTAAAAGACCTGGTCATGGAGTCCGGAGCCTAGGTGCCAGATCCTAGCGCCTAGGTGTGATAGTTACCTTCTACAAGATACATTAAATTTGGTCGAATTTTGAAGAGTTGCCTTAAACAACCTCTAGTCAAATTCAGAGCTCTATAAATAGGAGCCCATTCTACAGAGAAAATTGTACCAAACCCCCCCTCTTAGTACACATACCCATTTTAGTATCTTCTCTCTCATTTCTAGTTTTATTTATTCTCTTCCATACTTAGGGTGCAACTTTATTTTGTATCTAGTGAGTTTATTTTTAGTGTTTATTTTGTGTTATTGCTGTTGGAGTCTTTCATCATTGCTTTGGAGTCAGTAGAAGTCAGCATATCACTTGAAGGAACACTTCAGATAAGTATTTGTACTTTGGTTCAAAGTTTTATAAATATTTTGTGTTGTGTTATTTTAATGTGTTCTGAGTAGTTAGTTATCTTTCTCCTCTCAACTATGAAAAGATTATAAATTAATTAAATTTTGTAGGAGAATTAAATATAAAATATTTTAAAACATTGTGATGATATTAATACCTGATCTTAGTTTACTTTTTAAATTTGTCATTTAATTTGTTAAAATCTATTGAAGAATTTTGAGACCTATCCTGAGATACATTCTTAACTAGTAGATATCACATGAATCCTTAGGTAATCGTAGGCGATACACAGATTATTTAAGGTGAAGTGCAAATAAATAGGAAGATAATATTTATTGGGCATAAAATTAATTAGTTTTTAGAGTGACAGACTAAATTCTATTAATTTGGTTTATAGAAAGGTACCGGGGCACTGGTAGGGCCGACCATAGCTACCCTTGGACATCTAGTAGTGTGATCCTAGATTAACCCATTCTACTAATAAAAGATCCTGAGCCTATCTATAGATTAGTCAATGTTCTTTGCACCTGGACTAAAAGGTAAAGAATATGAATGCTTCTATTTGGCACAATACCATAATCATAATTCCTTACAAAAGATAATTATTCTATAATTCATGGATTAGTTCAAAAAGGAGAGTCATTTTTGTACTTGCATTAAATTTTAATTACTGCTTACTTTACTTTACTGCTTACTTGCTTTTAGTAAAAATTGTTAGCAAATTAAGTTTATATATATATATATATATATATATATATATATATATATATATATATATATATATAAAGAAAAAATAATTATTTATAAATTGCTTTTGAAAATTCCAAAATATTACTTATATTTCTTACTTTTTATAAATTAACTATCCCTGTGGGATCGATAACCAGGACTCCACTAGAGCCCTGTATTACTTGAACGATACATATACTTGCATTTAAAATTGTGACTTTTACAATAATAAAATCTAAATATAAAATTATAAAAGTAAACCTCGCACATCAAGTTTTTGAAGTCATTTACCAAAAATTAAATATTCTAAAAAGTGGTTTCAATTTCTTATATTTTAAAGCATATATAAAGTCGCATCGCATCATGTAATCTCTTAGTGGTCTGGGTTGGTGTTCATTTTCTATTCCTTGGTTGTTGTTTTCCATTATATTAGGATTTCTAGGTTCTTTTCTCAGTTTTCAAATTCTCCTAACAGTGCGTTCTAATTCAGAATCGTAGGGTATAAGATTTTTAGGTCAAAATTTACCCATACAATCGAAACCAGTACACAGAAAAATAGTTTACTAAATATTAAATTAAGTTGCAAATTCTATTAAAAAGTTTTCTAATTGTCCTAAATTTTCTGTTACTCTAATTATGTTATATCCCCGGCAACAGCACCAAAAACTTGAACCACTCCGCACACTTTGTGTAAACTTAATATGGCTAGAATTTGATTTAAAAGTGTATAAAGATATTCAATAATGGCAGAGTTACTTTTATCAACGTAAGTATATGTATCACTCAAGTAATATATGACTCTAATGGAGTCCTAGATATCGATCGCACAGGGATATTTCAGAGGCTATGAACTAGGATTATAGAAACCAATTTAGAATCACAACCTTATAAATCGAATTGCCTATCTGTCACTAATATGCAATCGTAAATAAGATGGAACTTTAATAAACTAATTATACTAACCATTAACTAATTTACTGATAAAGTGAGGTTTAATATATAAGCAAGAATCCTTCTCCTTATTAAGAAATTTAAGTGAATGGATAATTACAATTAGTTTAAAACTGTGTTGTGCTAAATAGGAGCATACCTATTCTTTACCCTTTGGTCCAGACATAAAGAACATTGACTAATCCTATGCTTGGTTGTTGAATCTACGGCTAGGCTGGGAGGATACCGGCTCTCACTTTGGAGCTTCCACGTTCCCCTCACCTGAGGGCTAATGATCACAGAAAAATATATTAAGAAATTCATACCCATTTTTTATGAAATTGCACTTTAAAGAAAGGTATTTTCTTCATTTATTGCAGGAATGAAGATTTATAAATGATGAAAGCAAAAAACATGAAATGGAGCGAATTTGGATCAATAAAGGAAGAAATTCATGCAAAATGAACTAAGTCGCTCACGGCGAGATCATGAGGAGAATTTTTTAAGGATTTGCAGCTACCTCACCGACAGCGAGCCCGAGCCCGCCGACGGCGAGATCACCCAGTTTGGAGACCTTCTAGAAGCCCCGCTGACGGCGAGGTCATTTCTCGCCGACAGCGAGACAGTTCAAAATGCTACATACATTGAACCTGGACGCTTTTTGAAGAGGTGTTTAAGCACACCTTGGACCTTTGTCTACCTCTATAAATAGAGGATGAATTTTAGGATGTAGGGTGTCAATTTGAGAGAGTCTTAGCGTCTATTTGGTGTCAATTTGAGAGAGTCTTAGTGTCTATTTGGTGTCTATTTGAGAGAGACTTAGTGTCTACTTGGTGTCTATTTTAAGAGTTTTAGTAAGTGTAATTAGTGAGTTTAGAAGTATGCTGTACTAGAAGGAAAAGTCAAAGGAACTTCAAGGAGTCTGCTTAAGGAGGAAATCGAGATAAGTATCTTTGTTTATTGTTGTTAACTTTAAATTAAATCCATGCTTGGTTTAATTTCCATGCATTTTGAGTAGTTTTCTTAGTCTTTCTCCTTGTTTATGAAGTTATGTGAATAGATGAAATTAAATAGAAGTGCCTAATTTATTAGAATAAATTGTGATAATTTTTACTTAAAACTTAATTTACTTTTCAATCTCGCCCATTGATTTGTTATAATATGTTGAATTATCAACTATAGTAAAGATTACATCCAATATTCAGGGAAGTCAAAAGCCTTGGAAGGAGGGTGCAAATAAATAGGGAAATATTATTTATCGGACGTAAAATTGGACATTTTAGTGTGTAGACTAAAATATTCTATTTGAATTCATCATTCACTTAATTTTGTAAAAAGAAGGAGAAGGATACTTTTTCTGAAATCTTTAAATCAACATTATTTAAAGCATTAGTTTACTTTAGTTCGCTTTAGTTACGTATTCTAAATTTTTGTATATAATATTAGTAAGTAAATACTTTTAAATTTAGCTGTTACAAATCTTTTAAAACTTCCCTTTAGGATCGATAACCAGGACTCCACTAGAGCACTGTATTACTTGATACGATACGTATAGTTGCGTGGAATCCACATTATACATTCCATCATAAAATAAAATATATATATATGATGGAGGAGAGAGAAGCTCCGGGTTTTATGGAGGGAATTGAAGGTGATTTCTTCTTTTGAATTTGTTTCCTGTTTCTGATTCTTCTCAATTTGATCTCTGATTTCTGAATTATTACTTTGAATTCTTAATTCGATTTCGGGTCTGTTTTTTTCATTTTTCTGGATCTTCTTGAAGTGGTTTCTATTTCGGGTTCTTGATTTTCTTCTCTAGCTTATTTCTGATCCTTACTGTTGTCTATGGACAATCTGCCTCCCAAAGCTTCTTTTCTGGAAATTGTTAGTGGTGGATTTGTAAATCAACATGATAAATTAACCTTTCCTCAAAATTATCATGACTCGGCTGCTGGATGTGGCAACTGTCCATTTATTAAACAGGTGGTAAAGAAAGGTGGTAAAGCGGCCCTCATCTTCTCTGATAATGAATTGTCTTCCTTGTTGGATTTGCATAAATTCACACTGATTGGTAAATTTCAATATGGGCATCCTAGGATGGAGCTTATAAGGAAATATTTTGAAGATTTTAAATTTAAGGGTAATTGGAAGGTTGGTTTATTTGATGGTAGACATATAATGATCCATCTATCTAAAGAAGAAGACTATGCTAATTTATTCTCCAAGAAAGTGATTATGATTGAAGGGAAATACATGAAGATCTTGAAATGGTCTCCTGATTTTGATCCAAATCAAGAAGCACCTATTGTTCCTGTTTGGGTTAGATTACCCAATCTGAAACTTCATTTCTTTAATCATCAAGTAATTTATGCAATTGGGACTACTATTGGAAGGCCCTTGAAACTTGATATGTCTACTTTTAACTTATCTAGGCCTTCTTTGGCCGGAATCCCGGTTGAGAGAGACATTACTCTACCCGATATTGAGGAAATTTGGCTCGGGTCCCCTCATAATGGATATTGGCAACAGATTATTATGGAGCAGAAGCCTAAATATTGTTATCACTGTAAGATGTTTGGTCATTCCAAGGAAAATTGTTATAGATTACAGCCAAACTTAAAGACTTTTAAAGCTGCTGGTAATAATGATAAGGGTATTGCTGCTGTTATCAACATAGCTGCAGTAAATTCATATAAGTATAATATTCAGAAATCATCTTCTACAGTAATTAATATAGCTGATGATGTGGTGTTACCTGCTGCTGAAATTCCTTTGTCTGATAGAAATATTTCGATGTTGCTCGAGACTAAAGTCGTTCGAAGGATTTATCCGAGGTAGTTATTAATATGGTCGAGGTTCCTATCATTCAGCATAAAAATGATGATATGGATACTCAAATTGATATGGGTACTCAAATTGATGTAAATCGGAATTTATTAATTAATCTTTCTTCTTCTAAAGAGCTTAATGATATGGGTATTCAAGCCGATAATATGGGAGTGAACTCATCTCAAGACTGCAATATCGAGCCTGCCACTATGCTTCGTGGAGGTCGACATTGATAAAGCCCTTCCTAAAAAAACAAATTATCCTATTTTCCAGTGTAATGTACAGGAGGGTGATGCAGTTTTTACAATTACAGCTAATGTAGCAAAAGATCTGAACAATGATTGGGTTGATCAGAAGAGCAAAAAGAAATCTTTGGAGCTTAGGAATCTTTCTGAATCAAATATTATTCCTACAATTGCTTCTTCTTCTACTAGGCTTACAAGAGGAGGAAGATCTTTTGCCAATGATTAAATTTTTGTGTTGGAATATTAGGGGGGTGGCAAATCCTGGCTCCCTTAATAGACTTTTAAATCTTAACAGGATACATTAGTTTTGGGTAATGGTTCTACTTGAACCATCGGTAAAGTCAAATTTTGACAGCATTCTATAAAAGATTTCAAGGATATAAATTTTTCTTTAACTCTTCTAACAAGATTTGGCTAATGCTGTAGGAAAGAGTTAAAAATAGATATTATTCAAGATCATTGTCAATTTTTTCATTTCCATTTTGAGATTGAAGCGATGTCAGTAGCTTTTGCTACATTTCGTATATGCTTCTTCTTTTATAACTGAGAAAAAGGAGTTATGGGATCGGTTACATTCTATTAGTCTGAATATTAAAAAAGCTTGGATGGTTGGTGGTGATTTTAACTCAATTGCTCACCCTAGTGAGAAAAAGGAGGCGTAAATCCTAGGGTACAGGATTTATTAAATTTTTCAAATAATATTAAAGATGCTGGTCTCTTTGATATTGGATTTGAGGGGTCTTCTTTTACATGTAAAAGAGGTTTGATTTATGAAAGAATTGATAGAATTCTAGTTAATAAAGAATGGATGGAGCTGTTTTCCATATCAAAGTAAAGCACCTGGTTAGATTGGGGTCGGATCATGCCCCTTTGTTAACTATTTTCTCTAATATTTCTGTAGTCAAGAAGAAAACTTTTAGATATCTAAATGTCTGGCATTCTCATCCTACTTATAAAAAATTAATTGAAGTGAATTGGGTTTGCCCGAGTGTGTCGGCATATTTTTAGGTTGTGTGTTTTATTTTGAAAAGGGGGTCGCCTAACAGAAGTTGTCGGTGAACTTTTAATTTAGTTTAAATAAATGATTTGAAAAGTAGTATTTGATTTTGAAAATAATTTTAAATTTGAAGGTTTTAAGATATGAGATTAAACCGATCTCACATCCCAAATAGTTTACATAAACGAGCACCGCACCACAATCCGTGTGTTGACCTCATTTTTGATGAGGTCTTCTCTTCTTCTCTTTAGTACTTAGGATCTAGCCTTAGGCTTTTCCTTTTACCATCTTAGAGGACTAGAATTGGGACCCACCTTTTAGAAATTCAAACCACTTCTTAACTCCCTACAAACTCCACAAACTTGACTGTAAACCCCTAATCACCTAGAGGGTTGAAATCAAATGTGGAAGTTTAAAGGATGAGTTCCTATAGGACTCTTTGGCCTTAGGATCGCCCCGGGTAGCACTAGTGCAGTGAAGGGGCTGACTTACACACACCACACTTATACACTACACCTACACACTACACTTCCACATACCTCATAAAACCACACCCATACCTAACTTGACCTCCTGACTCATGTAGGTGATCCACATGGATGATCCTTAACCCCTAAGCCCTTGGCTAATAGGGTTAGGAACAACATAGTGAATGCCTCAAATGGGTCCCTTCATGGCTCATATGGGCTTGATATGGCTTCATGGCTCAACCAAAATGATTTCTTTCCACTTACATCCACCCAATCTTTAATTTCCTAAATTTTCAATTTTTGACCCCCGAGACCCTACACCCGCTTAGCCTACCCAAAACCCTTAAAATTACCCAAATTTCTCAAAAATTTCCAAATTACCCAAAATTCTCCAAAATCATTCCCAAACATTTCCAAATCACTTAAACTGATCATCCATACCCAAAAATACCAAAAATTCCAAAAATACCTCCCAATACCCTCCAAATACCCAAAATACCCCTCTTGGCCTAAAAATCAAAAAATTCAGAAAATTCCCAGAAAATTCCAGAAAATCCCACATATTCCCAATTTCATTTTGTCCAACTACACCATGGGCCAGTTTTGTCAATTTACCCTACTTTTGTCAAAACCCCCAATTTGACCCATTTTAACCCTAAGTGAACCCAATGTAAAACCAAACCTACCCAATTGACCCCAATTTTGGTCCAATTCAATTCTAAACTTCAATTCAACATTCCCAACACCAATCTAGACCAAATCCAACCCCAATTTGATTGACATTTGGATCCAATCTCACTTTTGGCCTTAAAGCCCAATTTGGACCCATGACCTAAACCTAACCCAAACTCACCCAACTCAATTCCAATTAACCCCAAATCTTTTCTAAATCTTCCTTAACATTCCCACAAACAAAATACTAACATGATTTGCCCAAAATTTAGACCCAAACCCCACTCAAACTCAACCCGAGGTTAAAAGGCCCATTTTCGACCTAAACCCAAACCTAACCCAAATGAGCCCAAACCCCAAAATCAAAGCCCAACCAAAGTCAAAACCTCTTTGAAACACTCCCATAAACATTTCTCAACATTGATTTTATATCAATTTCAACCCTAGCCCAACATTAGCCCAACTTGGCCCACTTGGACCTACATAGGCCCACTTACCAAATAAACCCAAATTCTAACCAATTCAACTCCAAATCACATCAAATTAATTCCAAGCCCTTCATAGAACATCCCTAAACCAATTATGACATTTATTTGACAAAGTTCTTCACAAAATTTTTACCCAAATGCCCATCCTAAAATCAAAAGCCCATTTCCCTTAAACTTTCCTAAAAGCCCACTCCCTTCAAATTCAAAAGCCCAAATTCATCCAAAGCCCACATGACACTTACTTTCATCATCCATTTAATCAAAATTGTCCCTAAGTTCCAAAATCATCAATCAAATAATTCCAAATCAAGCCACATGCCAAATCACCCCAAAATATCTAAAATTCTTAAAACCCATTTTTATGAAATTGACCCAACCTTTTCCCAAGCTAAATGGAGCCATGGAGCCATGCACAAGCCATATGCAAGCCATGAGAGCCTCTTTACATGTCACCATGCCATTTTGGGCAAAAGGAGGAGACTCTTTCTTTAATTCCTAAAGGTGATTAACCACTCCCATGATTCCCCTTAACCATGCTTATGCCTAATTGTGCTTGGATGGTGACTTGACCCTACTGATTATGCTGAGCCAAATCACTTTTCCCTCAGCCAAAACCAGGCCTCGGGTGGTGCACCTAGTCCAAATGGGTGGGTTGACCCATTTAGGTTCAAATTTAGCCATGCCCCCATTCCATCTAAATCAAACCCTTTACACATGGCCAATGCTTAATCGATTGCACTAAGCCCCGACCCGACCTCCCCGACCAAGATGGTGACCGATGCACGGCCGGCGGCCACCGTGCCGCCGGAAAATACCATGGCCGAGAGCTCACATGTGAGCCAACATCGAAATTCTCACTTGCCGAGCCGGCCCATGCCTAGTGGTCACCATGGTCGTTCTTCTCCTCACCAGAGCAGTCGATCCCATGCCTCAACTCCCCCAGGAGGCCCTCCACCCTCTCCTATTTAAACTCCACCCCTCTCGGCCATGAAAAAAGCTAAGCACAAACCTTGCCAAAACTCGCCAAAATTGTTCCGGACTCCTCCCCATACACGAGCACTTGATCCCAGGTGAGATCCCCCGCCATTTCTCCTCCGCGAGCTCAATTTCGAGTTGAAATTCCACCCAAAACCGGGACACTTCTCCACAGTGAGCCAATTCCTAAATTGATTGGTTCTACACCTTCACCGGACCAAGGAAGGTGTCCACCGAGTAAAAGCCCCATCTCCGGGCCACCCAGGTTGCTCCAGCCTCCAAGCTTTGTGATCGGGCTTGGTCAAAATCACATCCGGACAATTCACCAGACCAGGAGACTTCATCTGGAGCTTGCTAGGATCCAATCGAAGGTACAACAACTCTCAGATTGAAGCCACACTTCTCTGAGCAAAGGTATGAGCTAATTCTTCATCCCGATCTTCTGGAGATTCTCCATTTCAAATGCCTTATTTTCAATGCATGTTAATCAGTATAGATGTGTTCGTCTCTTCAAGACGAATCCATAGAGCATAAGAACATAAAAATCCATTGAGTATCGAGTGAGATCTTAGGGATTTAGTGTGGACGGCTCTCGGGTAAGGACGCTCGGGGACGATGAATGGATGCCGTCCATTCAATACACGCGCGGACGAACGGCTCGGATGGCGTCGGACCGGAGACGGTACGAGAACCGCGGGGCCCGGGCTGGCGACTCGGGTGGCGGCGTCGAATGGGAGCGCGACGCGTGTGCGTTCGGAGCCGCCGAGGTTGACGCGGCGCCGTGTGGATAAATAAAAAATTAGGATATTTTTCTATTTATTTAATTCCCTAAACTTCAAAAATTCATATCTCTGTGTAGAAAAATCAGAAAAATAAAATAAAAATACCCTCTTGCTCGGTGAACGAGAGGAGAATAATGTGGAAAAGAAATCATTTAATTTCATCAAGTATTTTATTTTTTATAATTTATTTACTCTCTGCATTATTTTAATTCTCCATGCATGCATACAATTCACCATGGCATGAGACCATAGGGCTTTTGAAGCCTCTGAATTTGGGAACATTCCCTGAATTTTCAAAAGTCAGAGGCCATCCCTATGAAAAGTTATTGATTTTTCAAATTCAGGTTACTATTTTGAGTATTTTAATTCCAATAAATAGCATGTTGTGAAATAAATTCTAGGAAAATTTGATGATGTTCCTTATGACCAGAGAACCCTAGGAAAAATAGGTTTTGAAATAGTTCATTTAAAACAACCCTAATTGGCTTAAACACCCAAAATAGGTCTCTAATTAATTTGAGCTAACCATACATCAAATTGACTTGAAATCAATTCTCCATCGACCTTCAGAATCAGAGGAACCCATCATAAAAATTTGAGGTCAATTGGACTTGGTTAGCCCCACTAATTGGGTTGATTAAGCCACTTAGTTATTTTAAACTTTAAAAATTCATAACTTTTAAAATACTTTTTAAAAATTCACCAATTGGTTTTGGAGCCTCTCTGATATTAGGGGAATTTAAGAAAATTAAATTTTCAATTTTCTAAAAAAAGTTGATTTTTAATATTATTTTAATATTTTAATAATTAAAAATTAATAAAAATCACAAAAATAATAAAATTCACCAAAATGTCACATTTTGAATTTTAATCACTTAGGAACAAACCCCACATTTTTCTTAGGTCTATTTAGTGAGATATTAAATTTTAAAGCTCTAAGGTAATTTTAAAATTAAAAAAATATGTTTTCTAGCTTTTTCACTAAAATAATTATAATAAATCATAGAAAAAATCAGAAAATTGTAAAATTTGCTTCTCTAGTTTCCTTGATATCAGAGAGATTTTTGAAAAATATCAAATCCATTTTTCAACATTTATTTTATTTTTAAATTAATTAACGAGTCAAAACTTAAAATAATTATAATAAAAATAATATAATTCAAAAAATCACCAAAATTGGTCCAAGTGGTCCTCTTGTCATTAGAAATGTCCCCTAATTTTCTTAAGGACAGAAACTTTCCCTTGGTCATGTTATTAGATTTTCCTTGGAAATCTCTATTTTCTACCAAAAATAATTATATAAATAAATTAAATACAGAAAAATCACATTTTCTCCCCTCATGTCTTTATTGACATATGAGTGAAGTCACATAAAAATTTCAAGTTCATTTGAGTTCAATTTAGTGAGTTATGAAATTATTAAGCTTAAAGGGTAAAGTGGTAATTAAAATTTTAATTCTTAATTAAAACTTTAGGTTTAAAAAAAATTAATAAGTAAAATATTTGATCCTAATCTGATTTGGATGATTGAAATTTAAATAATTAAAGGGTAGAAACCCATTAAATAATTTTAAAATAATTAAACTTTAATTAAATAATGGATTAAATTTGGAAGAATAATAAAATTGGAATTATTAAAATAGGGATATTATTAGGAAGAAATTTATTCTTTAATTTAAAAATCCCTAAATTAATCATCTCATTAATATTCAATTCTTAATTAAAATGATAACTCAAAATTCAAAATATTAAAAGACTTAATCATCAAACTAAAATTAAATTATTAAACTCTTTTAAAAAAAATTCAATTAAAATTAAAAAAATAAAATTAAATTAAAATTAAATTAAATTAAATAAATTAAATTAAATTAAATAATTAAATTAAATAATTAAATTAAATTAAATTAAATTAAATCAAATTAAATTAAAATTAAATCAAATCAAATTAATTAAATATCAAATCAAATTAAATTGAACTATATTGAATTAAATTAAATTAAAACTCAATTAAATTAAATTAAATATAACATCACTAAAGACATAAAGAATTCAAAATAAATCTAAAATAACTTGAACACTATTCCAAATTTAAACCCATTAACTTAAATCAAATCATTTGAATACCAATTTACCCTCGAAAGCTTTAGTTATCATAACTCCTAAATAGGACATTAAATGAAATGTTACTTCACTTATAGGATATTCAAATGTCCTAGTTCACTGAGCAAGATAACAATAAAACTTGAAATTCTTGGACGATTAATTCATTTGTATAATTAAATTCATTTGGACTTAAAACAATCCTAGAAATATTGAAAAGATGTTTAAGATTCCTCTTAAGCACTTCCTCGATATGATAGGACATTTATAAGAACAAATTGGACTTAATCGTTCTTTGATGAAGAAAATCGTCCTCAAACCAAAATACAAAGAACCTGAGACGTCATAGGAGATGACTAGCTATAAGATTAGGAATTTGGTAGAAAACCATAACCCTTCCATTAGCTTTACCTAGGAACTTGCTTAAATATTCTAATTGTGTTTTAAGTGTAGCTTGGGATGACGGGAAGACCCTCCAGGTACGCTTTTATTTTATTGCAATTTACTTTCTTGCAATTTACTTTCCTGCAATTTACTTTCTTGCAAATGTACTTTATTTTTCTTGCATGATAAAACAACAGATTGCATGAAAACCCACACCTTTAGGATAGACCCTAAAACTGAAACCAAATTAAGTTAAAAGTCATTGCAAGATAAAATTCACCGCCACAACATTTCAAAATATAAAACAACTCAAAATTTAATCACAAACGGAACACAAAACTACGATTGCAACTAAATTAAAACGTCCCGTTGGATGATCGGGAATACCTCGGATGATGTAACCTACGTGTTGCTTAACGGGATTTCCCACGATCTAAATGAAAGTGTGGAACTCATTCGGTTGATTTTAGCAAATTCATCTGGACTAAGTGAATCCGATAAAAATAATGATGCCGGAAGGATGGAACCGTGGGATCTTAACCGGTGTCGTTATAATCAACTTTAAGATTTGTTTTAATCAAAATACAAAAAACACTTGGAAAATTAAGACTTCTCTAAACCAAAACACTTTTCTCATCTCCTGATTTATGATTTCTAAAACTAAACCTCTGCAACAACAAGGAGCTCAGAGCATGGTGGGCAGCACGACCATCGTCATCAGCAAAACTTGAGTCTACTTCAGCAAAACTTTCCTAGAGTTAAATAACAAAGCCATAAGACTTTGAGGTAGTTTGCCTAGTGCAACATAAATCCTCAATTCTTCGTTAGGCGCTTGCATTGCAAATTAAGCCCTAACCGGCCTTAGGATTTCGAGGTAGTCGTCCGGTACGACAATAAACCCTCACATCTTCGAGGCTATTTGTATGATTCTATCATATAAATATAATTCCTAATTAATTAAAATTGACAAAATCAAAACTTTTAAATAAACATTAGGATTTTCCTAAATCTAAGCCAAACAATAGGATAGTCGGGAAATTACCGAAGTTCACTTCGAATCTGTGATTTCTCCTACTTTTCTTCCTTTGGATTCACAAAACAAAATGTTCCAAGTTTGATCTATTCCCTATTGAAATTCCAAAATTCAATCCCTGAAAACTTAAACTTTGAAATCCTCGAGAGAGAATTATTGATTATTATCGAGAGTTTTCTTAGGTGATTCCCGTCACTTAAGATGTAATTAACTATAGGGGCTTGCCCTTATAGGGAATTTTGAAGAACCCAGGTAATATAAACCCTATTTAATGTTTTCATATTAAGCAGGGGAATTTTGTCGGCTTATAAAATTGGTTCGCAGACCAAACGGGTGTCACAAATCTTCTAGTTTATTTAATCGAGCCCCACCGTCAAGCAGTGTGTCTATCCTTAGGGATAGATACACGGTTTGTGGTGCGGTGCTCGTTTATATAAACTATTTTAAACATTTCCCAACATTAATTTTACATCAATTTCAACATAGCCCAACATTGGCCCAAGTGCTTCATTTGACCTACATTGGCCCATTTACCAAATCAACCCAAATTCAACCCGATTCAAACCCAAATCACTCGAACTTGTTTTGAATCAATCATGACACATCCTTAGACAAAACTCGGCTTATTTATTTGGCATGACCCTTTGCAGATTTTCTATTGAAAAGCCCATTTTCAAACCTAAAGGCCCACTTTCTTAAACCACTTTAAATGCCCACCCAAGACCATTTCAAAAGCCCAATTTTTCAATCCAAAGCCCACATGACATTTCTCCACATCATCCATTTAATCAAAATCACCCCTAAGTTTCAAAATCATCATTGAACCATTCTAAATCGAAGCTTCATGAAAATTCTCACTTAAAATACCAAAATTCCTAAATTATACTTCCATGAAATTGACCAAGCTTTATCCTAAGCCATAGGCAAGCCAGCAAGCCATGCATGAGCCCCATAGGAGCCATGAGAGCCATGGAATCCACTTTCCACCTCACCCAAAACCATTAATAGCGAGGGGATCTCTTTCTTAAACCTTTTTTAAACCCTTTTACCTTAAACATGATACACTCTAAACCATACTTTGCCACCTAATCCTTGATGTGGACTTCACTACCTTTGGTAGGTTGACTCACATGATCCTTCCGGCCAAAACCCGAACTTGGAAGGGTGCACCAAACCCAAAATGGTGGGTTGACCCATTTTGGGCCCAAAATGAGCCTCACAGCATTACCATTTTAATCGAGCCCTTTTTACATGTCCATGGCCAATTGAAAGGTTGCACAAACCTCCAGCCACGACCCACCTGGACACAAGGGTGACCCATACTGCCCGCCCAGTAGCACAGGTCTCCAGCACCTACATCGTCTACCTTGGGGAGGAGCCAGTTTGGAATCCCCACTGTTGTTGCCCATCCCGATGGCCATTGTGGCCATTCTTCTCTTGCAGAAGCCGGTAGATCCCAGGTTCTAACTCCCCACAGGGGCTTCTAACGACCTCTCCTATTTAAACACCACCTCTCTCGGCCATGGAGGAGGTCTTTGAATCAACTTATTAAAACTGTTGCCAAAATCCTCCAGTGTTTCTCCCCACACTGAGAGCATTTGATCCCCCACTTGTCTTTCACACAATCCCCACTAATTGAGCTCAATTTTGGAGCTCAATTCTCAGAACTCAAACAGGACACTCCCAAATCCTCACAAAGTCAAATTAAACTCACCTACACCTGCACAAGGTCAAGAAGAGAAGTTCCACGATTGAAAGCCCTCTACGGGCCATAAATACATTCCCGAGACTCCAAGCTTTGTAATCGAGTTTGTGGTCGAAATCATACTGGACAATTCACCGGGCAGGAGACTTCATCTGGAGCTTGTTTGGACTCAACCGAAGGTGACACAACCCTCGGATCGAAGCCACACTTCTACGAGCTAAGGTATGTTAACTCTTTATCCCGAGCCTGCGGAATTTATCTGTTCCAAATGCTTTAATTTCAATGCATGATCACCATATAGATGTGTTCGTCTCTTCAAGGCAGATCCATAGAGCACAAGAACACCAAAATCCGTTAAGTATTGAGTGAGATATTAAGTTTAGTGTGAACGGTTTACGGAGTTGGGAGGCTTGGGGACGATGAACGGATGTCATTCATTTGATACACGCATGGGTGGATGATCCAGGATTGAGTCGTATGAGGAGACGGAGCAAATGCGGCGGACCCCTGGAGGCGGCGAGTCGGATGGGTGAGTCGAATCGAAGCGCCGCGTGGTTTGTTCGGGGATGCTAAGGTTGACGCGGCGCCGATTCGGATAAATAGAAAAATAGGGATTTTCTTATTTATTTAATTCCTAAACTTTGAAAATTCATAACTTTGTGTAGAAAAATCCTAAAAATAAAATAAAAATACCCTCTTGCTCGGTGAACGGAGGAGAATAATGTGGAAAAAGAGAAATCATTTAGTTTCATTAAGTATTTTATTTTTAATGATTTATTTACTCTCTGCATTGTTTTAATTCTCCATGCATATAGGAAATTCACCATGGCATGAGACCATATGGCTTTGAAGCCTGCGAACAGAGACATTTCTGAATTTTCCAAGGTCGAGAGGCCATCCATATGAGAAGTTATTGATTTTTAAATTTATGTTGCTGTTTTGATTATTTTAATTCCAATAATTAGCATGTTGAGAAATAAATTCTAGGAAAATTTGAGTATGTTTTATTTATGACCGAGTTTTATTGAAAATAAGTTTTGAGTTAACTCACTTGGAATAACCCTAATTGGCTTAAACACCCATAATGGAACCTTAATTAATTAGAGCTAATCATACATCAAATTGACTTGAAATCAATTCTCCACTTACCTTTAGGATCAGGGAACCCACCATAAAAGTTTGAAGTCGGTGGACTTGGTTAGCCATTTTATCGAATGGGTTGATTAAGTCATTTAGCCAAACTTAAACTTCAAAAATTCATAACTTTCAAAATACTTTTAAAAAAATTCACTAAATTAGTTTTGGAGCCTCTCTGATATCAGGGGAATTTAAGAAAATTAAAATTGCAATTTTCTAAAAAAGTTGATTTTTTGTATTATTTTAATATTTTTAATAATTAAAAATAATAAAAATCACAAAAATAATAAAATTCACCAAAATGTCATATTTTGAATTTTAATCACTTAGGAACAAAACTCATATTTTTATTAAGTCTCTATGATGAGATATTAAATTTTAAAGCCCTAAGGTAATTTTAAAATTAAAAAAAATTTATTTTCTAGTATTTCCACTAAAATAATTCTAATAAATCAAAGAAAAATCAAGAAAATTATAAAAATTGGTTCTCTGGTTTCCTTGATATCAGAGAGATTTTTTGAAAAAATATAAAATTCATTTTTCTAACCTTTATTTTATTTTTAAATTAATTAATACTCCAAAACTCAAAATAATTATAATAAAAATAATATAATTCAAAAAAATCACCAAAATTTGTCCAAATGGTACTCTGGTCATTAGGACTGTCCATAATTTTCTTAAGGATAGAAACTTTCCTTGGTCATGTTATTAAATTTTCCTTGAAAATTCTTTTTTTTCGACCAAAAATAATTTCATAAATAAGTTAAATACAGAAAAATCACATTTTCTCCTCTAATGTCTTGATTGACATATGAGTGAAGTCACATAAAAATTTCAAATTCATTTAAGCTCAATTTAGTGAGTTATGAAATTAGTAAGTTTAAAGGGCAAAATAATAACTAAAATTTTAACTTATAATTAAAAAATTTTAGGTCTAATTAAAAATTGGGTAAAATATTTGATACTAAGTTGATTTTGGATGTTTGAAACTTAGGTAATTAAAGGAGTAGAAACCTACCAAATAAATTTGAAAGTAATTAAAATAAACCTTAATTAAATAATTGTTTAAACTTGGTAGAATAATTAAAAATTAGAATTATTAAAATAGGGATATTATTAGGAGGAAATTTGTGTGCTTTAATCTAAGAATCCCTAATATTAATCACCTCAATAATATTTAATTCCTAATTAAAATGGTAATCCAAATTCAAAATTTAAAATGCTAAAAGACTTAATCATTAAATAAAATTAAAGTAAATCCTTTTAAAATTTCAATTAATTAATACTTTAACAGTTAAAATTAAATCAATTTTAAAACATAAAAAAAATAAAATATTAAAATTAAAATTAAAAATAAAATTAAGTTAAAATTTAAATTAAATTAAAATCTAAAATAAAATTTAATTAAAATTTAATCGAATTAAAGTTTAAATTAAATTAAATTAAATTAAATTTAAATTTAAATTAAATTAAATTAAATTAAAATAAATTAAATCACATTAAATTAAAACATATTAAATGAAAACATATTAAATTAAATTAAAAAAATATATAAATATATAATAAAAAAAATCGAAGTTAAAATAAAATTAAAAATTAAATTTAATAAAATAAAATTAAATTAAAATTAAAACTAAATCGAATTAAATTAAATTAAAATTAAATTAAATTAAAATTTGAATTAAATATAACATCACTTAAGACATAAAGATTGAAATAAATGCAAAACGATTTGAACCTTTATTCAGTACCACCGGCAATTAATTGAAATTAAATTAAATCATAAAAATCACTTGAGCATTCGATTTGCCCTTAAAAGCTCATGATGTCATAACTCTTAAATGGAGTGTTAAGAGAAGTGTTACTTCACTCATAAGATATTCGAAATGTCTAGTTCTTGACGAAGATAACAAAACTTGAACTCTTGGATGATTGATTCATTGTATAATTAAATTCCCTTTGGACTTAAAAATAATCCACAGAAGTATTGAAAAGATGTTTAAGATTCGTCTTAAGCACTTCCTCGATACGATAGGATGTTTATAGGGCTAAGCCGAACTTAATTGCTCTTTGATGAAGAAAGGAAATCATCCTTAACAAAGCATACAAAGAACCTAGACGTCGTAGGGTAATAGTTATAGGATTAAGGCTTACAGTGACAACTAACCTTCAGCTAACTGCACTAGGAACTTGCTTTAAATGCTTAAATATTAAAATTGTGTTTAAGTGTAGCACGGGATGACGGGAAAGACCCTCCGGGTACGCTTTTATTTCATTACAATTTACCTTCTTGCAAATTATTTTATTGCGATGTCGGCAACTATTTTTAGGTTGTGTGATATTTTGAAAAGGTCTTTAACGAAGTTGGCCGGGAATTTAAATTTTAAATTTGATTTAACTATATATATAATTTAGAAAGTAGTATTTGACTTTGAAAATAATTTTTAAATTTGAAAGTTTTAAGATATGAGATTAAACCGATCTCACATCCCGAATAGTTTATATAAACGAGCACGCACCACAAACGGAAGTGTGCTCATCCTGGGGGGATGATGCCGCCTTGAGGTGGGGCTCGATGTGAAATAAACTAGAAGTTTTGTGACATCCGTTTGATGCAGACAATTTTATAAGCCGACGAATTCACAGCAATATGAAAGTATTAAACGGGGTTTATAAATACACAGGTTCTTTAAAATTCCACATAGAGGCGAAGCCTATAGTTAATTACATCTTAAGTGACGGGAATCACTGAAAACTCTGATAATAACTTGATAATTAACATGCCGAAAATTTTAAGTTTAAGGTTTTGAAAGATTGAATTTTGGAATTTCGATAGGGAATGGATCAAATTTGGAACATTTTGTTTTGTGAATCCGGAAGAAAGGTAGGAGAAATCAACGATTCGAAGTGAACTTGATGTTCAGCCCATCCTGTTTGGCTTGAATTTAGGAAAGTCCTAATGTTTATTTAGTATTTTGATCTTGCCAATTTTAATTAATTAGGGCTTATGTTGTATGATAAAATCAAACGATGCTTTAGAAGATGTGAGGGTTTATTGTCGTATCGGACGACTACCTCGGAATCTAAAGACCGGTTAGGGCTTAATTTGCAATGCAAATGCACAACGAAGAGTTGAGGATTTATGTTGCACTAGGCAAGCTACCTCAGTCTTATGGCTTTGTTGTTTAATTCTAAGAAGGTTTCTTTAGTAGGTTCGAGTTTTTTGCGACGACGATGGCCGTGCGCCCACCATGCTCGAGCTCCTTGTTGTTGCAGAGGTTTAGTTTTAGAAATCATAAATCGGGGGATGAGAAAAGTGTTTTGGTTTAGAGAAGTCTTAATTTTCCGAGTGTTCTTGTATTTGGTCTGCGCTCCTATAAATCTTAAAGTTGATTATAACGACACGGTTAGATCATGCGGTTCCATCCTTCCGGCATCATTATTTTTATCGGATTCACTTAGTCCGGATGAATTTGCTAAACTCGACTGAATGAGTTCCACACTTTCATTTAGACGAGTGGGAAATCCGTTAGCAACACGTAGGTTACATCATCGAGGTATTCACGATCATCCAACGAACGTTTTAATTTAGTTGCAATTGTAGTTTTGTGTTCTGTTTGTGATTAAATTTTGAGTTGTTTTATATTTTGAAATGTTGTGGCGGTGAATTTTATCTTACTGACTGACTTTTTAACTTAGTTTGGTTTCGGTTTAAGATTTATCTAAAGGTGTGGGTTTTCATGCAACGGTTGTTTTATCATGCAAGAAAAGTAAAGTGCATTTGCAATAAGAAGTAAATTGCAAGAAAGTAAATTGCGATAAAATAAAGCGTCTTGGAGGGTCTTCCAGTCATCCCGAGCTACACTTAAAACACAATTAGAATATTTAATAAAGTTCCTAGGTGGTAAGGGAAAGGTTATGGTTTTATACCAAATTCTAATCCTATAGCTAGTCATCTCCTATGGCGATCTAGGTTCTTTGTGTTTTTGTTTGAGGGCGATTTTCTTCATCGAAACGATTAAATCGATTGTTCTTATAAATATCGTATCATATTGAGGAAGTGCTTGAAGAATCTTAGCGTCTTTTCAATATTTTTAGGATTGTTTTAAGTCAAATGAATTTAATTATATAAATATGAATCAATCGTCCGAGGTTTCAAGTTTTGTTAACTTGCCCGGTGAATTAAGACATTTGAATATCTTATGAGTGAAGTAGCACTTCGTTGTGTTTCATTTAGGAGTTATAAGCAATGGCTTCCCAGGTAAATTAGTATTGAAATGATTTGATTTAAGTTAAAGGGTTTAAATTTGGAATAGTGTTGAAGTTGCTTTATATTTAATTTCTTTTATGTCTTAGGCGATGTTATATTTAATTGATTTAATTTAATTGAGTTTTAATTTAACTTAATATAGTTTAATTTAATTTTGATTTGATGTTTAATTAATTTGATTTGATTTAATTTTAATTTAATTTGATTTGATTTAATTTAATTATTTAATTTAATTTAATTTAATTTAATTTAATTTAATTTAATTTAATTTAATTTAATTTAATTTGATTTAATTTAATTTGTTTAATTATTTAATTTAATGCAATTTAATTTAACTTTAATTTAATTTAATTATTTAATTTAATTTAATTTTAATTTAATTTAATTTAATTTTAATTTAATTTAGTTTAATTTTAATTTAGTTTAATTTAATTTAATTTTAATTTAATTTTAATTTACTTTATTTTTAATTTTAATTGAAATTTTTTAAAGAGTTTAATAATTCGATTAAATCTTTTAATGTTTTACATTTGAGTTATCGTTTAATTAAGAATTGAGTATTAATGATATAATTAGTTTAGGGATTTTTAAATTAAAGAATAAATCTCTTCCTAATAAATATCCCTTATTTTTAATAATTGAAATTTATTATTCCTCAATTTAATCTATTATTTAATTAAAGTTTAATCGTTTTAAAATTATTTAATGGGTTTCTACCCTTTAATTATTTAAATTTCAATCATCCAAACCAGATTAAGATCAAATATTTTACTTGTTAATTTTATTAAACCTAAAGTTTTAATTAAGGGTTAAAGATTTTAATTACCATTTTACCCTTTAAGCTTAATAATTTCATAACTCACTAGAGGTGAGCTAGAATGACTTGAAATTTTTATGTGACTTCACTCGTATGTCGAATAAAGACATGAGAGGAGAAAATGTGATTTTTATGTATTTAATTTATTTATATAATTATTTTTTGGTGGAAAATAGAGATTTTCGAGGAAAATTTAATACTTGTGACGAAGGGAAAGTTTCTGTCCTTAAGAAAATTAGGGGACATTTCTAATGACTAGAGAAGCACTTGGACCAATTTTGGTGATTTTTTGAATTATATTATTTTATTATAATTATTTTGAGTTTTGGAGTGTTAATTAATTTAAAAATAAAATAGATGTTGAAAAATGGGTTTATATTTTTTTAAAAATCTCTCTGATATCAAGGAAACCAGAGAAGCAAATTTTGCAATTTTCTGATTTTTCTATGATTTATTATAATTATTTTAGTGAAAATGCTAGAAAATACATTTTTTTTAATTTTAAAATTACCACAGGGCTTTAAAATTGATATCTCACTAAATAGACCTAAGAAAAATGTAGGTTGTTCATAAGTGATTAAAATTCAAAATGTCTTGACATTTTGGTGAATTTTAATATTTTTGTGATTTTTATTATTTTTTAATTATTAAAAATATTAAAATATTATTAAAATCGAAACTTTTTTAGAAAATTGAAATTTTAATTTTCTTAGATTCTCGATATGAGAGAGCTCCAAAACCAATTTGATGGATTTTTAAAAAGTATTTTAGAGAGTTATGAATTTTTAAAGTTTAAAAATGGCTAAATTGACTTAATCGACGATTAGTGAGGTAGCCCAGTCGATTGACCTCAGGTACATGGTGGAGTTCACTTACGTCCACCAAGGTCGGTGGAGAATTGTTTGAAGTCAATTTGATGCATGGTTAATTCTAATTAATTAAAGACTATTTTGGGTGTTTAAGCACGATTAGGGTTGTTTAAATGAACTAAGTCGAAACCTATTTTTTCACAGGTTCTCTGGTCATAGAGAACATCAACAAATTTTCCTAGAATTTATTTCACAACATGTTATTTACTGGAATTAAAATACTCAAAACGGTGACTGAACTTGAAAAATCAAGAACTCTTCATAGGGATGGCCTACGACTTTGGAAAATTCGGGGAATGTTCCCGGAATTCGGAGGCCCAGAAAGCCACATGGTCTCGTACCATGGTGAGCTGTATGCATGCATGGAGAATTGAAACAATACGAGAGAGTAAATAAATCATAAAAAATAAAATATTTGATGAAATTAAGTGATTTCTTTTCCACATTATTCTCCTCTCTTCAACGAGCGAAGGGTATTTTATTTTATTTTTTGATTTTTCTACACGAGATATGAATTTTTGAAGTTTAGGGGAATTAAATAAATAAAAAAATCCTAATTTTCTACTTATCAGGAGTCGGCGCCAACGCATCCTCGGCGGCTCAAGACGCGCGGCGCGCTTCCCATTCGACGCCGCCGCGGGTCGGCGGCCGGGCCGCGGTTCTCGTACGGGTCTCCACGGTCCGACGCGATCCTGGCGGGTCCGATGGCAGCGTGTATTGAATGGACGGCATCCGTTCATCGTCCCCAGTGTTCTCGCCGAGAGCCGTCCACACTAAATCCGCAGATCTCACTCGATTCTCGATGGATTTTCATGTTAGCATACTTTCTATGGATTAAATCTTGAAGAGACGAACGCATCACATACGGTAACATGCATTGAAACTAAGGCATTTGAAATGGAGAATCTTCGGAAGCTCGGGATGGAGAGTTAGCTCATACCTTGGCTCGAGGAGAAGTGTGGCTTGATACGAGAGTTGTTGCACCTTCGATTGGGTCCCGGCAAGCTCCGGATGAAGTCTCCGGTACGGCGAGTGAATTATCTGGATATGATTCCAGCCAGCCGTCCACCAAGCTTGGAGGGAGTGGAGCAGGCGGAATTGCTTTGGAGATGGGGCTTTGATGGTGGACACCTTCCCTTGGTACGAGGTGAAGGTAGAGCCCCCAGTCAATTCGGGGTGGCTCCTTGTGGAGAAGTGTCTGGTTTTGGGTGGAATTTCGGCTACGGGGTGAGCCGAGGAGGAGAAATGGCAAGAAATTCAGCTGGGGATCAAGTGCTACAGGGTGGAGGAGGGTACGGAACAATTTTGGCGAGTTTTGGCGGGGTTTATGCTTCTCTTCTTCTCATGGCCGAGAGGGGTGGAGTTTAAATAGAGGTAGCGTTTGGGGGGGCCTCGAGGGGGGGAGTTAGGGCTTGGGATCGAGTTTGCTGCGAGTGAGGAGAAGAACGGCCATGGTGACTCTTAGGCATGGGGCGGCTACGTAGTGAGAATTTCAATGTTGGCTCACATGTGAGCTCTCGGCCATGGTGTTTTCCGGCGGCACGGTGGCCGGCCGGCCAGCGATGGTCACCATCGAGTCGAGTGGGTCGGGGCTGGAGGTTTGTCTGTCCGATTGGCCGTGGACATGTGTAAAGGCTTTTGATCCGAAGTGGAATGGGGCATGGGCCCCAGGTTGGACCTAAATGGGTCAACCCGCGCATTTGGGCTAGGTGCACCTTCAAGGTGGCTTTGGATCTTGTGGGGGATCGAAGGGATCGAGTTTGGTTTGGCGTAGGAGAAGTCTCCCGTCGAATATGTTGAGTTAAATTTAAGTTTAGGTGAAACATGATTAAAGTAATGAGCTTTAGGGATTAAGGAAAGCCCCCCTCTTCTTACCCAATATGGCATGGTGGAGTGTCCAAAGCTCTCATGGCTCACATGTGGCTCATGCATGGCTTCATGGCTCACCTTTGGCTTAGCGAAAGTTTGGTGATTTCATAAAGGATTTTAAAGTTTTGGATAATTTGGTGGAAATTTGGATGAAGCATTTAGAATATTTGATCATTGGTTTAGGACTTAGGGATGATTTTAATTGAAAGTATGATGAGGGGAAATGTCATATGGGCTTTGGAAGAATTTTTTTTGGGGTTTTGGACTTGGTGGAAGTGGGCTTTAAAAATGGTTTAAGGAATAGGCCCTTAAGTTTAAAAATGAATTTATGGATGGGAATTTTGTAAAGAGGTTGGGCCAAATAATTGTTGGGTTTAGCTCATGGATGTGTCATGAGTGATTTGAAACAAATTGGGGGTGATTTGGATTTGAATTGGGTTGAATTTGGGTTAGGTTTGGGTTTAGGTCAAAAATGGGCCTTTTAACCTTGGGTTGAGTTTGAGTGGGACTTGGGTCTAAATTTTGGGCAAATCATGCTAGGGTTTTGTTTGTGGGGATGTTAAGGAGGATTTAGAAAAGGTTTGGGGTTAATTGGAGTTGAATTGGGTGAGTTTGAGTTAGGTTTGGGTCATGGGTCCAAATTGGGCTTTAAGGCCAAAAGTGAGATTGGATCCAAATGTCAATCAAATTGGACTTGGATTTGGTCTAGATTGGTATTGGGAATGTTGAATTGAAGTTTAGAATTGAATTGAACCAGAATTTGGGTCAATTGGATAGGTTTGGTTTGACATTGGGTTCACTTTGGGTTAAAATGGGTGAAATTGGGGGTTTTGACAAAAGTACGGTAAATTGACAAAATTGGCCCATGGTGTAGTTGGACAAAATGAAATTGGGAATATTTAGGACTTTCTGGAATTTTCTGGGAATTTTCTGAATTTTTGGATTTTTAGGCCAAGAAGGGTATTTTGGGTATTTGGAGGGTATTGGGAGGTATTTTTGGAATCTTTGGTATTTTTGGGTATGGATGATCAATTTGAGTGATGTGGAGATGTTTGGGATTGATTTTGGAAAATTTTGGGCAATTTGGAAATTTTGCAAAAATTTGGGTAATTTCAAGGGTTTTGGGTAGGTTTAGTAGGTGTAGGGTCCCGAGGGTCAAAAATTGAAAATTTGGGAAATTGAAGATTGGGTGAATCTAGGTGGAAAGAAATCATTTTGGTTGAGCCATGAAGCCATTTCAAGCCCATATGAGCCATGAAAGGACTCATTTGAGGCATTCACTATGTTGTTCCTAACCCTCTTAGCGAGGGCTTAGGGGTTAAGGACCATCCATGTGAATCACCTACATGAGTCGGGAGGTTAAGTTGGGTATGGGTGTGGTTTTAGGAAGTGTGTGGAAATGTAGTGTGTAAGTGTAGTGTGTATGTAAGTGTATGTGTAAGTCGGCCCCTTCACTGGACCGGGCCACCGGAGGCGGTCCTAGGCCGAAGAGTCACTATGGGAACTCATCCTTTAAACTTCCACATTTGATTTCAACCCTCTAGGTAATTAGGGGTCTATAGTCGAGTTTGTGGAGTTTGCGGGGAGTTTAGAAGTGGTTTGAATTTCTAAAAGGCGGGTCCCGATTCTAGTCCTCTAAGATAGTCGAAAGGAAAAGCCTAAGGCTAGATCCTAAGCACTAAAAAGAAGAAGGGAAGACCTCATCGAAAATGAGGTCAACAAATGGACCCCCGATAGGTGTGGTGAGCTGACGGAGCACACCGCGCGTATTGGTGTTGACCGAAGCGATCAACAAAACCAACACGGATGTCCAAGTGACGAACTTGGGACGAAGTAGAAGAGTTTCTGCTGGGGAGTGTCGAGTATATCTGCGGAACCGGAGATTCTTGAACTCTCGGCTGGGGAAAGGAAAAGAAGGTGAATCCCAAATCACATGATGCGGGGAATTTCGATTTAGATTTTATTTTGTTTTAGTTTAAGTTTTGATGTGTGAGTTTAAATTTTAGTTTGGAGTTTCAATTTAGATTGAAGTTTGTCAAAATTAATTTGAAGGATATGATTTGAAATGAAAATTGGAATTTTGAGGTTTTAGACGTAACATCTTTAACCTCGAAAGAAAATTGAATTGATTAGATTGAATCGTTGCAATGAGAAGAGATCTCAGAGCAAAGTGGTGTTCGATATAAAATCCTTAACCTCAAGAGTTTGATTTTGATGTATTTCATTGCAATAGGAAAAGAATCCTAAAGCGGTGCGGTCTTGGATGTAAAATCCTCGACTCAAAATGTTTGAATTTGATGTATTTCAGTGCAATAGGGAAAGAATCCTAAAGCAGTGCAGTCTTGGATGTAAAATCCTCGGCCCAAAAGTTTGAATTAGATGTATTTCAGTGCAGTAGGAAAAGAATCCTAAAGCAGTGCAGTCTTGGATGTAAAATCCTCGACCCAAAAGGTTGAATTTGATGTATTTCAGTGCAATAGGAAAAGAATCCTAAAGCGATGCGGTCTTGGATGTAAAATCCTCGACCCAAAAGTTTGAATTTGATGTATTTCGGTGCGGTAGGAAAAGAATCCTAAAGCGGTGCGGTCTTGGATGTAAAATCCTCGACCCAAAAGGTTGAATTTGATGTATTTCGGTGCAATAGGAAAAGAATCCTAAAGCGGTGCGGTCTTGGATGTAAAATCCTCGACCCAAAAGTTTGAATTTTGATGTATTTCGAGTGCGATAGGGAAAGAATCCTAAAGCGAGTGCGGTCTTGGATGTAAAATCCTCGACCCAAAAGTTTGAATTTTGATGTATTTCGGTGCAATAGGAAAGAATCCTAAAGCGGTGCGGTCTTGGATGTAAAATCCTCGACCCAAAAGTTTGAATTTGATGTATTTCGGTGCGATAGGGAAAGAATCCTAAAGCGGTGCGGTCTTGGATGTAAAATCCTCGACACAAAAGGTTGAATTTGATGTATTTCGGTGCAATAGGGAAAGAATCCTAAAGCAGTGCAGTCTTGGATGTAAAATCCTCGACCCAAAAATTTGAATTTTGATGTATTTCAGTGCAATAGGGAAAGAATCCTAAAGCAGTGCAGTCTTGGATGTAAAATCCTCGACCCAAAAGAGGTTGAATTTTGATGTACTTCAGTGCAATAGGGAAAGAATCCTAAAGCAGTGCAGTCTTGGATGTAAAATCCTCGACCCAAAAGGTTGAATTTGATGTATTTCAGTGCAGTAGGAAAAGAATCCTAAAGCAGTGCAGTCTTGGATGTAAAATCCTCGACCCAAAAGGTTTGAATTTGATGTATTTCGGTGCGATAGGAAAAGGATCCTAAAGTAGTGCGGTCTCGGATGTAAAATCCTCGACCCAAAAGTTTGAATTTGATGTACTTCAGTGCAATAGGGAAAGAATCCTAAAGCAGTGCAGTCTTGGATGTAAAATCCTCGACCCAAAAGTTTGAATTTTGATTTGATTGATATTTGATTCGAGATCTAGAAGAAATTGAATTTGAATTTGATTGAGCCTGGAAAGATTGAATTTGGAAATTTGGAAGGATGAGTTTGAACTCGATTGAAATTTGATTTAAGATTTGATTTGAAATTTGGAAGATCAAGTTTGAAACTTGATCGAGATTGGATTTGGAATTTGATTGAGAATTTGATTTGAGATTTGAAAAGATTGAAATCTGATTTTTGATCGAGAGTGGATTTGGAAAGATTGAATTTGAAATTTGGAAGGATGGAATTTGAAATTTGATTGAAGATTGATTTGGAAGAGAAAACAAGAAAAATTTTATTATCGTGATTTTATTTATTTTAGCACATTTTATTATTTTTGGGTTCGGACCCAATCATAAGTAATTACTTTGCCCGTGTTTCTTAGGGATGAAGAATTCATTCCTTCGAAACATCGGGTAGCGTAATACTTTTTCAAGTATCGTCCGTTGATCGGAAGCATATGTCGTTCTCCACGGCAATTCACTAGCCGGTAGGAACCTCCCGAGTATACTTGCTTCGACCACGAATGGTCCTTCCCAAGTGGGTTCAAATTTTCCTCCTATCTTGCGGTGTGCAAGAATAGGTCTCTTGAGAACGAGAACTAAGTCACCAACTTTGAAGGTTCTCGGGCGGACCCGGTTTGTCATGGGCTTGAACCATCTTAGCTTGGTATAGTTCTAAATTCTGTTGCGCTGCAAGTCTTTTCCCTTCCGAGCTTTCTAATTCTTCGAGTCGTAATCCGGCGTTTTCTTCGTCGTGATCTTGTTTGCAAGCTGCAATTCGAGTGAAGGAAGCCGAACCTCTAAAGGTAACACTCGCCTCGGACCCATACACCGGAGCGTAAGGTGTAGCTTGAGTAGGAGTTCGAAGGTTGTCCGGTAGGCCCATAAGGCTTCTAACAATTTCTCGTGCCAATTTCTCTTATTATCGTCCGAGGTTTTCTTTAAGATTTGAACGAGAGTTTTATTAAAAGCCTCGGCGAGACCGTTTGCTCTTGGGTAGTAAATTGTCGAGTATCGCCGGTCGATTCCGTGTCTCCCGACAAAATTGTTGATTTGTGTGCTTCGAATGCGACCCATTATACGAGATGATCTCGCGCGGCACTCCGAAACGGTAGACAACTTGGTTCTTGAAAAGCGTAGCACGTGGTGTGCTTTCACTTCTCTAAGTGGACCGCTTCGCCCACTTGGAAAAGTAATCTGTAGCCGCAAGAATGAAGCGGTGTCCTTTTGAAGATGGTGGTTCTATCGGACCCACTATATACGTGCCCCAACATTCAAATGGCCACGACGCATTTGTCGGGTGTAGCACATTTGGAGGTTGGTGTAGAACCACTCCGTGCACTTGGCATTGATGACAGCTCTTGGCGATTTTCATGCAGTCGGTCATCATCGAGGGCCAGTAGTACCCTAGTCTTTTAATTTTCATTTTCATCTTTGGACTCGACTGGTGAGCGCCACGAAGTCTCGAATGCACCTCTTTAACAATTTCACGGGCCTCGGACCCGCTTAGGCACCTTAGCCACATTTGATCGAAAAGACCTTACGTATAATGTGTTGTTTATTAATGCGTAGGACGAGTTCTTTTCTTGATCCGATGGGCCAGCGACCTATCATTTGGTAGTTTTCTGTTTGCGGGTAGTTCATCAATGGTTGTCGCCAGATCTTCGTGTTTTTACGTCACTTCTTCTGTAATGATTCTTTTTCTTTTTCGATTTGTGTATTGTGTCTATGTCAAGTCGTGATAGGACTCGACGTCACGTGAGCTGACACTTCCACTCGATTCATCTTGCAAACGAGGCAAATTCTTTTGCGAGACGGGCTAAAGCATCTGTTTAGAGCATTTTCTTTTACGGGAATTTTGTAAATTGTCACATTTGGAATCTGTTCCAACGAATCTGTATGGCATCTTGGAAGTATTGTTCGAGTCTTGGTTTAAAAATTCTGTATTGTCCGGCGATCCGTTGAATGATTAACCGTGAATCCCCGTAGATGTTGATGTCCGTTATCCCCATTTGAATAGTTAATTCCAATCCCGTTATGAGGGCTTCGTATTCCGCTTCGTTGTTTGTACACGGTTACTGTTAAGTGGTAGGAGTATCTTAACATCCCCGCTCCGGTGTTATAAAGATTAGCCCGATTCCTGCCTTACCGGGCATTATCACTTGCGATTCTTCGTCTTTGTGTGCTTGAAGATGCTCCGTCGAAATATAATTCCCAACGTCGATCGTCGAGGTCTTCTAGGTTCATTATTTGTTCATCCGGCGGATCGTCATTGAGAGGAGATTCGGCCGGCAAAGGGTGTCTTTGCGAGGAAGTCTGCTAAGACTTGTCCCTTTACGGCACGCGAGAGGCACGAAAGTTATATCGAATTGCGATAATATCATTGACCATCGGCAAGTACGCTGGAAAGTGTTGGACGAGTCATCGAGTATTGCGATGGATTAAACTTCGAAATCGAGTTGACCTTATGAGAAAGCATGTAGTGCACGAGCTTTTGAGCGGCGAAGATCGGGGCGCAAACAATGCTTTTCGATTGCGGGATACCTTACTTCCGTCGGAAGTAAACGACGGCTTAAATAGTAAAGAGCATTTTCTTTACCCTCATCATTGACACAGGCTAACGGGGCTCGAGAGAGTCATCTAAAGCCGCGGTGTAAAGTATCGACGGTCTACACGAGGCCAGGGGTGCTAAGACGGGAGGTGTCATTAAATATTGTTTAATGTCTTCGAAGGCCTTCGGCATTTCTCTTCCCAAATAAATTTGGCGTCCTTTTTAACTAGTGCCGAGAAAGGTCGACACCTACTGACGGAGTTTGAGATAAAGCGTCGAAGATATGCCGGCTTCCCTTGAAAAGATCGTAATTGTTTTAAGGTTTTGGGAGGCGGCATTTCTAAGATAGCTTTAATCTTCTCCGGATCGATTTCGATTCCACGATGTCGGACAACGAATCCTAAGAATTTCCCGGAGGTGACGCCGAAGGCGCATTTTAAGGGATTCATCTTAAGGTTAAATTGTCTTAATCGTTCGAAAACTATTCTCAAATCATACAGGTAGTTTTCCTTTACTTTGCTTTTGATGACGACATCGTCCACGTAGCATTCGACTTGATTGTGGATGAGATCATCAAAAATTCTTGTCATTGCTCTTTGGTAGGTTGCTCCTGCGTTCTTCGGTCCGAATGGCATCCTTTGTGTAGCAAAATACTCCGATCGGCGTTCGAATGCTTGTAAGCTTTTCATCTTACTGGAGCCATTTTTATCTGGTTGTATCCTGAAGATCCATCCATGAACGAGAATATTTCATGTGTCGAAGCAATATCGATCATCAGTTCTGGAATCGGTAGAGGGAATTCATCTTTTGGACATGCCTTGTTTAAATCTACGAAGTCCACACAAATTCGATCGACCATTCTTCTTTACGGCGGCACTACATTGGCTAGCCAAGTCGGGTATTGTTCTTCACGGACAAATTTAGCGTCTATTAGCTTTTTAACTTCGGTATGACTTGTTGTTCGATTTCTAGACGCATTCTTCCGGGACCTTGTCGATCGGAGAAGTAGGATCCACTCCTAGCTTATGGACTGCAACCTCTGGAGCTAATCCTGGCATTTCATCGTAGCTCCAAGCAAAATAGTCTTTAAATTCCATTAATAACTTGATTATTTCTTCGGAGTCTTCTTTGTTGAGTAAGGAGCTAACAAAGGTAGGTCTAGGCTCTTCGCTAGTACCTAAGTTAACTTCCGTTAACTCATCTATTGTGGATTTAATTTCTTCTTCGAATTACGGTGGAGCGTCTCCAATTTGTAAATCTTCGAGTTCGTACGTAGTTTCCATGCGGTTTTCATTGGACTTGCAAGTGACAACCAAGCAAAATTCGGTATCGTCAGTTGACCCTACTGTGCCGAATCCGAGTCCATACTTTGAATTGGGAGGACGGCCGGAGTTATTCCATAACTTTTCAAAATGTTGTGATTGGCCTTTTGTCCATTGTCGAGGTAAGAAACCACGTTGAATTAAATTTTGAACACAAGGAGAGTACCACTCGAAAGGTAATTCCATTAATTCGATGAAGTGACATCTTCGAATTGTACATTATTTTCGGTTTTGGAGGAAGAAGCACCGCGAGTAGAATTTGATCGGCTTTGCACCGTCACTACGTACCTCTTTGACCTCCATACCCTCGATCTTATTAGAATGGATCGGAGTTAGGGTCATAGTGTGTACGTAGTGGTTAATCTTCTCGTACATTGATTTATATTCTTCGTTCTTTTCATCTTCGAGGGAGATCTTGTATTGCGGCTTCTTTCGACTTATTGTTCTTGCTTCTTGCTTGATTTCTTTTTCTTCTTCGGAACTATCTTCCCAATCAACATTGATGGTTGGTTTCCTACGTCCGATTGTCCTAGTGTCTCTACCACGGCCTCGTCCCCGGCCTCGACCTCGGATGCGAGTTGTGGAGAAACCTTCACCATCTCGCCGGAAGGGAGTGGTGAGTGAGCTGTTGGACTAGAACTTCGGGTTCTTCGTTGTCTCGAACTTTCTTTGCTTCATTTGTTACGGTATCTCTGGAGAAGATCGTTTTCTTTGGCGGTGCATAATAAGCTGCATCTTCATGGATTCCAATCTCATGTACGGAGAATGGTTGTAAGTCGCCTTTGATGCACTTGTTCCCCTCCATCGTAATACTTGATGCACCGATGCGGAGATGATGGTACCATCCGTTTTCATGTATCCATGGTCGGCCCAAGTAGAGCGTTGAACGATGTTTCGAATCGATTATATGAAATTTTGCGGTTGTCTTTGCTAAATCACCGGTCTTCATCGATAGCGTTATTGACCCGAGGGCTCTTTCTCCTTTACGGTTGAATCCTCTTAATAACATTTTGTCGGCCTCGAGCTCACGAGCATCAATTTCCAAGTATGCTAGTGTTCGAAGACTCATTATATTGATTGATGCTCCTGGATCCACCAATACTGCGGAGAGCGTAAACTTCCCGATTGTAACTCGAAATGTACAACGGTCGGTTGTGATCTGCTGTCCCAGTAGTAGGTCATTGTCCGTGAAGGTAACACCTCGGCTGTTCCTTTAACGAGCAAACCTCATCTAGGAATCTCCGGCCATTTGAGCTAAGCAAATTTCCGGATCGAAGTAAGGCCTTGATCGAGCTTCCCTCATCTCCTTTGATAAGATGAGAGCATCGTAAATGCTCAGTTTGGCCGGTAGTTTCCTAAGATGGGCTAGCACGTTGTAGTCCACTTTGTTTCCATGCGTCTCGGCTTCTTCTCGAACGGGTATCTCTTCTGCTGGGGTTGGTTCTTCTTGAACAACCACACGCTTTCCTTTGTCTTTTGGACCCATTCTCGGAGGTAGAACTCTTCCACTTCTTAAGTTGACTTCGTAATTTCTTCGAATCTAGTGTTGAGTTTGTCGGTGTTTCCTCCTGAATCGGAATGACTGGCTCTTACGGATTATCTTCAAAATCGAAGGCTCTAACTCTATCGTAGCTCGGAGCTCCTCGAAACTCACAGATAGAGCCGTTGCTTGTTGAACTCTCGTAGCCTCCTTGATGGATGTCTTCTTCGTCATTTTGATCGTCGAGATCTTGTATGATTTGAGAATTGTTGTTGGTATCGAAATCGACGCCCGGATTGTCGCTAGTTACGTAATCGTTAGAAACGGTCAAAACGTAGCCAACGCCATCACCCTTATCATTATATGATCCCACCGAAGTGAGCGAGATAATCATACAAAATCGGAGGTTCGAGGGATTTCTCCCCCGAATCGGAAACAACTATCCTAGGATAAGCGGCCCCTAGTCTAGCCTTAGGAATCTCGGTCCCCTCTTCTTCGTCGATTTTCTTCTTCTCTTCGATTGTCTCCTGTCGAGGTGGTTCTTCTATCGCAAGTGATAGTACCGGCTTAACGGGTCTCGAACTACGAATTGAAGCTCGCACCGAAGCGGTTCGGATGTTGTCTAAAATCTTCTTCGAAGATCTTGTCCGAGGCGGTGGTCCATCCATCGTCGGTTGCATAGGGATCTATCGGAATGACGGGATCGGTTGAGATAACATTGACGGAACCTCCTTTACGGGGTTCCTTCATGTACTCCTTCGGGATTGTTATATTTCCTTTCCGAAGGTTGTCGTTGAGCCAACTTTTAAAGGTAATACAATCTTCATCTTGTGCCCCAAGCATCCAGATGGTAGGGGCAAAAGTTGGGATCACCTTTCTTGTTGACTTCCTCTGGTCTTTTAGGCTCTGGCAGCTGGAAATCTGGAGTTTTCATTAAGCTGCGGAACATCTTCGGTACCGCTTCATTTTTGAACGGATATTCTCTGCTCAGAAGCTCCCTCAATGTACGTTGCGGACGGGACGGTTGTTCATACTGCGGAGACGACCGATAGTCTGGATCGGGGTTGTTGGTAATCTTGTTGTGGTTGCTGCGGCCGTTACGGTGGTATTTGCATCGGTTGTTTGCCTTTGTCAGCTCACTGCAACGATCCCGGATTTCTTTTCGAAAGTCTTCACCGGCTTACGCTTGTCCGTCTTGTCGGCAAAACTTAATTGCTTCGCCTCTTCTTGCAAGCTTCCGGCCTTGCTTAACAACTTCTCAAAAGTCTTAATAGTGAATCCCTTGAGGAGAAGTGCTTATCGGGCCGTGAATGCTTTTAAGCGAGATGCCGATCGCATGTTGTTCTTGCGGTTGTGGTTCACACTTCATACTTAAATTTCTCCATCGAAGTATGTAATCCACTAGAGTTTCATTCGGCCTTTGTTTCTCTACCACTAAATCACCATAGTGATGTGGTGTCGAGCTCCGACAAATCGCTCGATGAAGAGGCTCTCTAGCTGCGAGAATGTCTTCACGAGAGCCGTTGGGTAATTCGCATACCGGTCGAAGGCGATTCACGACGGACTGGCGACGAGCTGTCGGAAGAGTAACGCATCGCTCCCGCCGGCATTGCAACAACTAGCACGAAAGTGTGCAACATGCTTGTCGGGGGTTCCGGTTCCGTCGAAGGTCTTAAACGAGAGGTGGTACGAAGCCTTTCGGGTATTGGACGGCGTCGAATTCTTTCGGGTAAGGTCTACCCGTCCGGATGGATGTCCCGTTCTTCGATTGTGCTAAGGCTTCTCGCACTTGCTGTTCTACCAAGTTCTTGATATCCTTTTCGGGGATCATACTTTGTGTTGTATCCTTTTTCGAGCTGGTCATCCCCATTGACGGATGTAATCTCCTTTCCTCCGTCTACGATGTGAATGACTTACGGGGGTGTCTCTCTATGTGGTTGTACTTGACTGCGGAGAGTGGCCGGAGCTACGGCCATCTCTTCCATCCTCTTCGCCATTTGAGCGATCGTGTCGTCCTTTTCCTGAAGTTGTCTCTTCATCGGTTACGGCTCCTCTCTTCTGCGCGTTGCAGGAGCACCTTGAGAAGCGATGAAGCTCGTGTCTCAACCATGTTGATTTCTGCATATTCGTTGTCTATGAATTCCGATGAGTCGATCTCATCTCCGAACTTTTCTTCTCTTTCTTTTGCCAACCGTCGGATGTCGGTTCTCGGCTTTTCCATGGCATCTTCTAGCGGAGCTTTCGTGTGTCTTTGTGGTTGTCATGCGATGGTTGCCGGGTCCTTTTTCACGAGTCCCCTTCATCGCGGTAGCACTTTCTTCGATTCCGGCCTCTGGCGAGACTTTCTCTCTCGAGCTGTTGTTTTAATCTCAGCTACCCCGTAGTGGGACGCCATACCATCCTTCTAGCGACGGAAGGTCTAGGACCGGATGGTGCAGTGGCCAAATCTTTGGAAGGTGGTATCCTCCTGTCTGTAATCCCGATACTACGACGGGCGGGCTAGCCTTCATTCTCTTGCTTGGCTTTTCTATCATGACGGCGGGTTCTACTCGGGGCCCAAGACGGGATTTGACCGGCACCCGCCCTATCCTTCGTAGAATTTCCGACACGGGGCGGTTTTCCTTCTTTGCTAGCTTTTCTACCAAAGTTTGCGGTCGAGCAACGACGGCGTAGTTCTAGTTCTTTTCTTGCGGCTATCGTTGTAGTATGCGGGCCGAGGTAATGTGGCGGCAATCTTGCGAACATTCTCCTCATCCTCCGCGGCGGAGAGGGGATGGAACTCGCTTCCTCCCAAAAGTGGTATGTAGTCGGGCGGTGGTGTATATTACGGTAGCGGTGTATATTCGGCAACTACGGAATTTCCTCCGGGAAAGCAATCTCGGCGGCTACGGCTTCCACGGAGATCCTTCGATTTCTATTTCTTCTTTGGGTCTTTATCGGCGACGGAATCTTTGAGCTGGACCCGATTTCGAAGACGAGAAGGTCTTACGGGAAGATCCGTACCCTCCACGGTAACGGGTTTATCATAGTTACGGATTTCTTTCCCCTTTGATTTGGCGAAGTCGGGGTAGGTGCGGAAACAACTAGACCGGTGGGGGTAGTGAGAACGGTCCTCCTGCGGACGGCGGTACTCCTCCTAGTCGGGACCCTTTGCAGGGGAGGAAACTCTTGGGTCGACCTAAGGTTGAACTCGGCGGTGGTTCCTCGGCTTCGGATACCTTGTTCGTCGATGCGAAGAGGGAGACGTCGGTGACCTTGACGTTCGTGTTTTCGAATCCTTGTCCGAATCGGATGACCCCATTGTCGGGCGGCTCATCCTTATAGACGGCGAAGTCCGAGTCCGTTGGTGAAGGAGAAAATCGGTTTCGGGGCTTCCATTTCTGCAAGGTAGATTACGGTTGTCGGTCCCAGTTATGCTTCTTTTCTTCGGGACGAAAAGAAAGGAATTGAAAAGAGTCCGAACTCATTCTTTGTTCATGTATTTATAAAAAAGAATCATTTGTTAAAAGAATCACTTATTAGAGGGTTTGTTTATTTAGAACGGAATGTTCGAAAGGTGTAGAGAAGGTAAGGAATCCGATCTAGAAAGGAAAAGAAAGTCTTAAGCAAGACTTCCCGACTCGAAGGATCACTCCTAAACTAACACCTATCGGGGTCCACCCCACCTCGGAAATGAGGTAAAAGGATCTCGGAACCTCTGCGTTTAGGGGTGTCTAAACGGTGGCTCCTAAATCCGAGAGAATGTTGGCTATACTTGTTCGAGATAGAAATGAACATAGTATTCCAACGGAAAGAAGGGTAGTTTGATCCATTAGGGACATGGATACACTTACCGATTTTTGAAAGCAGAATTATTTGATTATAATGGAGAGAGGAATCTTCCCCAGCGGAGTCGCCAGAAGTTGTCGGCACTATTTTTAGGTTGTGTGATATTTTTAAAAGGGGTCGCCTAACAGAAGTTGTCGGCGAATTTAAATTTTAAATTTGATTTAAATATATATATATAATTTAGAAAGTAGTATTTGACTTTGAAAATAATTTTAAATTTGAAAGTTTTAAGATATGAGATTAAACCGATCTCACATCCCAAATAGTTTATATAAACGAGCACCGCACCACAAGCCGTGTATCTATCCACTAAGGATAGACACACGCTTGAGTGTGGGGCTCGATCAAATAAACTAGAAGTTTTGTGACATCCGTTTGGTCTGCGAACCAATTTTATAAGCCGAATAAATTCCCACGCTTAATATGAAAGTATTAAACGGGGTTTATATTACACGGGTTCTTTAAAATTCCCTATAAGGGCAAGCCCCATAGTTAATTACATCTTAAGTGACGGGAATCACCTAAGAAAACTCTCGATAATAACCGATAATTACGCTCTCAAGAATTTCAAAGTTTAAGGTTTTCAAAGATTGAATTTTGGAATTTCAATAGGGAATGGATCAAATTTGGAACATTTTGTTTTGTGAATCCAAAGGAAGAAAGGTAGGAGAAATCAGCGATTCGAAGTGAACTTCGGTAATTTCCGACTATCCTATTGTTTGGCTTGAATTTAGGAAAGTCCTAATGTTTATTTAGTATTTCAATCTTGCCGATTTTAATTAATTAGGGCTTATATTTGTATGATGAAATCAAACAAATAGCACGGAAGATGTGAGGGTTTATTGTCGTATCGGACGACTACCTCGGAATCCTAAGACCGGTTAGGGCTTAATTTGCAATGCAAATGCCTAACGAAGAGGTTGAGGATTTATGTTGCACTAGGCAAGCTACCTCGAAGTCCTATGGCTTTGTTGTTTAATTCTAAGAAGGTTTTCTTGAAGTAGGTTCAAGTTTTGTTGATGACGATGGCCGTGCTGCCCACCATGCTCCGAAGCTCCTTGTTGTTGCGAGAGGTTTAGTTTTAGAAATCATAAATCGGGAGATGAGAAAAGTGTTTTGGTTTAGAGAAGTCTTAATTTTCCAAGTGTTCTTGTATTTTGATTAAAACAAATCTTAAAGTTGATTATAACGACATCGGTTAAGATCCCACGGTTCCATCCTTCGGCATCATTATTTTTATCGGATTCACTTAGTCCGGATGAATTTGCTAAACTCGATCGAATGAGTTCCACACTTTCATTTAGGCAGTGGGAAATCCCGTTAGCAACACGTAGGTTACATCATCCGAGGTATTCCAGATCATCCAACGGGACGTTTTAATTTAGTTGCAATTGTAGTTTTGTGTTACGTTTGTGATTAAATTTTGAGTTGTTTTATATTTTGAAATGTTGTGGCGGTGAATTTTATCTTGCAATGACTTTTAACTTAGTTTTGGTTTCGGTTTTAGGGACTATCCTAAAGGTGTGGGTTTTCATGCAACGAGTTGTTTTATCATGCGAAAAAGTGAAGTGCATGCTGCGATAAAGTAAATTGCGAGGAAGTAAATTGCAAGAAAGTAAATTGCGATAAAATAAAAGCGTACCTGGAGGGTCTTCCCGTCATCCGAAGCTACACTTAAAACACGATTAGAATATTTAAGCAAGTTCTAGGTAAAGCTAAGGGAAAGGTTATGGTTTTCTACCAAATTCCTAATCACTATAGCTAGTCATCTCCTATGACGTCTAGGTTCTTTGTGTTTTTGTTTGAGGACGATTTTCTTCATCAAAGAATAATTAAGTCCAATTGTTCTTATAAATATTCTATCATATTGAGGAAGTGCTTAAGAAGAATCTTAAACATCTTTTCAATATTTTAAGGATTGTTTTAAGTCCAAATGAATTTAATTATATAAATGAATCAATCGTCCGAGGTTTTCAAGTTTTGTTAACTTGCCCGAGTGAATTAAGACATTTGAATATCTTATGAGTGGAGTAACACTTCATTTAATGTTTCATTTAGGAGTTATAATAATCAAAGCTTTCGAGGGTAAATTAGTATTGAAATGATTTGATTTAAGTTAAAGGGTTTAAATTTGGAATAGTGTTCAAGTTGCTTTATATTTAATTTCTTTTATGTCTTAGGTGATGTTATATTTAATTCAATTTAATTTAATTGAGTTTTAATTTAATTTAATTTAATTTAATTTGATTTGATGTTTAATTAATTTGATTTGATTTAATTTAATTTAATTATTTAATTTAATTTAATTTAATTTAATTTAATTTAATTTAATTTAATTGTTTAATTTAATTTAATTTAATTTAATTTAATTTAATTTAATTTAATTTTAATTTAGTTTAATTTAATTTAATTTTATTTAATTTAATTTGATTTTAATTTTAATTTAATTTTTAATTTACTTTATTTTTAATTTTAATTGAAATTTTAAAAGAGTTTAATAATTCAATTAAGTCTTTTAATGTTTTACATTTGAGTTATCATTTTAATTAAGAATTGAGTATTAATGATATAATTAGTTTAGGGATTTTTAAATTAAAGAATAAATCTCTTCCTAATAAATATCCCTTATTTTAATAATTCCAATTTTATTATTCTTCCAAATTTAATCTATTATTTAATTAAAGTTTAATCATTTTAAAAATTGTTTAATGAGTTTCTACCCTTTAATTATTTAAATTTCAATCATCCAAACCAGATTAAGATCAAATATTTTACTTGTTGATTTTTTATTAAACCTAAAGTTTTAATTAAGGGTTAAAAGTTTAATTACCATTTTACCCCTTAAGCTTAATAATTTCATAACTCACTAAATTGAACTCCAAATGAACTTGAAATTTTTATGTGACTTCACTCATATGTCAATAAAGACATGAGAGGAGAAAATGTGATTTTTCTGTATTTAATTTATTTATATAATTATTTTTGGTGGAAAATAGAGATTTTCAAGGAAAATTTGATAACATGACCAAAGGAAAGTTTCTGTCCTTAAGAAAATTAGGGGACATTTCTAATGACCAGAGAAGCACTTGGACCAATTTTGGTGATTTTTTGAATTATATTATTTTTATTATAATTATTTTGAGTTTTGGAGTGTTAATTAATTTAAAAATAAAACAAATGTTGAAAAATGGATTTTATATTTTTCAAAAATCTCTCTGATATCAAGGAAACCAGAGAAGCAAATTTTGCAATTTTCTGATTTTTCTATGATTTATTATAATTATTTTAGTGAAAATCCTAGAAAATACATTTTTTTTTAATTTTAAAATTACCCTAGGGCTTTAAAATTCAATATCTCACTAAATAGACCTAAGAAAAATGTGGGATTTGTTCCTAAGTGATTAAAATTCAAAATGTGACATTTTGGTGAATTTTATTATTTTTGTGATTTTTATTATTTTTTAATTATTAAAAATATTAAAATATTATTAAAAATCAACTTTTTTAGAAAATTAAAATTTTAATTTTCTTAGATTCCCCTGATATCAGAGAGGCTCCAAAACCAATTTGGTGAATTTTTGAAAAGTATTTTAAAAGTTATGAATTTTTAAAGTTTAAAATGGCTAAGTGACTTAATCAACCCGATTAGTGGGGCTAACCAAGTCCGATTGACCTCAAATTTTTATGGTGGATTCCTCTGATCCTAAAGGTCAGTGGAGAATTGATTTCAAGTCAATTTGATGCCTGGTTAACTCTAATTAATTAAAGACCTATTTTGGGTGTTTAAGCCAATTAGGGTTGTTTTGAATGAACTAAGCCAAAATCTATTTTTCCTAGGGTTTTCTGTTCATAAGGAACATCACCAAATTTTCCTAGAATTTATTTCACAACATGCTATTTACTGGAATTAAAATACTCAAAACGGTGACTCGAACTTGAAAAATCGAGAACTCTTCATAGGGATGGCCTCGACTTTGGAAAATTCGGGGAATGTTCCCAAATTCGGAGGCTTCAAAGCCACTATGGTCTCATGCCATGGTAAATTGTATGCATGCATGTAGAATTAAAACAATGCAGAGAGTAAATAAATTATAAAAAATAAAATATTTGATGAAATTAAGTGATTTCTTTTCCACATTATTCTCCTCTCTTACTGAGCAAGAGGGTATTTTTATTTTATTTTTCTGATTTTCCTACACAGAGATATGAATTTTTGAAGTTTAGGGAATTAAATAAATCGAGAAAATCCCTAATTTTTTACTTATCCGAGTCGGCGCCGGCGCATCCTCGACGACTCCGAAGGCCATGCGGCGCACTCCCATTCGACGCCGCCACTCGAGTCGGCAGCCCGGGCCCCGCGGTTCTCGTACCGTCTCTCGATCCGATGCGATCCCGGCCGTCCGTGCGCGCGTGTATTGAATGGACGGCATCCGTTCATCGTCCCCGAGTGTTCTCGCCGAGAGCGCGTCCACACTAAATCCCTACAGATCTCGCTCGATTCTCGATGGATTTTTACGTTCTTATACTCTATGGATTCGTCTTGAAGAGACGAACACATCTATACGGTTAACATGCATTGAAACTAAAGCATTTGAAATGGAGAATCTCCGAAGCTCGAGATGAAGAGTTAGCTCATACCTTGGCTCGGAGAAGTGTGGCTTCGATCCGAGAGTTGTTGCACCTTCGATTGGGTCTCGGTGAGCTCCGGATGAAGTCTCCTGGTCGCAGTGAATTGTCCGGATATGATTTCGACCAAGCCCGATCACAAAGCTTGGAGGCTGGAGCAAGCTGGGTGGCTTTGGAGATGGGGCTTTTGATGGTGGACACCTTCCCTTGGTACGAGTGAAGGTGTAGAGCCAATTAATTTAGGAATTGGCTCGCTTGTGGAGAAGTGTCCTGGTTTTGGGTGGAATTTCGACTGCGAAATTGAGCTTACGGAGGAGAAATGGCGGGGAATTTCCTTTGGGGATCAAGTGCTCTAAGGGTGGAGGAAGGTGCGGAACAATTTTGGCGGAGTTTTGGCAAGGTTTATGCTTCTCTCCTCTCATGGCCGAGAGGGGTGGAGTTTAAATAGAGGCTGGTCGGGGGGCCTCCCGGGGGAGTTAGGGCTTGGGATCGAGTGCTGCTACGGTGAGGAGAAGATCGGCCATGGTGATCCACTGGGGATGGGGCGGCTCGGCAAGTGAGAATTTCAATGTTGGCTCACATGTGAGCTCTCGGCCATGGTGTTTTCCGGCGGCTCAGTGGCCGGCCGGCCGAGCATGGGTCACCCTCGAGGTCGGGTGGGTCGGGGCTGGAGGTTTGTGCAATCAATTGGCCATGGACATGTGTAAAGGCTTTGATCCAAAGTAGAATGGGGCATGGCTAGTTTTGAGTCTAAATGGGTCAATCCACCCATTTGGGCTTGGTGCACCCTTCAAGGTGGCTTTGGATGCTTGTGGGGGATCAAAGGGATCAGTTTGGTTTGGCATGGAGAAGTCTCCATCCAAATATATTTGGATTAAATTTAAGTTTAGGTGAAACATGATTAAGGCTAATGAGCTTTAGGGATTAAGGAAAGCCCCCCTCTTCTTACCCAATATGGCATGGTGGAGTGTCCAAAGCTCTCATGGCTCACATGTGGCTCATGCATGGCTTCATGGCTCACCTTTGGCTTGGCAAAAAGTTTGGTCGATTTCATAAAAAAAGATTTTAAGGATTTTGGATAATTTGGTGGAAATTTGGATGAAGCTTCATTTAGAAATATTTGATCATTGGTTTAGGACTTAGGGATGATTTTAATTGAAAGTATGATGAGGGGAAATGTCATATGGGCTTTGGAAGAATTTTTTTGGGGTTTTGGACTTGGTGGAAGTGGGCTTTTAAAATGGTTTAAGGAATGGGCCCTTAAGTTTAAAAATGAATTTATGGATGGGAATTTTGTAAAGAGGTTGGGCCAAATAATTGTTGGGTTTAGCTCATGGATGTGTCATGAGTGATTTGAAACAAATTGGGGGTGATTTGGATTTGAATTGGGTTGAATTTGGGTTAGGTTTGGGTTTAGGTCAAAAATGGGCCTTTTAACCTCGGGTTGAGTTTGAGTGGGACTTGGGTCTAAATTTTGGGCAAATCATGCTAGGGTTTTGTTTGTGGGGATGTTAAGGAGGATTTAGAAAAGGTTTGGGGTTAATTGGAGTTGAATTGGGTGAGTTTGAGTTAGGTTTGGGTCATGGGTCCAAATTGGGCTTTAAGGCCAAAAGTGAGATTGGATCCAAATGTCAATCAAATTGGACTTGGATTTGGTCTAGATTGGTATTGGAAATGTTGAATTGAAGTTTAGAAATCATTTTGGTTGAGCCATGAAGCCATTTCAAGCCCATATGAGCCATGAAAGGACTCATTTGAGGCATTCACTATGTTGTTCCTAACCCTCTTAGCCGAGGGCTTAGGGGTTAAGGACCATCCATGCGAATCACCTACATGAGTCAGGGAGGTTAAGTTGGGTATGGGTGTGGTTTTAGGAAGTGTGTGGAAATGTAGTGTGTAAGTGTAGTGTGTATGTAAGTGTATGTGTAGTCGGCCCCTTCACCGGACCGGGCCACCGAGGCGGTCCTAAGGCCGAAAGAGTCCTATAGGAACTCATCCTTTAAACTTCCACATTTGATTTCGACCCTCACAGGTAATTAAGGGTCTATAGTCGAGTTTGTGGAGTTTGCAGGGAGTTTAGAAGTGGTTTGAATTTCTAAAATGTGGGTCCCGATTCTAGTCCTCTAAGATAGTCGAAGGAAAAGCCTAAGGCTAGATCCTAAGCACTAAAAAGAAGAAGGGAAGACCTCATCAAAAATGAGGTCAACAATACTCCCTAGCAGAAATTCTTCTACTTCATCCTAAGTTTTTCACTTGGACATCTGTGTTGGTTTTGTTGATCTTTTCGGTCAACGCCAATACGCGTGGTGTGCTTGGTTAGCACACCACACCTATTGGGGGTCCATTTGTTGACCTCATTTTTCATGAGGTCTTCTCTTCTCTCTTTAGTGCTTAGGATCTAGCCTTAGGCTTTTTCTTTGACTATCTTAGAGGACTAGAAGTGGAACCCACCCTTTAGAAGTTTAAACACCTCTTGACTCCCTGCAAACCCCACAAGCTTGATTGTAGACCCCTAATCACCTAGAGGGTTGAAATCAAATGTGAAGGTTTAAAGGATGAGTTCCCTATGGACTCTTTGGCCTTAGGACTACCCACAGGTGGCCCAGTCCAGGTGAGGGTTGACTTACACACTCACTACACTCATACTCTACACTCTCACACACACAATCCAAATCCTAAAACTACCCATACCCAACTTGACTCCCTGACTCATGTAGGTAATTCATATGGATGGACCTTAACCCCTAAGCCCCTGGTTAAGAGGGTTAGGAACAACATAGTGAATGCCTCAAATGAGTCCTCTCATGGCTCATATAGGCTTAATATGACTTCATGGCTCAACCAAAGTGCATCCATTTTACTCATATTTGATCAATCTTCATTCTTCCAAAATTTCAATTTTTGACCCCGGGGACCCTGCACCCATCAAACCTACCAAATACCCTTGAAATGACCCAAAATTTGCAAAATCACCTCAATTACCCAAAGGTCCTCAGAATCAATCCTAAACATTTTCCCCCCACTCAAATTGACCATCTCCAGCCAAAAATACAAAAAATTCCAAAAGTACCCCCCAATACCCTCCAAATACCCAAAATGCCCATCTTGACCTAAAAATCCAAAAATTCAGAAAATTCCCAAAAAATTCCAGAAAATCCCAAATATTCCCAATTTGATTTTGTCCAACTACAACATGGGCCAATTTTGTCAACTTACCCCACTTTTACCAAAACCCCCAATTTAGCCCATTTTTAACCCAAATGAACCCAACATCAAACCAAATCAACCCAATTCAATCCCAATTTGACCCAAATATTTTCTAAACCCTTCCTAGCATCCCCACAAACAAAACACTAACATGATTTGCCCAAAATTTGGACCTAAACCTTACTCAATTTCAACCCAAACCCAAAATTCCTTAAATGGGCCTACACCCAAACCTAACCCAAATGGGCCCAAATCCCAAAATCAAAACCCAACCAAAATTGAAACCTATTTGTAACACACCCATAAACATTTCCCAACATTAATTTTACATCAATTTCAACATTAGCCCAACTTTAGCCCAAGATAGCTCATTTTGACCCATTTGGACTCTATTACCAAAGAGACCCAAATTAGACCCAATCCAATTCCAAATCACCTCAAACTTGCTTCAAATCACTCATGACACATCCCTAAACTAAACCCAACATTTATTTGACATGACCTTTTACAATATTTCTCATCTAAAAACCCAATTTTGAAACCTAAAAGCCCATCTCCTTAAGTAATTTTAAAAGCCCATCTCCTTAAGCAATTTTAAAAGCCCATACAAAACAAACCCAAAGGCCCAAAACCCATCCTAAAGCCCACATTACAATCACATCTCATCCTCACTTAATTAATATCATTCCCTAAGTGCTAAACCCATCATGAAAATCAAAACAAAATGGTATTATGCCAAATCCCATCAAATGACCCCAAAATTTCCAAAAAATTCCTAAAGCCCTTTTCCATGAAAGTTGACCAAACTCTTGCCAAGCCATATGTGAGCCAAAGACAAGCCATATGAAGCCATGGGATGTTTGACATATGACCAACCCATTAATGGCAAAAGGGGGCCCCTCTTTCTTAAACCTTCATTTAGTTTTTTAACCCCTTCCATGCTACACACTAAACCAAGATTAGCCACATCACTTTGGACGAGGACTTTACCACCCCTTTCTAGCTGATGTAAATGATCCTCCCTCAGCCCAAATCAGCCATGGGGAGGTGAACCAAGCCCATTTCCATGGGTTGACCAAAACCAAGTGCAAAAGAGGCACCTCCCCATTCCATTTGAATCAAACCACTTTACACATGTCAAGCTTCAATTGAATTCACTAACTTCAACCCCTGACCCACCTGACCTTGAGGGTGACCCATGCCTGGCTGGACCACCTCCCCAGTCACCGGAAAACGCAATGGCCGAGACCTTGGAATGAGCTTAACATTGAAATTCCCCCTCTTGAGCTGCCCCAGAGTCCGGTGGCCATTGCGGTACGTTCTACTCATCCCCCGAGCACCCGATTCCAACCCCTAACTCCCCATGGAAGAGCCTCCGGCCAGCTCTACTTTAAACCCCACCTCTCTCGGCCATGAAGGAGGTGCTGAAACAAACCTGCGAAACTGCGCCAAAATTGTCCCGGACCACTCTCCACCCTTAGAGCAATTGATCTCCGGTGTCCATTTGCCACCAATCCCCAGTTAACGAGCTCGATTTCGAGTCCAAATTCCACCCAAAAATAGGACACTTCACTACGGTGAGCCAATCTCCAAATTGATTGGTCCTACACCTTCACCGGACCAAGAGGAGAAGTTCCCCGGTGAAAGCCCCCTCTCCGGGCCACCCGGTTGCTCCGACCTCCGAGCTTTTGTGATCGAGCTGTGGTCACTTTTGTACCTGAGGCGATTCACGAGCCGAGGGACTTCATCTGGAGCTTGCTTAGACCTAATCGAACGTGACACAACTCTCAGATCGAAGCTTCACTTCTCTGAGCAAAGGTATGAACTCTCTCTTCCTCCCGAGCTCCTGGAGATTCTCCATTTCAAATGCCTTAATTTAAATGCATGTTTACCGTATGGATGTGTTCGTCTCTTCAAGACGAATCCATAGAGCATAAGAACACAAAAATCCATTGTGAATCGAGTGAGTTCTTAGGGTTTTAGTGTGGACGGTCACGGGCGCACACCAGTCGTAGACGATGACCAGGAGCCGTCGGATCGAGCGTGTATCGAGCGGACGGTCGGGATCAAGCCGGACAGCGCGATGGTACATGAACCGTGGGCCCCTGGAACGCTGAGTCGGATGGCGGCGCTGAACCGAGAAGCGTCGCGTGGTCGTTCGGAGATGCTAAGGATGACGCGGCGCCGATTCGGATAAATAGAAAAATAGGATTTTATGGATTTATTTAATTACCATAACTTGGAAAATCCATAACATTGTGTAGAAAAATCCTAAAAATAAAATAAAAATACCCTCTTGCTCAGTGAACAGAGGAGAATAATGTGGAAAAGAAACCAATTAATTTCATTTAGTATTTTATTTTTAATAATTTAATTACTCTCTGCACTATTTCGATTCTCCATGCACATAGACAATTCACCATGGCATGAGACCATAGGGCTTTTAAAGCCTCTGAACTTCGGACATTCCCTGAATTTTCCTAGGTCAGAGGCCATCCCTATGAGAAGTTATTGATTTTTCAATTTCATGTTACTGTTTTGAGTATTTTAATTCCAATAATTAGCATGTTGAGAAATAAATTCTAGGAAAATTTGGTGGTGTTTCTTATGACCAGAGGAACCTAGGAAAAATAAGTTTTGAGTTAATTCACTTGGAATAACCCTAATTGGTCTAGATACCCAAAATTGAATTTTAAATAATTAGGGTTAACTACACATCTAATTAACTTAAAAACAATTCTCCACTGATCTTTGGGATTAGAGGAACATCTCATAAAAATTTGAAATCAATTGGACTTGATTAACCTCACCAAATGGGTTGATTAAGCCTCTTAAGCAAAATGGGTAAAATGAAACTTTAAAAATTCATAACTCACAAAATGCTTTTCAAAAATTCACAAAAATGGTTTTGGAGCTTTTTTGATATTAGAGGAATTTAGAAAAATTAAATTTGTAATTTTCTAAAAAAGTTGATTTTTATCATCATTTTAATATTTTTAATAATTAAAAAATAATAAAAATCATAAAAATATTAAAAATCACCAAAATGTCACATTTTGAATTCTAATTACTTAGGAACAAACCAAATATTTTTCTTAAGTCCCTTGGATAAGATATTGAATTTTAAAGGCTTGATGTAATTTTTAATATTAAAAAAATGTATTTTTCAATCTTTTCACTAAAATAATTCTAATAAATCAAAGAAAAATCAGAAAAAATATAAAATTTGTTTCTTTGGACTCCTTGAGGTCAGAGAGATTTAAGAAAAATATAAAATCTTTTTTTCAAATTTAATGTTATTTTAAAATTAATTAATACTCCAAAACTCATAATAATTCTAATAAATAAAATATAATTCAAAAAATCAGTAAAATCGGTCCAAATAGTCCTCTGGTCATTAGGAACATCCCATAATTTTCTCAAGGACAGACACATTTCCTTGGTCATGTTATTAAATTTTCCTTGAAAACCCCTATTTTCCATTAAAGATAATTACATAAATAAATTAAATATAGAAAAATCACATTTTCTCCTCTAATGTCTTAATTGACATGTGAGTGGGGTTACATAAAAATTTCAAGTTCATTTGAGCTTAATTTAGTGAGTTATAGAATTATTAAGCTTGAAAGGCAAAAATGGTAATTAAAAATTTCAACCTTTAATTACAATTTTAGGATTAATCAAAAGGGGAGGGTAAAATATTTGATTTTAAACTGATTTTTTGGATGATTGAAACTTAAATGATTAAGGGTAGAAACCTATTAACCATTTCAAAAAAACAAAATAATTAAAATAAAACTTTAATTAATTAATTAATTGAAATTTTGGAAGAATAATAGAAATTAGAATTATTAAAGTAGGGATATTATTAAGAGGACATTTATTCTTTAATTTAAAATTCCCTAAATAAATCACTTCAATAATACTTAAGTCTTAATTAACAAATTAAAAGAATAATCCGAATTAAATTAAAAGTAAAATTAAATTAAAATCAAATTAAATTAAATTAAAAGCAAAATAAATTGAAATTAAATTAAATTAAAATTAAGTTAAATTAAATTAAAATTAAACTAAATTAAAATTAAAATTAAATTGAAATTAAATTAAAATTAAAATTAAATTAAATTAAAATTAAAATTAAATTAAATTAAATTAAATTAAATTAAATTAAATTAAATTAAATTAAATTGAATTAAATTAAATCAAAATCAATTATCAACAAACCTAAATTAAATCATTAAGAATTAAATATAAAAATAATTTGAACACTATTCCAAACTTAAACTAACTTTTTATAATTAAGTCAAAATTAAAATTAAATCATTAAGTTTAAATCATTAAAATACTTAATAATTTGATTTGCCCTTTTAAAGCTCTTATTATTATAACTCTTAAATGAGGTATCAAGTGAAGTGTTACTTCACTTATTGGATATTCAAATGTCCTAGTTCACTGAGCAAGAGAACAAAACTTAAACCCCTGGATGATTAATTCACTTGTATAATTAAATTCTCTTGGACTTAAAACAATCCTAGAGGTATTGAAAAGATGTTTAAGACTCGTCTTAAGAACTTCCTCAATATGATAGGATGTTTATAAGAATAATTGAATTTAATTGTTTCTTTGATGAAGAAAATCATCCTTAAACCAAAACACAAGAACCTAGACATCATAGGAGATGACTAGCTATAAGATTAGGACTTTGGTAGACAACCAAAACCTCTCCCTTAGCTTTACCTAGATACTTATTGAAATATTTAAATGCCTTAAAATATGTTTTAAGTGTAGCTTGGGATGACGGGAAGACCCTCCAGGTACGCTTTTACTTTGTTGCAGTTTACTTTATTGCAATGCACTTTACTTTTCTTGCATGTTAAATAAAACTGTTGCATGAAAACCAAAACCTTTAGGATAGTCCCTGAACTGAAACTAAAATTAAATTAAAAGTCACTGCAAGATAAAATTCACCGCCACAACATTTCAAAATATAAAATAACTCAAAATTTAATCACAAACAGAACAATAAAACTACAATTACAACTAATTAAAACGTCTCGTTGAATGATCGGGAATACCTCAGATGATGTAACCCACGTGTTGCTAACGGGATTTCCGAAGGTCTAAATGAAAGTGTGGAACTCATTTAGTTGAGTTTAGCAAATTCATCTTGACTAAGTGAATTCAATGAAAATAACGGTGCCGGGATGACGGAACCGTGGGATCTTAATTGGTTCTGTTTAATCAACTTCAAGATTTGTTTTAATTAAAACACTAAAAACACTTGGACTTTAAGATTTCTCGAAACCGAAACACTTCTCTCATCTCCTGATTTATGACTTCTAAAACTAAACCTCTGCAACAATAAGGAGCTTGGAGCACGGTGGGCAGCACGGCCATATTCGTCAGCAAAACAATTCTACATCAACTAAACATTCCTAGAATTAAACAACCAAACCATAGGATTTCGAGGTAGTTTACCTAGTGCAACATAAATCCTCAACCCTTTTGTTAGGCATTTACATAATCATGTTATGTAAATTAAGCCACTAACCGGTCTTAGGACTCGAGGTAGTCGTTTGGTACGACATAAACCCTCGCATCTTCGAGGCTATTTGTATGATTTTATCATACAAATATAAGTCCAAATTAATTAAAATTAGCAAGATTGAAATATCGGATAATATTAGGATTTTCTTAAATCCGAGCCAAACAATAGGATAGTTTGGGAAGTTGTCAAGATTCTTCTTGGATCCTCAGCTTCTCCTACTTTTCTTCCTTTGAACTCCTGAAATTAACTGTTCCAAATTTGATCTATTCTCAATTGAAATTTCCAAAATCCAATTGTTTAAAAACCTTAAGCTTTGAAATTCTTGAGAGCAAAACCACTGATCATTATCGAGAGTTTTCTTAAATGATTCACTTCATTTAAGATGTAATTAACTATAGGAGCTTGCCCTTATAGGGAACTTTAAGAACCCAGGTAATATAAACCCTGCTTAATTCCTTTATATTATGTAGGGGAACTTGTCGGCTTATAAAATTGGTTCACAGACCAAACGGATGTCACAAACCTTCTAGTTTATTTAATTGTGCCCCATCATCAAGCAGTGTGTTTATTCTTCGGGATAGATACACGGTTTGTGGTGTGGTGCTCGTTTATATAAACTATTTCGAGGTGTGAGATCGGTTTGTTTCATATCTTAAAAGTTTCAAACTTAAAATTATTTTCAAAATCAAATGCTACTTTCTAAATTATATATATTTAAATCAAATTTAAAATTAAAAATTCGTCGACAACTTCTGTAGGCGACCCCTTTTTAAAAATACAATACTCAACCTAAAAATATGCCGACAACAATATCGCTTACAATGTAATTTACAATATCAGCATACCAAGGCAAATTACTTCCAATAATAGTATAGAGTTGCTCATCAGGGAGAATTTCAGTAATTTCTTTCTCAAATTCAGATTATTTTTCATAGCCTATTCTTGATAGATGATCTGTTATTTGAATGTTAGCTCTCTTCCTATCAACTACCATAAACTCAAATTCTTGCAAAAGAAGTATCCATCTAATGAGTCCAGGTTTTGCATCCTTCTTTTGCAATAAATGTTTGATAGCTGAATGGTCTGTATGCAAAATACTTTTAGTTCCAATTAAATAAGTGTTGACCTCATTTTTGATGAGGTCTTTTTCTCCTCTCTTTAGTACTTAGGATCTAGTGTTAGACTTTTCCTTTGACTAATCTTAAAGGACTAGAAGTGGAACCCACCCCTTTAGAAATTCAAACACCTCTTGACTCCTCGTAAACCCCACAAGCCTGATTGTAGACCCCTAATCACCTAGAGGGTTAAAATCGAATGTGGAGGTTTAAAGGATGAGTTCCTATAGGACTTCTTGGCCTTAGGAATACCCCAGGTGGCCCAGTGCGGTGAGGGTTGACTTGCATTTACACTACACTCTCACACACATTCCAAGTCCTAAAACCACACTCTCACCCAACTTGACTTCCTGACTCATGTAGGTAATTCACATGGATGGTCCTTAACCCCTAAGCCCCTGGCTAAGAGGGTTCGGAACAAAATAGTGAATGCCTCAAATGAGTCCTCTCATGGCTCATATGAGCTTAATATGGCTTCATAGCTCAACCAAAGTGATTCCATTTTACTCAAATTTGATCAAACTTCATTTTTCCAAAATTCCAATTTTTGACCCCCGGGGCCCTACACCTACTAAACCTATCAAAAGCCCTTGAAACTACCCAAAATTTACAAAATCACCTAAATTATCCAAAATTCCTCAAAATAATTCCTAAAAATTTCCCCCCCAGTCAAATAGATCATCCATAGCCAAAATTACCAAAAATTCCAAAAAGTACCCCCAATACCCTCCAAATATCCAAAATGCCCTTCTTAGCCCAAAAATCCAAAAATTTAGAAAATTCCTAAAAAATTCCAGAAAATCCCAAATATTCCCAATTTCATTTTGTTCAACTACACGATGGGCCAATTTTGTCGATTTACCACACTTTTACTAAAACCCCCAATTTGGCCCATTTTAAACCCAAATGAACCCAATGTCAAACCAAACCACCTCAATTGGCCTCAATTTTAGTCCAATTCAATTCTAAACTCCAAATAAACATCCCTAATATCAATTTAGACCAAATCTAAGTCCAATTTGATTGACATTTTAGCCCAATTTCAATTTGAAGCCTAAAGCCCAATTTTGGCCCATGCCCTAAACCTAGCTCAAACCTAGCCCAACTCAACCCCAATTGGCCCCAAATCTTTTCTAAAGCCTTCCTAACACCCCCATAAACAAAACAATAACTTGATTTGCCCAAAATTTGAACCTAAACTCCACCCAAACCTAACCCAAAACCAAAATCTCTTAAATTGACCTAAGCCTAAACCTAACCCAAATGTGCCCATATCCCAAAATCAAAGCCCAACCAAAGTTGAAAACTCTTTGTGACATTCCCATAAACATTTCTCAACATTAATTTTACATCAAATCCAACTTTAGCCCAACCTTAACCCAAGTTAGCCCAATTTTGGCCCACTTTGGCCCCTTTAACTAAAGACACATTAAACCCAATTCAATTCAAAATCACTTCACACTTGTTCCAAACCACTCATGACACATACCTAAACCAATTTCAATAATTATTTGGCATGATCCCTCACAAAATTTCCATCCACCAATTTATTTTCAAACCTAAAGGCCTACTTTCTTAAACCATTCTAAAAGCCCACTTGCACCAAATCCAAAAGCCTAAAATTCATCCAAAGCCCACATGACATTTCTCTACATCATCCATTCAATTAAAATCATCCTAAGTCCTAAACCAATGATCAAATAATTCCAAATAAACCTTCAACCAAATTTCCACCAAAAATGGCAAAATTCATAAAATCCCCTTTTATGAAATTGACCAAACTTTTTCCAAGCCAAATGTGAGCCATTGAGCCATGTACAAGCCACATGGAAGCCATGGAAGCCACTTTCCACCTCATCAAGCCATTAATGGCAAGAAGAGGGGACCCTTTCCTAATCTTTCATTAAGAATTTTAAACCATACTCATGTCACACTCTAAACCATGCTTAGCCACCTCATCATGGATGGAGATTTCACCACCCCTTCCAAGCTGACCTAAATGATTCCCTCAGCTCAAAATCAGGTCTTGTGGAGGTGCACCAAGCCTATTTCCAGGGATTGACCAAACCAAGCCCAAAATACACTCTCCCCTATTCCATTCTAATCAAGCTTTTTACACATGTCAAACTCCAATTGACTTCACCAAATTTAACCCCTGACCCCACTGAGTCAGATGGTGACCCATGCCTGGCCGGCTAGCCACCACAACCACCGGAAAACACCATGTCCGAGAGCTCCATGTGAGGAAAAAAATTCAATTCTCCCTTGCTGAGTCGTCCCGACCCTAATGGACACCGGAGCTCTTCTTCTTCTCCCCGAGCGGCTGATCCCGGCCTCGAATTGCCCACAGGAAGGCCTCCAGCCATGTCTATTTAAACCCACCACCCTCTCGGCCAAAAAGAGGAGATTAACCAGACCTTAAGGAAACTCTGCCAAAATTGCTCCAGGACCTTCTCCTAACCCAGAGCAGTTGATCCCCAGTGTTCCTTTGCCCTAATACCCATTAACAGAGCTCAATTTCTGAGTTGAAAATCCACGCAAAAAATATGACACTTCACCACAGTGAGCCAATATCCAAATTGATTGGTCCTACACCTTCACCAGACCAAGAGGAGAAGTTCCCCAGCAAAAGCCCCCTCACCAGGCCAGCCATTGCTTCCAGCCTCCAAGCTTTGTGATTGGCCTTGGTAACTTTCATACCTAGACAATTCCCCAGAGCCAGAGACTTCATCTAGAGCTTGCCTGGACTCAATCAAAGGTGACACAAGTCTCAGATTGAAGCTTCACTTCTCTGAGCAAAGGTATGAACACACTCTTCCTCCCGAGCTTCCAGTGATTCTCCATTTTGTTTAAGTTAATTTCATAGCCTATAAACCGTATGGATGTGTTCGTCTCTTCAAGAAGAATCCATAGAGCATAAGAACACAAAAATCCATTGAGAATTGAGTGAGATCTTAGGGTTTTAGTGTTGACGGTCACGGGTGCACACCAGTCGTAGACGATGATTGGGAACCGTTGGATCGAGCGTGTATCGAGCGGACGGTTCAAATTGCGCCAGACCAGGGAATGTTGCGTGAATCGCGGACCCCTGGAGTGCTGAGTCGGATGGCGACGTCGAATGGGAATGCGCCGAGTGGGCTTTCGGAGCTGCCGATGTTGCGTTGGCGCCGAGTCGGATAAGTAGATAAATAGGGTATTTTTGAATTATTTAAATGCCCACAACTTCAAAAATTCATATCATTGCATAGAAAAATCACAAAAAATAAAAATAAAAATACCTCCTTGCTCAGTGAACAGAGGAGAATAATGTGGAAAAGAAATTAAGTTAATTGGATGAGTATTTTATTTTTAATAATTTATTTACTATTTTCAGTATTTTGATTCTTCATTTGCATAGACAATTCACCATGGTATGAGACCATAGGGCTTTTGAAGCCTCTGATCTTAGGAACATTCCCTGAATTTTTTAAGGTCAGAGGCCATCTCTGTGAAAAGTTATTGAATTTTCAATTTCATGTCACTGTTTTAGGTATTTTAATTCCAATAATTAGCATGTTAGGAAATAAATTCTAGGAAAATTTGGTGGTGTTCCTTAGGACCAGAGGACCCTATGAAAAATATATTTTGATTTAATTCATTCATAATAACCTTAATTGGCCTAAACCCCTAAAATTGAATTTGAATTAATTAGGGTTAACCACACATCAAATTGACTTGAAAACAATTATTCACTGATCATTAGGATTTTAGAGACCTTACATAAAAATTTGAAATCAATTGGACTTGATTAACCCTACCAAATGGGTTGATTAAGCCTCATAAGCAAAGTGGAACTTTAAAAATTCATAACTCCAAAAACTCTTTTCAAAAATTCACAAAAATGGTTTTTGGGCTTCTCTAATATCAGGAGAGTTAAGGAAAATTAAAATTGAAATTTTCTAAAAAAGTTAATTTTTCACAATATTTTAATATTTTAATAATTAAAAATAATAATAATAATCATAAAAATATTAAAAATCATAAAAATGTCACATTTTGATTCCTAATCACTTGGGAACAAACCAAATATTTTTCCTAAGTCCCTAGGATAAAATATTGAATTTTAAAGGCTTAATGTAATTTTTTATATTAAAAAATGAGTTTTTAACATTTTTCACTAAAATAATTCTAATAAATCAAGGAAAAATTAGAAAATTAGAAAATTTATTTCTCTGAACTCCTTTAGGTCAGAAAAATTTATGAAAATATAAAATCCATTTTTCAACTTTAATTTTATTTTATAATTAATTAATATTCTAAAACTCAAAATAATTATAATAAATAAATTATAACTCAAAAAATCACCAATATTGGTCCAAGTGGTCCTCTAGTCATTAGGAACATCCCATAATTTTCTTAAGGACAGGCAACTTTTCTTTGGTCATGTTGTTGAAATTTCTTTGAAAACCCTTATTTTTTACTAAAAATAATTATATAAATAAATTAAATTCAAAAAAATCACATTTTCTCCTTTAATGTCTTAATTGACACGTGAGTGAGGTGACATAAAAATTTCAAATTCATTTGAGCTCAATTTAGTGAGTTATGAAATAAATAAGCTTAAAAGGGCATAAAGGTAATTAAAAATTTTAACCCTTAATTAAAACTTTAGGTTTAATCGAAATGAGGAGGTAAAATATTTGATCTTAATTTTCTCTTGGATGATTGAAACTTAGGGAAATTAAGGGGTAGAAACCCATTAAACACTTTGAAAATATCAAAAATGAAACTTTAATTAATTAAATAATTTAATTTTTGGAAAGAATATATTTAAATTTGGATCAATAAAATAGGGATATTATTAAGAGAACATTTATTCATTAATTTAGAAATCTCTAAATAAGTCACTTTAACAATACTTAATTCTTAATTAAAAATTAAAATAATAATCCATATTAATAATTAAAACTAAAATTAAAACTAAAATTAAAAAAAATTAAATTAAAATCAAATTAAAATTAAAGTTAAACTAAAACTAACAATTAAAATTAAAATTAAAATCAAAATTTAAATTAAATTAAATTCAATTAAAATTAAATTTAAATTAAAATTCAAATTAAATTAAAATTAAAATTCTAATTAAATTAAAATTAAAATTCAAATTAAATTAAATTAAATCAAAATTAAATTAAATTAAATCAAAATTAAATTAAATTAAATTAAATTAAATTAAAATTAAATTAAATTAAGATTAAATTGAATTAAAAATTAAATAAATTTAAATTTAATTTAATTTAAAATTAAATTAAAATTAAATAAAATAAAATTAAATTAAATTAAATTAAAATAATATTGAATTAAAATCATTTAACAACAAACATAAATGAAATCATTAAGAATTAAATCTAAAATAATTTGAACACTACTCCAAACTTAAAATTATCAATTAAAACCTCATTATTAAATTAAAACACTTTAAACCATTAATTAAAACTTTTAATTAATTATGATTAAAATTCTCGATAAACCAATTTGCGCTTAAAGGCTTTAATTATTATAACTCTTAAATAGAGTATTAAGTGAGATGTCACTTCATTCATCTAAGTTCACTGAGCAAGAAACAAAGTTAACTAAACTCCTCGATGATTAATTCACCTGTGCAACCAAATTTACTTTGACCCAACACAATCCCAGAAATATTGAAAAGATGTTTAGGACTCGTCCTAAGCACTTCCTCAATATGACGAGATGTTTTAGAAGAACAATTGAATTTAATTGTTCTTTGATGAAGAAAATCATCCTTAAACCAAACCAAGAACCTAGACGTCATAGGAGATGACTAGTTATAAGATTAGGAATTTGGTAGACAACCAAAACCCTTCCCTTAGCTTTACCTAGGTATTTGTTGAAATATTTAAATGCCTTAACATGTGTTTTAAGTGCAGCTTGGGATGACGAGAAGACCCTCCAGGTACGCTTTTATTTTATTTCAATTTACTTTATTGCAATTTACTTACATGCACTGTACTTTACTTTTCTTGCATGTTAAATAAGACTGTTGCATGAAAACTAAAACCTTTGGGGTAGTCCCTGAACTGAAACCAAAAGTAAATTTTACAAGATAAAATTCACCGCCACAACATTCCAAAATATAAAATAACTCAAAATTTAATCACAAACAGAACAACAAAACTACAATCACAACTAAATTAAAACGTCTCATTGAATGATCGGGAATACCTTGGATGATGTAACCCACGTGTTGCTAACGGGATTTCCCAAGGTCTAAATGAAAGTGTGGAACTCATTCAGTTGAGTTTAGCAAATTCATCTGGACTAAGTGAATTCGATGAAAATAACGATGTCGGGATGACGGAACCGTGGAATCTTAATCAGTTCTGTTTAATTAACTTTAAGATTTGCTTTAATTAAAATATTAAAAAAAACATTTGGATTTTAAGATTTTCTCTAAACCAAAACACTTCTCTTGTCTCCTTATTTATGACTTCTAAAACTAAATCTCTGCAACAACAAGGAGCTCGGAGCATAGTGGGCAGCTCGACCATCGTCATCAGCAAAACTTTTCTTAGAATTAAATAACAAAGCCATAGGATTTCGAGGTAGTTTTCCTAGTGCAACATAAGTGCTCAACTCCTCATTAGGCATTTGCATGGTCATGTCATGTAAATTAAGCCATAACCGGTCTTAGGACTCCTAGGTAGTCGTTTGGTACGACATAAACCCTCACATCTTCAAGGCTATTTGTGTGATAATGTCATACAAATATAAGACCACAATAAATAAAATTGGCAGGATTACAACATTAAATAAACTCTCAAATCTAAGCTAAACAATAGGATTTTTTGAGAAGTTGTCAAGGTTCTTCTTGGATCTTCAGCTTCTCCTACTTCTCTTTCTTTGGACTCTTAAAGTAAATTGTTCCAAATTTGATCCATTCCCTATTGAAATTTCCAAAATTCAATCCTTTGAAACCTTAAACTTTGAAATTCTTGAGAGCAAAACCACTGATCATTATCGAGAGTTTTCTTAAATGATTCCCGTCATTTAAGATGTAATTAACTATAGGGGCTTGCCCTTATAGGGAACTTTAAGAACCCGAGTAATATAAACCCTGTTTAATTTCTTTATATTAAACGAGGGAACTTGTCGGCTTATAAAATTGGTTCGCGAGACCAGAATGGATGTCACAAATCTTTTAGTTTATTTAATCGAGCCCATCATCGAAGCGGTGTGTCTATTCCTCGGGATAAATATACGGTTTGTGGTGCGGTGCTCGTTTATATAAACTATTCGGGATGTGAGATCGGTTTGATTTCATATCTTAAAATTTTCAAATTTAAAATTATTTTCAAAATCAAATACTACTTTCTAAATTATATATATATATATATATATATATATATATATATATATATATATTTAAATTGAATTTAAAATTTAAATTTTGCCGACAATTTCTGTAGGCGACCCCTTTTCAAAAATACTACACTCAACCTAAAAATATGCCGACAATAAGGTCTAAATTTTTCAAAAGAAAATACTATAGCTAATAACTCTCTTTCAGTTATGGTATAACTAATTTAAGCCTCATTAAAAGTTTTACCATCATAGTAGATGACTTTGAAAACTTTATCATGTCTTTGCCCCAATGCTAGTCTGATCGCATAATCACTAGCATCACACATAAATTCAAATGGTTTCTCCGAATCAGGTGAAATAATTATAGGTGCAGTGATTAATTTTTCTTTTAATAATTTGAAAGCTCTCAAGCATTCATCATTAAAATCAAACTTTCTATCATTTTCGAAAAGTTGGCCCAACGGTTTAGTAATTTTAGAAAAATCTTTAATATATCGCATGTAAAATCTAGCGTGTCCTAAGAAACTCCTCACCTCTCTCACAATAGTGGGTGGCGACAATCTCTCAATCACTCTAATTTTAGTAGGATCGACCTCCATACCATGTTCAGAAATTTTATGCCCAAGCACAATTCCTCCTGCAACCATAAATTGACATTTCTCACAATTCAGAACTAGATTTGTTTTCTCATAGAGCTCCAAAACATTTGTTAAGTTTTCCAGGCAAATTTCAAATGAAGTCCCGAATACAGAGAAATCATCCATAAAAACTTCTATTCCATTATCTATCATACTACTGAAGATAGACATCATAAATCTCTGAAATGTTGCAGGTGCATTACACAGTCCAAAAGGCATTCTTCAAAAAGCAAAGGTTACATAAGGGTTAGTAAATGTTGTCTATTCTTGATCCTCAGGAGCAATAGGTATTTTATGGTAACCAGTATATCCATCCAAAAAATAGTAGTACTTGTGTCCAGCATGTCTATCTAGCATTTGATCGAGAAAAGGAAGAGGAAAGTGATCTTTTCTGGTCGCGACATTTAATTTCCTATAGTCAATACAAATTCTTCATCCATTAATTTATCTTGTGGGTATAATTTCATTACATTTATTCACTCCTCCCTTTTTCGGTACACAATGTATTGGACTCACCCAAGCACTATCTGAAGTAGGATAAATAATTCCAGCATCCAGTCATTTTAAAATCTCTTTCTTAACTACATCTTTTATTATAGAATTTAATCTCCTTTGCGGATCAACTCTCGGTTTATGTTCTTCATCTAATAAAATTTTTTGCATACAAATCGAATGACTAACTTCTTTAATATCTGTCAAATTCTATCCAAAAGCTTTCTTGTATCTTTTTAAAGTTTCCAACAACTTCTGTTCTTGGTATTCGTTTAACTCTGAAGATACAATAACTGGGAAGGTAAATGATTCTCCTAAAAACATATACTTTAAATGATTAGGGAGAATTTTCATTTCAAGTTCAGGAGGTTAGATGATAGATGGAATTAAGCTTTTATCTCCATCTTCCATAGTGTCTAATACTTCGAATCTCTCATGAACATACTCCAAATCTTCATTCTTCTTACTATCTGAATATTCTTCATCTTCAATTTCTTCTTCAAACATATTTTTATATTCATCTTCTTTTTCAAATATATTTTCAAAATGAACGTTTCTCCAGTAATCACAGACCTCCATCCTAAAACATTCATTATCTTTTTCCATTGAGGGATACTTCATAGATTTTAAAATATTAAAGGTCACCTCCTGATCATTAACTCGCATAGTTAATTCTCCTTTTTGAACATCAATTTTTGCTCTTCCAGTAGCAAGGAATGGTCTTCCCAAAATGATTGGAATTCCTTTATCTTCCTCCATATCAAGAGCAATAAAATCCATAGAAAAGATAAATTTATCCACTTTCACTAACACATCTTCCACCACTCCTTTAGGGTAAGTAATGGAACGATCGGCCAACTGAAGAGTCACAGATGTAGGAGAAATTTCTCCTATTCCCAACCTTTTGAAAGTTGATAAAGGCATAAGATTAATATTAACTCCCATATCACATAAAGCCTTTCTGAAAAAATTTTCACCTATAGCACACAAAATAGTGAAACTACCAGGATCTTTGAGTTTTTCCGGAAGCTTCTTTTGAATAATTGCACTACATTCTTCGCTAAGTGCAACAGTTTCATGATTTGTAAACTTCCTTTTCTTTCTATGAATATCCTTCATAAACTTGGCATAGTCAGGCATCTGTTCCAATGCTTGAACAAAAGGAATATTTATAGTTAATTTCTTAAGGATCTCCAAAATTTTCCAAATCTGTTATCCCTGTTTTGTTTCTTCAATCTTTGAGGAAATGGAGGTGGTGATTTTTCAACTGTTATCTTCATTGGCTCAAGAGGATAATCCAAGTATGAATAAATCTTGTTTAAACCTTTTTCGATTTTCACCATCTCCTTTTCTATTTCAACTTCGTTTTGCACTCTAATTTCCAATTCTTTTCCACTCCTTAATTGAATAGCCTTATGTTGTTCCTTGTTTTAATCTTTTGGATTGATCTCAACATTACTGGGAAGTGTTCCAGAAGGTCTATTATTAAGTGTAGTGAAAATATGTCCTAATTGATTTTCAATATTTTTCATAGCAACACCTTGAGCTTGTAATTGATTTCCCATATTCAGAATCATTTCTTCAGTAGACAACTTCTTTCCCTTAAATTTTGGGCTACTATTAAATCCAGGAGGATAAAATGGTCTAAAATTAGTATTTCCTTGATTGTTCGAATTTCCAATTAGATTTATAGAATTTTTAGCCCAGTATTGGTTAACATTAGCATTGTTATTATTCCAATTGAAGTTTGGGTGATTCTTCCAACCAGGATTACAATAATTCTAATAAGGATTATTAGGTCTATTAATAGCATTTAAAGTCTCATAAGGTGTTTGAGATTCTGTTATCTATCCAAATGAATTTTCTTCCAACACTTGAGGTGGTTGAGAATAATTCATTCCATATTGATCTATTTTCTTTGAAAGGGCTGCAATTTGAGAAACTGCCATAGTCATCATATCTGAATCATGAACACTAGCTACTCTCTTAGGATTTACCCGTTCAGAGGGCCATTAAAAATTATTAGTAGCCATTTCTTCAATTAATGCGTATGCTTCATCAAAAAGTTTTGACATTAACGATCCACCAGCAACAGCATCTATAATAGATCTCGATGATCCCACTAATTCATTATAAAATGTTTGAATTATTAACCAATCTGGTAAAGCATGATGTGGGCACTTCCTAAGAAGATCTTTAAATCTCTCCCAAGCTTCATATATTGACTCTCCTTCAAACTGACAAAAGGATGTAATATCATTTCTTAGTTTAGTAGTCTTTGATGGAGGGAAATATTTCGATAGAAACGTTTGAGATAATTATCCCCAAGTTCTAATAGATCCAGGTGCTAACAAGTTTAACCATGCCTTAGCTTTATCCCTTAATGGAAAAGGAAAAACTCTAAGTCTGACAGCGTCACTAGACACTCTGTCATATTTAAAAGTAGCACACAGTTCTAAAAATCTAGCGAGATGTAAATTTGGATCCTCATTAGGTGTTCCTCTAAATTGATTATTTTGTACCATTTGGATAATAGCAGGTTTAAGTTCAAATGAATTAGCAGCAACATCAGGATTTTGAATAGTCATGTGAATTTCATCTGCTGTTGGGTTAGCATAATCTCTTAAAGGTCTTGGCAAATTTCCTATATCATTTCTCTGATTATCTTGATTATTCGCCATTTTGCAAGGATTTTCAATTTGTTTTTGTTGTTTTTATTATTTTCTAATTTTTCTGACAGTACGCTCTAACTCCGAATCGTAAGGTACGAAACCTATAGATTCACTACTACGCATATACAAACACAAATACTATAATAAAGTAAACAAACACACAAATACACACTACAAAATAAAGGTTTTCTATTACTATAAATACTGTTTATACTTATTTACTACTTTACCTTCCTACTTACTTATTTACTCCGTTACCTTCCCTGGCAAAGGCACCAAAAACTTGATGCGTCGGACTTATATTGCAAGAATTTATGAACTCAAATTTATATATTTATAATGATTTTGTTTAGTCAAAGCATTCAACGCAAGTATATGTATCATATCAAGTAATACAGGGCTCTAATGGAGTCCTGGTTATCGATCCCACAGGGAAGTTTGGAATATAAGAAAACGGTCACAAAATAGGTAACGTAGCACTAATATCTGATATTTAATTTGCAATTAAAGTTTTCTACTTACTACTACTATGCAGGAAACTGTAACGATTAACTACACTATAATTACTTCTAACAACTTTAGAAACAAAATTAACTAACAGACACCCTAAACTAAGTATTTGAAAGGTTTTCGATATATAAGAAAAGTATCTTTCCTCTTGCAACGAGAATATGATATGTGAATTGATATGGAACAAATATTTATATTATTGTGCCAAATAGAAGCATAGATGATTTTTTACCCTTAAAAGAGTACCCCCTCTTCTAAGTAAGAAAAGAATATTGACATATCCTAAGTTTAGTCACTAAATCTAAGGCTAGGTTGGAGGATATCGACTCTCACTTTGGAGCTTCCACTCACCCTTCACCCGAAGGCTAAACTTTGATATTAATTACTAATCTTAGAACTAATTTGGGGATTTCAGCCTGTCACTCTGAAATCTCCACATTGAAGTCCATTAAAACATATTTCCCTATTCATTTGCACTCAATTCCCATGAACTACGCAATTCATTCAAAGAAATTGAATGAATCTTTCATTATTGTTGTAGGACATTAAATCTTTTCAAACTTAATGTTCAACAGCATATTTTAACATTTCAATTGGCCAAATCAAAATTAAATTAAGTTCAAAATGAAAAACTGTAACAATTTCTTCATTACATTGGAAGCACATCAAATCCACATCAATCCATCATCACATCTCTATGCAAGAAGAAAGACAAGAGAGACTACTCAGAATTCATGGAGAAGATACAATAAAACATGGATTTTATATATAAAAGAAAAGTCATACAAACCACAAAAGAAAATACAACTTATCTCTTTCTCTTCACCAATGCAATTCCCTTGAAGTTCCTTTGAATCTTCTTCTCTCTTCTTTACAACACTTGATTCTCTATTTAGAATGGAAAAGAAGAAGCAATCTCTCACTTTACCCCTTCTCCTTAACTCCTTAGAGAAGAATTCCTCTCAAATCCTCACTCTACAGACTCTTCTCCTAAAACCTAACACTTAACACTCACTAAAACTACACAGAAGACACTAGACTCCACTTAAATCCACACCATTTTCATAGAAAAATAGTTACTTATAAGATAGGGATGAAATCCCAAGAGTTTCCATAGGCGCCCCTTCAAAAAGTCGCCAAAACTCTTAAAATTTGAACCCCACCAACTTTGAGCGCCGACGGCGCCAGATAAGGCGCCGACGACGCTTTATCTTGTCATTTAAATGCTGAAGTCTCTGGATTTGGGCGTCGGTGGCGCCAGAACACCTTTTCCACCATTTTGCTCCTCTTTGCTCCTTTTTGCTCTTGATTTGTTCATTTTTGCTTCTTTTCACTCCAATCACCTAAAATCATCATACCTGTAATACATCATGAAAAATACCATTCTTTAAAGTGCAATATCACAAAAAATGGGTAAAATTATATAGCAAAAACCGTATATATTTTTAGTGCATCAATCTGGAATCCTTCGGATGAGGCAACCTACAGCTGCTAACAAGATTTCCTATGGTCGAGATGAAAGTATTGAATCCATTTATTTGAATTTGGTAAATTTATCTAGACTAAGTGAATCCTAAGAAAATAGTGGTACTAGAACAAGGGAATCGTGGGATCCTAACCAGTGTCGCTATAATGAACTTAAATTCTCCCCTAATAAGACATATGACATTAAACTAGACACATTAGAAAATTTAAACTCTAAACCAATATTTATCTCAATCTCTTCAATTTGACACTTCTAAATTTAAACATGCTACAATGAGGAGCTTGGAGCAAATATCGTGGGCAGCACGATGAGGTATGCGGAACAAAATCTTTAAGAAAGCAAAGTTTCAATCTTTAATATTAATTCGACCCTCATGTCTCCTAACCAGATTCACATACACCCTTGGATATAGTTTACACAAAATATTTCCTTAAATAACTTCCATTAATTGGAGGTATTGGGTGTTTTCCCATACAATCTACCAATTGGTAAGAACCTCCATGAAAAACTTTTTCTATTACAAAAGGGTATTCTCTGGTTAGTTCAACATATCTGCTAATCTTTCAATAGGTTAAAATTAATTTTGTGAGGACTAGAACGAATTCACCTATACGAAAAGTTTAGGACCTAATGATATACCTAAAATATATAGTGTTTTTAAATACATTTTTATACCTATTTTTGATGATATTGCACTTTAATGGAAGGTATTTTTATGTTTTTCTTGCAGGTATGATTAAAATGAGTGACTATAATGAAAGGAGCAATAAAGGATCAAATTTGGAGCAAAAATTGAAATGTGTGAAAAATTGGCCTCTGGCGCCTAAGCGCCGGACCATTAGCCCATAGGCGCCACGGTTAAAGTGATGAATTTATTTGATTTCAGCACAAATTTGAAGGGGTTTTTGAAACATCCTTTGGTTTATACTTCACTAAATTCCCATCAACGCCAAAACTCATTTAAAATTTGAACGGATGGATACATTCATGATGGATAAATTGAATCTGGACACATTCTGAAGAGACACCAAGACACCTTTTGGAAAATTTTAAAAAGAAGACTTGAAGATCAGAAAAAGAGTTGTTGTTGGAGGGTGTGATTAGTGTTAAGAGTCAAGTTTATGTTAGAGAGTTATTAAGAGCACACATTTCCACTTCACCACTTTTATTATCATTTGTATCTAGTTTTTATTAAGAGTAAAATAGAGATCTGGATTCAACAGAGTTGGGCACCAACCTCTATTATGTCATGTAAGGGAAAAGCAAAGTTTCAAAGGAACTTCAAGATTATTATGGCGAGGATTTTTAAATAAGTGTTTAACTTTGTTTTACATTTGTTTTAAAGTAAAGCTTGTTGTGTTTTTCACTATGTTTTCTACTTTCAAATCAATGTGATTATGTTTTCTCCATGAATTCTGAGTTGTTTTCTTTATCTTTTTTATTTTAAATGATGAAGTAATTAAATTATAGAAGGAAGTTTTGTGAAGTATAAGAATTTAATGTTGGAATAAGTTGTGATGATTCACTACCTTGCACTTAATTTACTTCTTGATTTGGCTAATTAAGATGTTAAAATTTGTTGGGAGATTATGTAAAATCCATTGCGGTATTGTCTCAATCAACAATTGGAAAGAATCACATGCAATTGTATGGATGAGAATTAAAGTCCATATGGTTGGGTGCAAATAAATAGGAAGATATGCTTATAATGGGGAGTAAAATTAGAGGAATTTAGTGTGACAGGCTAAAGCCCCCAAATTTGATTTGATGTGAAAAATTTTGTTATGAGATTTTAGCCACCAGGTGAAGGGAATCGAGGGAACTCTAGAGTGAGAGCTAGTATCTTCCCTGCCTAACCCATCTACAAGATTTATCAAATTAACTAATGTTCTTTATAGAACCAAGGGTAAAGAATATTGTCGGCATATTTTTAGGTTATGTTGTATTTTTGAAAAAGGGGTCGCCTAACAGAAATTGTCGGCGAATTTTTTAATTTAATTTAAATAAATAATTTGAAAAGTAGTATTTGATTTTGAAAATAATTTTAAATTTGAAGATTTTAAGATATGAAATCAAACCGACCTCACATCCCAAATAGTTTATATAAACGAGCACCGTACCACAAACCGTGTATCTATCCCGAAGAATAGGCACACTGCTTGATGGTGGGGCTCGATTAAATAAACTAGCATATTTGTGACATCCGTTTGGTCTGCGAACCAATTTTATAAGCCGACAAATTCCCCTGTTTAATATGAAAGCATTAAACGGGGTTTATATTACCCAGGTTCTTTAAAATTCCTTATAAGGGCAAGCCCCTATAGTTAATTACATCTTAAGTAGTCGGAATCACATAAGAAAACTCTCGATAATAATCGATAGTTCGCTCTCAAGAATCTCAAAGTTTAAGTTTTCAAGGGATTGAATTTTGGAATTTCAATAGGGAATGGATCAAATTTGGAACATTTTGTTTTGGGAATTCAAAGGAAGAAAGGTAGGAGAAATTACGGATTCGAAGCGAACTTCGGTAATTTCCCAACTATCCTATTGTTTGGCTTCGAATTTAGGAAAGTCCTAATGTTTATTTAATGTTTTGATCTTGCCAATTTTAATTAATTAGGGCTTATGTTCGTACGATAAAATCATACAAATAGCCTCGAAGATATGAGGGTTAATGTCGTATCGGACGACCACCTCGGAGTCCTAAGACCGGTTAGGGCTTAATTTACATGACATGATCATGCAAATGCCTAACAAAAGGTTGAGGATTTATGTTGCACTAGGAAAACTACCTCGAAATCCTATGGCTTTGTTGTTTAATTCTAAGAAAGTTTCTGTGAAGTAGACTCGGGTTTTGCGATGACGAAGGCCGTCGTTGCCCACCATGCTCCGAGCTCCTTGTTGTTACGAGAGGTTTAGTTATAGAAGTCATAAATCGAGGAGATGAGAGAAGTGTTTTGGTTTAGAGAGATTTCTTAATTTCCAAGTGTTTTTTATGTTTTAATTAAAACCAATCTTAAAGTTGATTATAACAACACCGGTTAAGATCCCACGGTTCCATCTTTCCGGCATCCTTATTTTTATCGGATTCACTTAGTCTAGATGAATTTGCTAAACTCAACTGAATGAGTTCCACACTTTCATTTAGACCGTGGGAAATCCCGTTAGCAACACGTAGGTTACATCATCCAGGAATTCCCGATCATCCAACAAGACGTTTTAATTTAGTTGTAATTGTAATTTTGTGTTACTGTTTGTGATTAAATTTTGAGTTGTTTTATATTTTGAAATGTTGTGGCGGTGAATTTTATCTTGCAATGACTTTTAATTTAGTTTTAGTTTCGGTTTTAGGGACTATCCTAAAGGTGTGGGTTTTCATGCAACGATTGTTTATCATGCAAGAAAAGTAAGTGCGATGTGATTAAATAAATTGCAATAAGGTAAATTGCAGAAAGTAAAAGCGTACACGGAGGGTCTTCCGTCATCCCGAGCTGCACTTAAACACAATTAGAATATTTAAGCAAGCTCCTAGGTAAAGCTAAGGGAAAGGTTATGGTTTTCTACCAAATTCCTAATCCTATAGCTAGTCATTTCCTATGACGTCTAGGTTCTTGTGTTTTGATTTGAGGACGATTTTCTTCATCAAAGAACAATTAAGTTCAGTTGTTCTTATAAACATCCCGTCATATTGAGGAAGTGCTTAAGAAGAATCTTAAACATCTTTTCAATACTGATAGGATTGCTTTAAGTCCAAATGAATTTAATTAATCAGGTGAACTAATCGTCCGAGAATTCAAGTTTTGTTATCTTGCTCAGTGAACTAGGACATTTGAATATCCTATAGGTGAAGTAACATTTCATTTAACGTTCCATTTAGGAGTTATGATAACCAAAGCTTTCGAGGGCAAATTGGTGTTCAAATGGTTTGTGATTTAATTTAATCTCAGTTAACGGGTTTAAATTTGGAATAGTGTTCAAGTTGCTTTATTTTGAATTTCTTTATGTCTTAGGTGATGTTATTTTTAATTCAATTTAATTTAACTTTAATTTAATCTAATTTGTTTAGTTTTAATTTTAATTTAATTTAATTTAATTTAATTTAACTTGATTTGATATGCTTTAATTTAATTTAATTTAATTTAATTTAATTTAATTTGTTTAATTTAATTTAATTTAATTTAATTTAATTTAATTTAATTTGATTTGTTTAATTTGATTTAATTTAATTTAATTTAATTTAATATGTTTTAATTTAATTTTATTTAATTTAATTTAATTTTAATTTGTTTTAATTTAATTTTATTTAATTCGATTTAATTTAAATTTTAACTTAATTTTATTTTTAATTTTAATTTAATTGAAATTTTAAAAGAGTTTAATTTAAATAATTTAACTTTAATTTAATTTAATGATTAAGTCTTTTAACATTTTAAATCTTAAATTTGAATTATCATTTTAATTAGGAATTAAATGTTATTGAGATGATTAATTTAGGGATTTTTAAATTAGAGAACAAATCTCTTCCTAATAATATTATCCCTATTTTAATAATTCCAACTTTATTATTCTTCAAAATTTAATCAATTATTAATTAAGGTTTATTTTAATTATTTTTACATTTTTTAATAGGTTTCTACCCTTTAATTATTTAAATTTCAATCATCCAAATCAGATTAAGATCAAATATTTTACTTTTTAATTTTATTAAATCTAAAGTTTTAATTAAGGGTTAAAATTTTAATTACCACTTTGCCCTTCAAGCTTAATAATTTCATAACTCATTAAATTGAGCTTCAATGAACTTAAAATTTTTATGTGACTTCACTCATATACCAATAAAGACATGAGAGGAGAAAATGTGATTTTTATGTATTTAATTTATTTATGTAATTATTTTTGGTGGAAAATAGAGATTTCCAAGGAAAATTTAATAATATGACCAAGGAAAGTTTATGTCCTTAAGAAAATTATGGGACATTCCTAATGACCGAGAGGACCACTTGGACCAATTTTGGTGATTTTTGAATTATGTTATTTTTATTATGATTATTTTAAGTTTTGGAGTATTAATTAATTTAAAAATAAAATAAAGGTTAAAAATGAATTTTATATTTTTCAAAAATCCCTCTAATATCAAGGAAATCAGAGAATTAATTTTTACAATTTTCTGATTTTTCTTTGATTTATTAGAATTATTTTAGTGGAAATGCCAAAAAATATACATTTTTTAATTTTAAAATTACCTTAGGGCTTTAAAATTTAATATCTCACCAAATTCAAAATGTGACATTTTGGTGAATTTTATTATTTTTGTGATTTTTATTATTTTTTTAATTATTAAAATATTAAAATAATAAAAAAAATCAACTTTTTTAGAAAATTGAAATTTTAATTTTCTTAAATTCCCCGATATCGAGAGAGGCTCCAAAACTAATTTGGTGAATTTTTGAAAAGCATTTTGAAAGTTATGAATTTTTAAAGTTCAAATTGACTAAATGGCTTAATCAACCCATTTAGTAGGGTTAACCAAGTCCAATTGACTTCAAAATTTTATTGTGAGTTCCTCTGATGCTAAAGGTTAGTGGAGAATTGATTTCAAGTCAATTTGATGTATGGTTAACTCTAATTAATTAGGGACCTATTTTGGGTGTTTAAGCTAATTAGGGTTATTTTAAATGAACTAGTTCGAAACCTATTTTTCCTAGGGTCCTCAGGTCATAAGAAACATCACCAAATTTTCCTAGAATTTATTTCACAACATGCTAATTATTAGATTTAAAGTACTCGGAAACGAGTAACATGAATTTGAAAAATCAATAACTTCTCATAGGGATGGCCTCGACTTTGGAAAATTCAGGGAATGTTCCCAAATTTAGAGGCTTCAAAAGCCCTATGGTCTCATGCCATGGTGAATTTCCTATATGCATGGAGAATTAAAACAATGCGGAGGGTAAATAAATCATTAAAAATAAAATACTTGATAAAATTAAATGATTTCTTTTCCACATTATTCTCCTACTATTCACCTGAGCGAGAGGGTATTTTTATTTTATTTTTCTGATTTTTCTACACAAAGTTATGGATTTTTGAAGTTTAGGGAATTAAATAAATAGAAAAATAACCTAATTTTCTATTTATCCACGCGGCGCCGCGCCAACCTCGGCAGCTCCGAAACGCCGTGCGGCGCTCTCTGATTCGGAGCCGCCATCCTACTCAGCGCTCCAGGGGCCCGCTGTATCGTTCCGTCTCCTGATCCGGCGCGATCCTGGCCGTCCGTCCGCTCGTGTAATAAATGAACGGCATCCGTTCATCATCCCCAAGCGTCCTCACCCGAGAGCCGTCCACACTAAATCCCTAATATCTCACTCAATACTTAACGAATTTTCGTGTTCTTGTGCTTTATGGATTCATCTTGAAGAGACGAACACATCTATACAGTGATCATGCATTGAAATTAAAGCATTTGAAATGGAGAATCTCCAGAATCTCAGGATGAAGAATTAGCTCATACCTTTGCTCAGAGAAGTGTGGCTTCAATCTGAGGGTTGTGTCACCTTCGATTGGATCCCGGCGAAGCTCCGGATGAAGTCTCCGGTGCAGTGAATTACCTAGCTATGAAAGTGACCACGGCTCGATCACAAAGCTTGGAGGGCCGTAACAGCCTGGGTGGCTCGGAGATGGGGCTTTCGGTGGGAAACTTCTCCTCTTGGTCCGGTGAAGGTGTAGGACCGGTCGATTTGAGGATTGGCTCACCGTGGCAAAGTGTCACTGGTTTTGGGTGAAATTTCGGTTGAGAAATTGGGTTCCGTTGGTGGGGATTAGGGAAAATTGACACTTTGGGGATCAAGCTGCTCTAAGTATGGAGTAGGGTTTGGAACAATTTTGGCGAGTTTCGGCAAGGTTTGTGCAACTCTCTTCTCATGGCCGTGAGGGGGTCAGAGTTTAAATAGAGGTGGGTGGAGAGCCTCACGAGGATGGCCGAGGGTTGGGATCGACTGCTTGCGGGCATGGGAAGAACAACCATGGTGGCCATTGGGCATGGGGCGGCTCAGCAAGGTGGAATTCTAAAGTTTGGCTCCTCCCAAGGTCTCGGCCATGGTGTTTTCCGGCGACCTGGTGGCTGGCCGGCCATGCATTAGTCACCATCTTATTCAGGTGGGTCAGGGCTGGGGTTTAGTGTAGGCAATTGGCAAATGCCATGTGTAAAAGGATTGGATTAGAATGGAATGGGAGAGGGCTCATTTTGGCTCAAATTGTTCAACCCATCCCTTTGGGCTAGGTGCACCACCCAAAGCTTGATTTAGGCTGAAGAGAAAGTGATTTGGCTCAACATAATCAGTAGGGTCAAGTCACCATCCAAGCACAATTAGGCATAAGCATGGTTAAGGGGAATCATGGGAGTGGTTAATCACCTTTAGGAATTAAGGAAAGAGCCTCCTCCTTTTGCCCAAAATGGTATGGTGACATGTAAAGAGGCTCTCATGGCTTCCATGTGGCTCATGCATGGCTTCATGGCTCATCTTTGGCTTGGGAAAAGTTAAGTCAATTTCATGGAAATGGATTTAAGAAAATTTTGGTATGTTGATGGGAATTTGTATGGGGCTTAATTTGGAATGGCTTCATGATGAGTTTTGAAACTTAGGGATTGATTTAATTGAAAATATGGTGTAGAGCAATTGTCATATGGGTTTTGGATTGATTTTGGCCCTTTGGATTTTGGTGGAGATGGGCTTTAGGAATGTTTCATGTAAGTGGGATTTTGGTTTAAAAAATAAATTTATGGATGGGAATTTTGTGAAGGATTGGGCCAAACAAATGTTGGGTTTAGTTCATGGATGTTTCATGAGTGATTTGAAGCAAGTTTGGAGTGATTTGGGTTTGAATTGGGTTGGATTTGGGCTTCTTTGGTGAATGGGCCAATATAGGTTAAATTGGGCTAACTTGGGCCAATGTTGGGCTAGGGTTGAAATTGATGTAAAATAAATGTTGGGAAATGTTTATGGGAGTGTTTCAAAGAGGTCTTGGCTTTGGTTGGGTTTGGATTTTGGGGTTTGGGCTTATTTGGGTTAGGTTTGGGTTTAGGTCAAAATTGGGCTTTTTGGTTTTGGGTTGAATTTGAGTGGGGTTTGGGTCTAAATTTTGGGCAAATCATGTTAAGGTTTTGTTTGTAAGGATGTTAAAGAAGGTTTAGAAAAGATTTGGGGTTAATTGGAGTTGAATTGGGTGAGTTTGGGTTAGGTTTGGGTCATGGGTCCAAATTGGGCTTTAAGGCCAAAAGTGAAATTGGATCCAAATGTCAATCGAATTCGACTTGTATTTGGTCTAGATTGGTGTTGGGAATGTTGAATTGAAGTTTAGAATTGAATTGGACCAGAATTTGGGTCAATTGGGTAGGTTTGGCTTGACATTGGGTTCACTTAGGGTTAAAATGGGTTAAATTGGGGGTTTTGACAAAAGTAGGGTAAATTGACAAAATTGGCCCATGGTGTAGTTGAACACAATGAAATTGGAAATATTTGGGATTTTCTGGAATTTTCTGGGAATTTTCTGAATTTTTGGATTTTTGGGTCAAGAGGGGTATTTTGGGTATTTGGAGGGTATTGGGAGGTATTTTTGGAATTTTTGGGTATGGGTGATCAATTTGAGTAATGTGGGAATGATCAAGGTTAATTTTGGGGAATTTTAGGTGATTTGGAAATTTTGGAGGATTTCAAGGGTTTTGGGTAGGCTAGGCGGGTGTAGGGTCCCAGGGGTCAAAAATTGAAAATTTGGAAGATTGAAGATTGGGTGAATATAAGTGGAATGAAATCATTTTGGTTGAGCCTTGAAGCCATATCAAGCCCACATGAGCCATGAAGGGACTCATTTGAGGCATCCACTATGTTGTTCCTAACCCTCTTAGCCAAGGGCTTAGGGGTTAAGGACCATCCATATGAATTACCTTCATGAGTCAGGAGGTCAAGTTGGGTATGGGTGTGTTTTTTAAGATGTGTGTGAAAGTGTAGTGTATAGGTGTAGTGTGTGTGTAAGTCAGCCCTTCACCAGACCAGGCCACTCAGGGCAGTCCTAAGGCCAAAGAGTCCTATAGGAACCCATCCTTTAAACTTCCACATTTGATTTCAACCCTCACAGGTGATTAGGGGTCTACAATCGAGTTTGTGGAGTTTGCGGGGAGTTAAGAAGTGGTTTGAGTTTCTAAGTGGTGGGTCCCAATTCTAGTCCTCTAAGATAGTCGAAAGGAAAAGCCTAAGGCTAGATCCTAAGTACTAAAAGAAGAAGAGAAGACCTCATCGAAAATGAGGTCGACAAATGGACCCCGATAGGTGTGGTGAGTCGACGGAGCACACCACGCGTATTGGTGTTGACCGAAGCGATCAACAAAACCAACACGGATGTCCAAGTGACAAACTTAGGACAAAGTAGAAGAGTTTCTGGCTGGGGAGTGTCTAGTATATCTCCGAGAGCTGAAATTCCCGAACTCTCGTGCGGGAAAGGAAGAGAAGGTGAATTCCAAATCAAATGATGCTGGGGAATTTCGATTTAGATTTCATTTTGTTTCAATTTAAGTTTTGATGTGTGAGCTCATATTTTAGTTTGAGTTTTAATTTAAATTGAAGTTTTGTTAAGATTAATTTGAAGGGATTCAAACTTAAAATGAAAATTGGAATTTTGTGGTTTTAGATGTAACATCTTCAACCTCAAAAGAAAATTGAATTGATTAGATTGAATCATTACAATGAGGAGAGATCTCAGATCAATGTGGTATTGGATGTAAAATCCTTAACCTCAAGAGTTTGATTTGGATGTATTTCATTGCGATAGGGAAAGGATCCTAAAGCAATGCAGTCTCGGATGTAAAATCCTCAACCCCAAGTAATTTAAATCTGATGTATTTCATCGTAATAGGGAAAGAATCCTAAAGCAATGCAGTCTCGGATGTAAAATCCTCAACCTAAAAGTTTGAATTTGATGTATTTCATTATGATAGGGAAATGATCCTAAAGCAATGCAGTCTCGGATGTAAAATCCTCAACTCAAAAAGTTTGAATTTGATGTATTTCATTGTGATAGGGAAAGGATCCTAAAGTAATGCAGTCTCGGATGTAAAATCCTCAACCCCAAAAGTTTGAATTTGATGTATTTCACTGCGATAGGGAAAGGATCCTAAAGCGATGCGATCTCGGATGTAAAATCCTCGACCCCAAAAGTTTGAATTTGATGTATTTCACTCGCGATAGGGAAAGGATCCTAAAGCGATGCGGTCTCGGATGTAAAATCCTCAACTTCAAAAGTTTTAATTTGATGTATTTCAACGCAATAGGGAAAGAATCCTAAAGCAATGCGGTCTCGGATGTAAAATCCTCGACTCCAAAAGTTTGAATTTGATGTATTTCATTGCGATAGGGAAAGGATCCTAAAGCGATGCGGTCTCGGATGTAAAATCCTCGACTCCAAAAGTTTGGATTTAATGTATTTCATTGCGATAGGAAAGAATCCTAAAGCGATGCGATCTCGGATGTAAAATCCCGAACCCCAAAAGTTTGATTTTGATGTATTTCATTGCGATAGGGAAAAGATCCTAAAGCAATGCGATCTCGGATGTAAAATCCCGAACCCCAAAAGTTTGATTTTGATGTATTTCATTGCGATAGGAAAGGATCCTAAAGCGATGCGGTCTCGGATGTAAAATCCTCAACTCCAAAAGTTTGAATTTGATGTATTTCATTGCGATAGGGAAAGGATCCTAAAGCAATGCAGTCTCGGATGTAAAATCCTCAACTCCAAAAGTTTGGATTTAATGTATTTCATTGCAATAGGGAAAGAATCCTAAAGCAATGCAGTCTCGAATGTAAAATCCTGAACCCCAAAAGTTTGATTTTGATGTATTTCATTGCGATAGGGAAAAGATCCTAAAGCAATGCAGTCTCGGATGTAAAATCCCGAACCCCAAAAGTTTGATTTTGATGTATTTCATTGCGATAGGGAAAGGATCCTAAAGCAATGCGAGTCTCGGATGTAAAATCCTCGACTCCAAAAGTTTGAATTTGATGTATTTCATTGCGATAGGGAAAGAATCCTAAAGCAATGCGATCTCGGATGTAAAATCCTCAACTCCAAAAGTTTGAATTTGATGTATTTCATTGCGATAAGGAAAGGATCCTAAAGTAATGCAGTCTCGGATGTAAAATCTTCAACTCCAAAAGTTTGAATTTTATGTATTTCATTGCAATAGGGAAAGAATCCTAAAGCAATGCAGTCTCGGATGTAAAATCCTCAACTCCAAAAGTTTGAATTTTATGTATTTCATTGCGATAGGGAAAGAATCCTAAAGCGATGCGATCTCGGATGTAAAATCCTCAACTCCAAAAGTTTGAATTTTATGTATTTCATTGCAATAGGGAAAGAATCCTAAAGCAATGCAGTCTCGGATGTAAAATCCTCAACTCCAAAAGTTTGAATTTTATGTATTTCATTGCAATAGGGAAAGAATCCTAAAGTAATGTAGTCTCGGATGTAAAATCCTGAACCCAAAAGTTTGATTTGATGTATTTCATTGCGATAGGGAAAGGATCCTAAAGCAATGCAGTCTCGGATGTAAAATCCTCAACCCCAAAAGTTTGATTTTAATGTATTTCATTGCGATAGGGAAAGAATCCTAAAGCAATGTAGTCTCGGATGTAAAATCCTCAACCCCAAAAAGTTTGAATTTTGATTTATTTCATTGCAATAGGGAAAGAATCCTAAAGCAATGCAGTCTCGGATGTAAAAGCCTTAACCCCAAAAGTTTGATTTTGATATAATTGATTTTGCAAAGATTTGCAGTGTTGATTTGAAAAGTGTGGAATTTTGGTGTTTCGAGAATTTCATGAAAGTTGTAAAAGACCTTTCATGGAAGCAAATAGATCAGGAGGGAATATGTAGATGTTACATATCCCGTTCAAAAGAGTTGATCGGAAATCACTGGTTTGGATTGGATATAATTCCTCGCCATCAGATTCGATCCGTATCAATGGAATAAACCGCTTCCATCCCAGACAAGGGAAAGAGTAGAACGGATTGGATTTCGGATTTGGAAGATTGAATTTGAATTCGATTGAGATTTAATTTGAGATTTGGAAAGATTGAATTTGAAATTTGATTGAGATTTGATTTGAGATTTGGAAGGATTGAATTTGAAATTGATTGAGATTTGATTTGAAATTTGGAAAGATTGAATTTGAATTTGATTGAGATTTGATTTGAAATTTGGAAAGATTGAATTTGAATTTGATTGAGATTTGATTTGAAATTTGGAAAGATTGAATTTGAATTTGATTGAGAATTTGTGCTCATTTTGTTTGTCCTTTAACGATTCAAATTTATTTTATCATTCATTTAATGTTCATGTGAATTTGGTGTTCACCATTTTTAGATATTTAAGGAAAGTTTTCTTTTAATTTTTTTTTTGTTTCTTTTCTGTTCTTTGTTCGAAGTTCATTTAACTTTAATGGTGTTTCTCAGTCAACTTGCACAAAAGAGGTGAAGGCCAAAAATGTGACATGGTCACTTTCATTCCAATCATATTGAAGATACATCATACAACTCGATCTGGAATACATCTCATACAATCCATGTAGACCCAAAAAGGACTATGTATGATCTTTGTCGATCCATCCAAAAAGGTATCTGTCAAAAATCCATGTCTGAATACTGAGGTACGTGGTTAATAACATTACCTTCAAAGCCATCCTTGGCAAGGATGCCGTATGGATGTACGTTGGAGGTGTGATATTTTCCATGTAACTCACAGCTCGTAAGGCCGGAGGCTCTCTAGCTTCGGGTCCGGTCGGAAGTGGTAAGGTGTCTTCTGTCGTCCATCCTTCGAAAGTAACGCGAGATCCGCTTCACTGGTACTCCCGGTATGCAATGTTTAGCGACATCCGCTCCGTTGCCCTTCGGTATCATGACGGAACCTATCGGTAATGGTATTTTTATCGGCCCTCGGAACTCACTCGGGCTCGCTTATCCGGAGGTCGGATCCGAACATGATATTACACTCGTTCGGAAAAGAAACCGTGCGAAAGGTCGATAAAGTCGTGGTGATCTATGTGCGGGGGTATGCAATCACCCTTCTTGTAAATGTTAATAATGCAGCTGTTGGGTATGCAATCTGCTGGCAGTACCCTCCTTGCTATCATTCTCTTTACCATCCTTTTAATGACCAATGGCATTGGATCCACCTGGCCATGACGGAGTATTCCCGGTGGGTTTCCCTTCCTGTCTTCTGCGAAGTTGTAGCAGCATCCGCATTGTATTGTAATTCTCCCTTTCCCTGGCATCCATCTCTGGGGTTCTGAGTAGGTGTTTTCTCTTAGGCGGCCCGCTTGGCCCATTCTTTTCAAATCCCGGATGCAGTCCACGATTTGTTGTTGTTCGTATTCTGAGAATACGTCTGTATGTAGCTCGAGGCCTTCTAGTATATTGATCCTCCTGCCTCTGATTCTCTCGAAGTATTCAAAAGTTTTCTTTTCGACATTCTGCATTCTTTCCAGCTCGTATTCTAGAATAATCTGCAAATGGCGGGGCCTGGTGACGTATTGTGGGATATACGGCTCAATCCCTTCACGTTCTCCTGCATACCTCGGCTCCTCGGGAATGATGTCCATCGGGACATCCTCCGAGGTTGCTTCTGCAACAAGGTTATGCATTACTGGTGGCTCTATCTGGTGGCGTAGTAGCTTTCTTTCTTCTGCTCTTCTTGAGATTTCCCTGGTCTCTTCTGTTATCCTAGGAGCTGGCCTCCTTTCTTCAGGTTCCTAGTGAACTGGTGTCCTTGAAGTGTATGCACTGGCAGTAGCAAGTGCCTCGTCGCGCTGATCCACTGCTAGTTTAGTTAACATCTTGCGGATACGGCGATTCTTATTTCTTCGCTGGGTTCTGCGTGAGAGTAGCTCTTCGTACTTCCCGAGTTTACGTGGGCGAGGCAGCGACAAGCACGCATTCTGCCGTAGCGACTACGGACTTGATTCTCTTGTCTTCTTCGGTGTTTATTTTCCTTTTCTTCTTCTTTGGATTGATGGCTTGGGCCACCCACTTTCATTACTGTCTGACTGGGCAGTTCCTCTCGGTCAACCGGGACCCAGTCACTTTCCTCGTATTGGAGGCCTGCTGGTGCGAAGTCTGAGTCAATCTCTATTATCGCTCCATCTTTCACCCTCTTTTCGTCGAGTGCAAGGCTTACACCATTTCTAAAGTTCAGGACCAACCGCCTGTTAGACATTTCCTCGCTAAAAGACAAGGAAAAGGATCGGGGGTCATACTTAAGAACAAGAACATTAAGAAAATGTTTATTAAAGACGAGTTTTTTTATTACTCTTATATTTTTAAATTTAACAGGTATGAAGTGGGATAAGATCAGGAAAGGGATTTTGATATGGAAAAGAAAATAAGGAAAACTTTATTATCATGATTTTATTTATTTTAGCACATTTTTTATTATTTTTGGGTTCGGACCCAGTCATAAGTAACTACTTTGCCCGTGCTTCTAGGGATGAAGAATTCATTCCTTCGAAACATCAGGTAGCGTAATACTTCTTCAAGTATCGTCCGTTGATTGGAAGCATATGTTGTTCTCCTTGGCAATTCACTAGCTGGTAGGAGCCTCCTGAGTATACTGCTTCAACCACAAACGGTCCTTCCTAAGTGGGTTCAAATTTTCCTCCTATCTTGCGGTGTGCAAGAATAGGTCTTTTGAGAACGAGAACTAAGTCACTAACTTTGAAGGTTCTTGGGCGGACCAATTTGTCATGGGCTTGAACCATCTTGGCTTGGTATAGTTCTAAATTCTGCTGCGCTGCAAGTCTTTTCCCTTCCAGGCATTCCAATTCTTCTAGTAGTAATTTGGCATTCTCTTCTGTCGTGATTTTGTTTGCAACTGCAATTCTGAGTGAAGGAAGCTGAACCTCTAAAGGTAACACTACCTCGGACCCATATACAAGAGCGTAAGGTGTAGCTTGAGTAGGAGTTCTGAAGGTTGTCCGGTAGGCCCATAAGGCTTCTAATAACTTCTCGTGCCAATTTCTTTTATTATCGTCCAAGGTTTTCTTTAAGATTTGAACGAGAGTTTAATTAAAAGCCTCAGCTAGGCCATTTGCTCTTGGGTAGTAAATTGTTGAATATCACCAGTCGATTCCGTGTCTCCCGACAAAATTGTTGATTTGTGTGCTTCGAATGTCGACCCATTATACGAGATGATTCGCGCGGCACTCCGAAACGGTAGACAAATTGGTTCTTGAAAAATTGTAGCACGTGGTGTGCTTTCACTTCTCTAAGTGGAACTGCCTCTGCCCACTTGGAAAAGTAATCAGTAGCGCCCAAGAATGAAGCGATGTCCTTTTGAAGATGGTGGTTCTATTGGACCCACTATATCTGTGCCCCAACATTCAAATGGCCACGACACAATTGTTGGATGTAGCACATTTGGAGGTTGGTGTAGAACCACTCCGTGCACTTGGCATTGGTGACAGCTCTTGGTGATTTTTATGCAGTCGGTCATCATCGAGGGCCAGTAGTACCCTAGTCTTTTAATTTTTATTTTCATCTTCGGACCCGACCGGTGAGCGCCACAGAGTTCTGAATGCACCTCTTTAACAATTTCACGGGCCTCAGACCCGCTTAGGCACCTTAGCCACATCTGATCAAAAGACCTTCTGTATAATGTATTGTTTATTAATGCGTAGGACGGAGTTCTTTTCTTGATCTGGTGGGTTAATGACCTATCATCTGGTAGTTTTTCTGTTTGCAGGTAGTCTATTAATGGCTGTCGCCAATCTTCTGTGTTTTCCGTCACTTGTTGCAACTGATTCTTCTTCTTTTTCGATTTGTGTATTGTGTCTATGTCTAGTCGTGATAGGACTCGACGTCCAGTGAACTGACACTTCCACTGATTCATCTTGCAAGTAGGCAAATTCTTTTGCGAGGCGAGCTAACGCATCTGCTAAAGCATTTTCTTTCCTGGGAATTTTGTAGATTGTCACATTCGGAATTTGTTCCAACAACTGTATGGCATACTGGAAGTATTGCTCGAGTCTTGGTTTTAAAATTCTCATCTGTCCGGCGATACGTTGAATGATTAGCTTGCGAATCCTCATAGATGTTGATCTCTATTATCCCCATTTGAATAGCTAATTCCAGTCCTGTTATGAGGGCTTCGTATTCTGCTTCGTTGTTTGTACATGGCTCTATCAAGTGGTAGGAGTATCTTAACATCCCCCGCTCCGGTGTTATAAAGATTAGTCGATTCTGCCTTACGGGCACTATCACTTGTGATTCTTCGTCTTTGTGTGCTGAAGATGCTCTGTCGAAATATAATTCCCAACGTCGATCATCAGGGTCTTCTAAGCTCATTATTTGTTCATTTGGCAGATCGTCATTGAGAGGAGATTCTGTCGGCAGAGGGTGTGTTGCGAGGAAGTCTGCTAGGACTTGTCCCTTTACGGCACGAAGAGGCACGAAAGTTATATCGAATTGCAATAATATCATTGACCACACGGCAAGTCCGCGAAAGCGTCGGACGGGTCATCAAGTATTGCAATGGATTAAATTTTGAGATCGAGTTGACCTTATGAGAAAGCATGTAGTGCACGAGCTTTTGAACTGCGACGATCGGGGCCAAACAATGCTTTTCGATTGCGGGATACCTTATTTCCGTCGAAGTAAACGACGGCTTAGGTGGTAAAGAGCATTTTCTTTACCCTCATCATTGACACAGGCTAACGGGGCTCGAGAGAGTCGTCTAAAGCCGCGGTATAAAGTATCAGCGGTCTACTCGAGACCTAGAGGCTGCTAAGACAGGAGGTGTCATTAAATATTGTTTAATGTCTTCGAAGGCCTTCTGGAATTTCTCTTCCTAAATAAATTTGGAGTCCTTTTTAACTAGTGCCGAGAAAGGCTGACACCTACCTGACAAGTTCGAGATAAAGCATCGAAGATATGCTAGCTTCACTTGAAAAGATCGTAGTTGTTTTAAGGTTTTGGGAGGCTACATTTCTAAGATAGCTTTAATCTTTTCCGGGTCGATTTCAATTCCACGATGTCGGACAACGAATCCTAAGAATTTCCCGGAGGTGACGCCGAAGGCGCATTTTAAGGGATTCATCTTAAGGTTAAATTGTCTTAATCGTTTGAAAATAATTCTCAAATCATACATGTGGTTTTCCTTTATTTTGCTTTTGATGACCACATCGTTCACGTAGCATTCGCCTTGATTGTGGATGAGATCATTAAAAATTCTTGTCATCGCTCTCTGGTATGTTGCTCCTGCGTTCTTCAGTCCGAATGGCATCACTGTGTAGCAATATACTCCGATCGGCGTTACGAATGTTGTAAGTTTTTCATCTTCTGGAGCCATTTTTATCCGGTTGTATCACGAAGATCCATCCATGAATAAGAATATTTCATGTGTCGAAGCAATGTCGATCATTAATTCTGGGATCGGTAGAGGGAATTCATCCTTTGGACATGCCATGTTTATGCACATTTTTATTTATAATGCTTTTATGCACATTTTTATACCTATTTTTGATGATATTGCACTTTAATGGAAGGTATTTTGTATTTTTGTTGCAGGTATGATGAATATGAGTGATTATGATGAAATGAACAAAATTGGATCAAATTTGAAGAAAAAAAATGAAAAAATAAAAAATTGGACACTAGCGGCAAAGCGCCGTCTGCTCGGCACTTAGGCGCCACAGTTATAAAAATCAAGTTTAATCAAATTTGGCATCATTTCCAAGGGGTGTTTTAGGAAATTTTTGATGGTAACCTCCTTGACTTCTTTTTGGCGACAGAAGTGATCCAAGTGATGTAAGGTCTGGTGGATTGATACACCCAAAATATATAATATTTTTATGCACATTTTTATACCTATTTTTAATGATATTGCACTTTAATGGAAGGTATTTTGTGTTTTTCTTACAGTTATGATGAAAATGGATGGTCATGATGAAAGGAGCAAAATTTGATCAAATTTGGAGCAAAAAAAAAAGAAAAATCAAAATTTTGGCACAAGCGGCTAAGCGTCGCTGGGCTGGCGCTTAGCCGCCACAATTAAAAATCGAATTCTAAAGGAATTTGGCACCAATTTCAAAGGGGATGGGATGCAACTCTTGGTGGCAACTTCCATAACTTCCTTTGAGCAGCAAGTTTGAATGAAGGGGTACATTCTTTGGTAGATAAATTGAATCTGGACGCATTTTGAAGAGACACCAAAGCACCTTTTGGTTTAATATTTAGAGAGAGTCTTAGGGAAGATTAGGGAGCCTTTCCTTTGCATTTGGAAGGGTTCTTCCATTACATTTTTACAGATTTTTATTTTAGTTTTTATGAAGAGTAGGAGTAGAGAGTAGAGAGGAGAAAAGGGTCGGAGTGAAGTCTTCTTCTTCCCACTTCTTTTCTTTCTTTTTAGTTTAGTTTTTATTAAAGTCTGAAGTTATTATGAGTCATTGGAGTTGGGAGATCCGCTCTGAGGATTAGTTTAGTAAAGAGTTAAAGTTTCAGAGGAACTTCCTGAGTCTTCTAGAGAGAATTTTCAGATAAGTGTTTACTTTTGTTCTTACATTTAGGTTTTAATTAATACTTGTTTTTGTTTGTTATTTTTCTTATGGTTTTTAATTTCAAATCAATGTGTTTTTATATTTTCTCAATGTATTCTGAGTAGATTACTTTATCTTTTTCTTTCTTAAATGGAGAAGTAATTAATTTATAGAGAATTATTGTGGAAAGTATAAGTGTTTGAAAGTTGGAAGAATTTGTGAAGATTGTTTCTAAAAACTTTGTTTACTTCTTAATTTGGCCGGTTAAGTTGTAGAATTTCTTGAGATTATGTAAAATCCAATGTGGTATTGTCTCATAAAAGTTAGTAAGAATCACATGCAATTATATGGGTGAGAATTGTAGTCCATATAATTGAATATAATATTAGAAGATATTTTTATGGAAGGGAGTAAAATTAGAGGATTTTAGAGTGACAGTCTAAAACTTCCTAATTTGGTTTGAAATTTTAATTTTTGTTATGAGAAGTTAGCCCCCAGGTGGTGGGAATCGAGAGAACTCTAGAGTGAGAGACTGGTATCTTCCCTGCCTAACCATGTTCAAAATGATAAAAATTTCAAATTAACCTATGTTATTTATAGAACCAAGTAAGGGTAAAGAGCACATTTGTTTCTATCTGTCACAACAAAATTTAAATACTTCCACAACAATACTTTAATAATTATTACTCCTTCATAAAATGAAAGAAAAACATATTCTAGTTAATAGTATTTTACATACAATATTTTTAGTTATTATAATTTTAATTTCTTGCTTCACATTTTATTCAACTTTCAAAACTTTTCAAAATCAACACATACTTTCAAAAGCCATAAAAAAATAAAAAGATAATTACATTTTCCCTGTGGGTTCGATATCTCAGGGCTTAATCAAAAAGTCATATATTACTTGATAAATGATACGTATAGTTGTGTAGTATCCACATTATAAATCAAAATCATCAACATATATATATCGGTGCGGAATCAAATTTTTTGTGTTGTTGCCAACTTTCACATCATATTTGTACGTATAAATATCAGGTGGATCAAGTTTTTGGCGCCGTTGTCAGGGAAAACATTTAAATTGCATTTTAAAGAGAATTAAGAAATTTTAAATTTTTTACTTTTCTTTGTTTTTGTTACTTTGTTGTGTTTTGTTTTGTTTTATTGTTGTATGCATAGTTCAGGTTCTGAGGGACTTGTGCCTTACGATTCTGAATTAGAAAGAACTATCAGAAAAATAAAAAAAATTAAAAATACAGAAAAAGATAAATATAATCAAGAAATGACAAATCATCAAAATCAAAATGTAGGCATCCATCAAGAATTAAGACCTTTAAAAGATTATGTTAACCCTACAATAGATGAACTTCGTGGTAGTATTCAAAATCCTATTGTAGCTACTAATTCTTTTGAGCTTAAACCTACTATTATCCAAATGGTGTCTAATAATCAGTTTGGGGGAGCAACAACTAAAGATCATAATTTGCATCTTGCTAATTTTCTAGAGTTGTGTGCTACTTTTAAATATGATGGTGTTTCGGATGATGCTATTAGACTTAGACTTTTTCCTTTCTCACTAAGGGATAAAGCTAAAATATGGTTACATTCGTTACCACCTGGATCAATAAGAACTTAAGGTGAACTGTCACAAAAATTCTTTGCTAAAGATTTTCCATCATCTAAGACTGCTAAGTTGAGAAATGATATAATATCTTTTTGTCAGTTTGAAGGGGAATCAATATATGAAGCTTGGGAAAGATTTAAAGATCTCCTCAGGAAATGTCCACATCATGTGATGCCAGATTGGTTAATAATTCAAACATTTTATAATGGATTAGTTGGATCTCTTAGATCAATCATCGATGATGCTGCTGGTGGATAATTAATATCTAAACCATTTTCTGATGTTTATGCTTTAATTGAAGAAATGGCTACTAATAATTTTCAATGGCGTTCTGAACGGTTAAATCCTAAAAAGGTAGCCAGGATTTATGAGAATGATGCTTTTACAATGTTAGCAAATCAAGTTGTTGCTGTATCAAGGAAGATAGACCAATTTAGGATGAATTTTTCTCTGTCAAATCTCACGTTTGAAGAAAATTCATTAGGCCAAATGGTTAATTCTTATTCTTCACCAGAAACTGTGAATGTTATAAGTAAACCTAACAATCATATTCCAATTATAAACCAGGTTAGAAGAATCATCCAAATTTTAACTGGAATAACAATAATCAAGGTGGTGTTAATCAACAATTTGGGAACCACCAAGTAAACCCATTGGGGAATTGGAACAACTAAGATAATAATAATAATAGACTAACTTATCCTTCAGGTTATAACAATGCTTTACAATTAAAGGAGAAGAAGTTGTCTATGTTAATCAACAAAGGTTTTGAAAGACATATTTCTCCACCTAAGGTTGATTTAGAAAAACCACCACCTTCATTTCCTCAGAGACTTCGTCAACAAAAGTTCGATAAGCAATTTTCAAAATTCTTATAGATATTAAAGAAGCTTACCATTAATATTCCATTTGCTGAAGCCCTAGAACAAATGTCAAGCTATGCCAAATTTATGAAGGATATTCTTAATAAAAAGAGGAAGTTTGAAGAAAATGAGACTGTTGCACTTAGTGAGGAGTGCAGTGTGATAATTCAGAAAAAGCTTCCTGAAAAACTTAAAGATCCTGGTAGTTTCACAATTCCATGTGCAATCAGAGAAAGATTCTATGGAAAAGCTTTATGTGATTTGGGTGCAAGCATTAACCTTATGCCTCTATCAATACTCAAAAGACTGGGACTAGGAGAAATAACCCCAACTACTGTAACTCTGCAATTAACAGATCATTTGATCACATATCTTAAAGGAGTTATAGAAGATGTTTTGATAAAAGTGGATCAATTTATTTTTCCTGTGGATTTCATTGTGTTAGATATGGAGGAAGATAAAGAGACACCCATAATTTTGGGGAAACCTTTTCTAGCTACAGGCAGAGCCATGATAGATGTGAAAAAAGGGAAATTAACGATGAGGGTTAATGATCGAGTCATTACATTTAATATTTCAAAATCGATGAAATATCCTGCTAGAGGTAAAGAAGATGAGTGTTATAGGATGGATGTTATTGAATATTTACGTGAATGTCATTTCAAATCAACTTATGAAGAGAAAGATGAAAGAGAAGAATTAGAATATAAGCAAGAAGAGGAGTTATTTGATTCTGAAGATTTTGAAGAGGAAGATTTAAAGTATGCTCATGAAAGTTTTGAATTGTTGGATATGACTGAAAAAGATGAATCTTATGGTCCATCAATTGAAAAACCTCCTGAACTTGAGCTAAAAATGCTTCCTGATCATTTGAAAAATGTTTTTTTTGGTTAATCCTCAACCTTGTCTGTTATAATTTCTTCTCAATTAACTGAAAAAGAAGAAGAGAGCTTGCTTGAAATTTTAAAGAAGCACAAGAATGCCTTTAGAGGGACAATTGCTGATATTAAAGGAATCAGTTCTTCAATTTCTATGCACAGAATTCTTATGGAAGATAATTGCAAACTGCGGCCTGATCCCCAAAGGAGATTAAATCTTATCATGAAAGACGTTGTTAAGAAAGAAATTTTAAAATGGTTGGATGCTGGAATTATCTACCTTATTTCAGATAGTGCATGGGTTAGTCCTAAATGATACCAACAAGACAAGTACAGGGTGGCGAATATGCATTGATTATAGAAAATTAAACCTTGCCACAAGGAAAGATAATTTTCCACTCCCTTTTCTAGATTAAATGTTGGATAGACTGTTTGGGCATATATACTTTTGTTTTCTGGATGGATATACTGGTTACCACCAAATTCAAATTGCTCCTGATGATCAAGAGTAAACTACGTTTACCAGTCCTTATGGTAAGTTTGCTTTTAGAAGAATGCCCTAGGGTTTATATAATGCCCCTGCTATATTTCAGAGATATATGATGGCTATTTTTTGTGATTTAATTGAAAAAGGGGTTGAATTTTTTATGGATGACTTTTCAATGTTTGGAATTTTGTTTGAATCATGTTTAGAACATCCATCTAAAGTTCTAAAATGCTGTGAAGAAACTAATTTGGTTCTTAATTGGGAAAAATGCCAATTTATGGTAGCAGGAGAAATTGTTTTGAGACATCAAATTTCAGAAAAAGGTTTTGAGGTAGATCCTGCAAAAATTCTTGTTATATCTAATTTACCTTGCCCAACCAATGTAAGGGGAATTATAAGTTTTTTAGGACATGCTGGATTCTACAGGCGTTACATCAAAGACTTTTCAAGGATTACAAAACCTTTATGTCGTTTACTGGAAAAGGATGCAATTTTTAATTTTGATGATGATTGCCTCAAAGCCTCTGAAACATTAAAAGAAAAATTAATCACCGCACCTATAATAATTTCACCAAATTGGGAAAACCCTTTAAATTAATGTGTGATGCTAGTGATTATGCTATTGGTGCAGTTTTAGGTCATAAATATGATAAAACTTTCAAAGTAATTTATTATGCTAATAAAACTCTTAATGAAGCTCAAATTAATTATACTACTACTGAAAAAGAGTTATTAGCTATAGTATTTGTCTTTGATAAATTTTGATCATATTTAATTGGAACTAAATGTGTGGTGCATACTGATCATTCTGCTATTAAATACTTAATGAAGAAAAATGATGCAAAACCGAGACTGATAAGATGGATTCTTCTTTTGAAAGAATTTGATTTTGAGAAAGTAGATAAGAAGGGTTCTGATAATCAAATTGCTGATCATTTGTCCATGCTTGAAATTGAAAAATCTCTCTGTGATATTGAAGAAATTAATGAACATTTTCCTGATGAAAAACTGTTCACTGTTAAAGAATTACGTGTTCCGTGGTATGCAGACATAGTAAACTTTATTGTTAGTAATATTATACCCTATGGTTTGACATATCAAGAAAAGAAGAAATTTATGTCTGATGCTAGGACTTATTTTTTGGATGACCCATTTTATACATGAAAAAGAAAAGGATCTAATAATTCGAAGATGTGTACCTTTGGAAGAGACTTATAAAATTATTCAAAAATTTCATGATTCTGATTATGGGGGACATTGTGGAAGTGATAAAACTGTATATAAAATATTACAACCAGGATTTTATTGGCCTACAATTTTTAAGGATGTGAATGATTATATTAAAAATTGTGATAGATGTCAGCGTGTAGGCAATATTTCTAGAAGAAATGAGATGCCCCTCAATTATATGTTGAAAGTTGAAATATTTGATCTTTGGGACTAGATTTTATGGGACCATTTACACCATCTTTTAGAAATGTTTATATTTTCATAGCAGTAGACTATGTTTCCAAATGGATTGAAGTTATTGCATTACCTCGATGTGATGCTCAAAGTGTTGCAAAGTTTTTAGAAAATAATATATTTTGCAAATTTGGAATACCAAGAGTAATCATAACTGATGAGGGAAGTCATTTTAGAAATGTGATTATTGGGAAGTTAGCAAAGAAATATCATATTAATCATCACATTACAACTGCTTATCATCCGCAGACAAGTGGTTTGGTTGAATTATACAACGTGAAATTAAAAGAATATTGGAAAAAAAACTGTTAATCCAAATAGAAAGGATTGGTCAATCAAGTTGGATTATGCTTTGTGGGCCTATAGGACTGCTTACAGAACACCTATAGGAATGTCCCCATATAGGTTGATTTTTGGAAAAGCTTATCATTTACCTTTTGAACTTGAGCATAAAGCATATTGGGCTATTAAAGAGTTCAATTATAATTTGAAAGATGCTGCTGAAAAGAGATTATTACAATTGAATGAGCTTGAAGAAATAAGGAATGAATCTTATGAAAATGCTAAGAGTTATAAAGAAAAGATGAAGTTATGGCATGATCAGAAGATTTTTACTAAAAATCTTGTACCAGGACAAAAAGTTTTACTATATAATGCTAGATTAAGAATATTTTCTGGAAAACTTAAGTCCAGGTGGATGGGTCCATTTATTGTGATAAAAGTTTATTCTTATGGAGCTGTAGATATTCAAGATCCTAAGACTGAAAAAATATTTAAAGTTAACGGACATAGACTTGAACTATATTTTTCAGTCAATAAATCTAAATTTGATAATAACTTGATGTTGGGTCAGTCAGAATGAGTTCTAGGTATGTCAGGCTGAAGACGTTAAAACAAGCACTTTCTAGGAGACAACCCATAATTATCGGTGAGCTTTGCTTTATGTTTGTTGTGTGAGCTTTGTTTGCTTTGTTTGATTTGTTTTTATGTTTTTGGTGGTAGTAATTTAGAGTTTTTTAAACTATAGTAGAGTTTATTTGACCTTAATTGATGACTTAGAGAAGTCAGAATGAAAATTTTGACACTTAGCAAACCTGTGCTAAATTGAGCACTGGCGGCTAAGCGCCAACTGGTTGGCGCTTTGGCGCCGCAGTTATAAAAAACGTGAAAAAAGAGGTTCTAGAAGCCTAGATCATGGGGGAGAAGTTTTGGAAGTTATTTTAGAGTTTTAAAACACCTTTGGACAGCTTTAGCACTTCCCAAGTCTATAAAAAGGACCTGATTTAAGAGAAATACTTGCCCCAAGTCCTATTTTCATTTCTGAATCTTAAGAAGAGATTTTTGAGTGCATCATGTTTTCCTGGGAGAAGGAGATGAAAAAGAAGCAAGATTCTGACGAAAGTAATTTCATTAGTGATAGTGCTAAAGAATTATTCAATGGTTATCTCACTGTTAATATTCAAGATATTGCAGAAATGATTGCAAATATTGAAGCCCGAGTGACTTCAATGGAAGCAAAGATCAATGAATCTAATTTGCAGTTGGAGCACATGGGATGGCAACTTAAGATGCAATTCAGTCATTCAAGGTATGTGGAAGAGGCAGATAAGGCGATGTTTGTGAAAAACAAATGGATTGAAGAGGAAGATGTAAGAATGAACAATTATCGCCCGTTCTATCAAATTTATATTCCAGAAGGGTCACATGAGAATAATAGTGGTCCTGGATATAATCCACCTAACGAAGAATGGAATTAAGAGTGCTTTATTTTTATTTGTTTAGTGTTCTTATGTGTTATGTTTAGTGTTCTTGTGTGTTATGTTTAGTGTGTTTAGTGTTTATATTTATGTATTAATTAAGCCTGAAGATGTGATGGTTACATCCTAGAGATGTATACTTATCAGTTTGAGATTAAAGTCTCTTGTATTTAGAGAATTTCATCCTTTATGTGTGGATAGAAATTCTAGAGTTATATTAAGTGTTATGTTTGTTTTAATATAAATTTTGTGTTTGTGTGAAATTTGTGTGGAATCAATGGATATTTAATTTTGATTTGGAATATTGAATATTTATGTGGGGTGAAATAATTATTTTGGAGTAATTAAGGGTGATTAACCAAGTGATTTAGTGCATATACCATTATTATGAATATTTGGATATTGGCGGCTAAGCGCCAAAGTGCCGGTGCTTAAGCGCCAGATTTCGCGGCTAAGCACCGATAGTTCGCGCTTAGGTGCCAGTTCAAAAAAATTGGTTCCCAACAGTTAAAAACCCGAATAATGCCATTTTTAAACCATCACATCGTCTTCAACCTTCGGTCTATCGCGAAAGAAAGGCTAGGGCATCATATTGTGGATCATTTAAGAGCCGATCTCAACAAAAATTGTTAGATTTGGATTCCTTGAGGTAAGAGCACTACTCCTAAGTAAAATTTTTTGATTTTCACCATGTATTTTGAGTACATTTTGGAAAATCTTAAAATCACTATTCATGGTGAAAATTTAAGCAAAAACTTGAGAAATTGCTTGGATTTAGTGAAAATATCTTTTCGAAGATATTTTAGCAAGTTTAGTTTGATTTTGGAATTTATGGTGATTTTTTTTCGTGAATTTTTAGAGATGGCTCCAAAGTCAAAGCATGCACGAGAAAAGACAAGATTTGATTCTGACAAATTTATTAAGGAAAATTTTGAAAAAAGTGAGTCTTACTTGAGAGCATATGAAAGATATGGATGGTAAGATGGATAATGTAGAAAGATATATTGTGAAACATGATGAGTATGAGGAGAGTTATCTGCAATATTTGGATAGACTAATTAGAGGTCATCAGAGTGCTGAGGTGCCCCATCATCCATTCTACATATCTTATGTTCCATTTATGGATTGGAACGAGCAAGATGATGATGATTATGATGAGAAGATTTGTGTTATTTGTTTTCGTTGTCATGTTGTTATTGTTGTTGCTAATGTTTGTTTTGTTAGTATTTAGTTTGATTATTGTGTTGTGATATGAACCTTGATAGTATGTGAAATTGTAGTTTGTATTATTTTTTCTGTTATGCATATTCAGATGTGTTTGTTGTTATTTGTGTTGATGTTTTATATGTTGCTTTGTGGTAGTGATGTGTATAGTAAATGTTTTAATGTGTATGTTATGTCAGAGTTTTTAGTAGTGTGTACTTTAATTCAAAAACTGTTAGGAGATTATAAACCACTATTAGGAACTTCTACTTAGGAAACTACATGTTTAAATTTTTTTCAAATTTCACTATCATCTGTTACCTGTATCAGTGTGTTATTTTAGTTGGTGTGTATTTTCTTTGAAAACCTCCACTATTGTAGAAGTCTTTTCGAAATTTTTACTTTTATTTGTATAAAAAAATATATATTGTTTAAAAAAACTAAATTTAATTTTATTTTACAGTTGTTATTTAAATTTTTATACTTGCATATTAGGATATTAAAAATTCCTGCAAGCATGATATGTCAGTTTTTTATTTCTCACCCATGTATCATTTATTATGCTTAAATATCTTAACTAAAAATTAAAAACAAAGATTTTCAAAAAAAACCTAAAATTTTATTTGATTCTCAAGAATACTTAAAATAAATCTTATTTTTGATTGAGAACAATTATGTACATGAAGTTATATTAGGGGAACAAAAATTTTGAATATAGAAGTGAATAAAAGAATTTAGTTAAAATTTATAGTAATCATGAAAAACTTAAAGTTAAAATTTTCTTAATGAAGAGGTGTTAAATAAAGTTAAATTATCTTTAGAAACAAGTTTTGTATTTTTGGATAAATAGAATATTTGACTTTTATTCTTCAACGCTTAAATTACTTTTATCGAAGAGTAATTTTCAAATATTATTATTATGATTTTTAAGTGAAAGATGTATATCTCGCCTTTATTTTAAATGGAAGGGTGGAATTCAAAATCATTAAAGGCCTATCCAGATATAGTAATCCTTTCCTTATAAAAAAAATAATAAAATTAAAAAAAGAAAAAGTGAAAAAATAGTATATGAAAAATGAGGAGAAGTTTGTGGATTTAAGGGCCTAATATAAAATTGATTTCATACATAAAGTTTAAGATATAAGTTCAGAGAAAATCTAAAGCTTAAGGTTATAATATAGTAAGTAAAATTATTTTCAAATAAAGATTTTTAAGTGAGAAAAATAAGTGTTTGAATCTTATATTTTTGAAAAATCTAGAAATATTTTTGAATTAGATAAAAACTTATATTTGTCATTTTCCTTTTTTTAAGAACTTTCTAAACAATAAGTTGGTTTTATTTATTGAAATTTTTTCTAAATTGCTCTATTCCATTTCTAGAATAAATTTTTGTTATCTTCCTAAGAAACTCATTACATAATTTGCATGCTAAAATGTTCTATGAGATTAACGCGTCACTTGAGGACAAGTAACATTTTAAGTTTGGGGGATTTTGATACACCTAAAATATATAGTATTTTTATGCACATTTTTATACCTATTTTTAATGATATTGCACTTTAATGGAAGGTAATTTATGTTTTTCTTACAGGTATGATGAAAATGGATGGTCATGATGAAAGAAGCAAAATTGGATCAAATTTGGAGCAAAAAAAATGAAAAATCAAAATTTTGGCACTGACAGCTAAGCGCCGGCCCAGCGGTGCTTAGCTGCCACAGTTAAAAAACGAATTTTAAAGGAATTTGGCGCAAATTTCAAAAGGGATGGGATGCAACTCTTGGTGGTAACTTCCATAACGTTTTTTGGGCGGCAAGTTTGAATGAAGAGGTGCATTCTTTGGTAGATACATTGAATTTGGACACATTTTGAAGAGACACCAAGGCACCTTTTAGTTTACTATTTAAAGAGAGTCTTAGGAAAGATTAGGGAGCCTTTTCTTTACATTTGGAAGGGTTCTTCCATTACATTTTTACAGAGTTTTATTTTAGTTTTTATTAAGAGTAAGAGTAGAGAGTAGAGAGGAGAAAAGGGTCGGAGTGAAGTCTTCTTCTTTCCACTTCTTTTCTTTCTTTTTAGTTTAGTTTTTATTGAAGTCTGAAGTTATTCTGTGTCATCAGAGTTGGGAAATCAGCTCTGAGGAGTAGTTTAGTAAAGAGTTAAAATTTCAGAGGATCTTCCTGAGTCTTGTGGAGAGAATTTTCAGATAAGTGTTTATTTTTGTTCTTACATTTAGTTCTTAATTAATACTTGTTTCTGTTTGTTGTTTTTCTTATGATTTTTAATTTCAAATCAATGTGTTTTTGTATTTTCTTAATGCATTCTGAGTAGATTACTTTGTCTTTGTCTTTCTTAAATGGAGAAGTAATTAATTTATAGAGAATTGTTGTGGAAAGTATAAGTGTTTAAAATTTGAAAGAAGTTGTGAAGATTGATTCTAAAAACTTTGTTTACTTCTTAATTTGGCCTGTTAAGTTGTAGAATTTCTTGAGATTATTGTCTAATAAAAGTTAGTAAGAATCACATGCAATTATATGGGTGAGAATTGTAGTCCATATAATTGAATGTAATATTAGAAGATATTTTTATGGAAGGGAGTAAAATTAGAGGATTTTAGAGTGACAGGCTAAAATCCCCTAATTTGGTTTGAAGTTTTAAGTTTTGTTATGAGAAGTTAACCCCCAGGTGGTGGGAATCGAGGGAACTCTAGAGTGAGAGACTGGTATCTTCCCTGCCTAACCATGTTCAAAATGATAAAAATTTCAAATTAACCTATGTTCTTTATAGAACCAAGTAAGGGTAAAGAGCACATTTGCTTCTATTTGTCACAACAAAACTTAAATACTTCCACAACAATAATTTAATAATTATTACTACTTCATAAAAGAAAAGAAAAAGATATTCTAGTTAATAGTATTTTACATACAGTGTTTTGTTGACCTCATTTTTGATGAGGTCTTCTCTTCTTCTCTTTAGTACTTAGGATCTAGCCTTAAGCTTTTCCTTTGACTATCCTAGAGGATTAGAATTGGGACCCACCACTTAAAAATTCAAACCACTTCTTAACTCCCTGCAAACTCCACGAAACTTGATCTGTAGACCCCTAATCACCTAGAGGGTTGAAATCGAATGTGGAAGTTTAAAGGATGAGTTCCTATAGGACTCTTTGGCCTTGGGACCGCCCACAGGTGGCCTGGTGCGGTGAAGGGCTGACCTACACACACACTACACTTATACACTACACTTTCACACACCTCCTAAAAACACACTCATACCTAACTTGACCTCCTGACTCATGAAGGTGATTCACATGGATGGTCCTTAACCCCTAAGCCCTTGGCTAAGAGGGTTAGGAACAACATAGTGGATGCCTCAAATGAGACCCTTCATGGCTCATGTGGGCTTGATATGGCTTCATGGCTCAACCAAAATGATTTCATTTCACTTACATTTACCCAATCTTCAATTTTCTAAATTTTTAATTTTTGACCCCGGGGACCCTACACCCGCCTAGCCTACCCAAAGCCCATGAAATTACCCAAATTTTTCAAAATTTCCAAATACCCAAGATTCCTCAAAACCAATCCCAAACATTTTCTCACAAATCAAGTTGATCATCCATAGCCAAAAATATCAAAAATTCCAAAAATACCTCCCAATACCCTCCAAATACCCAAAATACCCCTCTTGACCAAAAAATCCAAAAATTCAGAAAATTCCAAAAAAATTCCCAAAAATCCCAAATATTACCAATTTCATTTTGTTCAACTACACCATGGGCCAATTTTGTCAATTTACCCCACTTTTGTTAAAACCCCCAATTTGACCCATTTTAACCCTAAGTGAACCCAATGTCAAGCCAAACCTACCCAATTGACCCAAATTCTGGTCCAATTCAATTCTAAACTTCAATTTATTATTCCCAACACCAATCTAGACCAGATCCAAGTCCAATTTGATTGACATTTGAATCCAATTTCACTTTTGGCCTTAAAGCCCAATTTGGACCCATGACCCCAACCTAACCCAAACCAAACCAATTTAACTCCAATTAACCCCAAATCTTTTCTAAACCTTCCCTAACATCCCCACAAACAAAAAACTAACATGATTTGCCCAAAATTTAGACCCAAACCCCACTCAAATTCAACCCAAATCCAAAAGGCCCAATTTTGACCTAAACCCAAACCTAACCCAAATAAGCCTAAACCCCAAAATCAAAACCCAATCAAAGCCAAAACCTCTTTGAAACACTCCCATAAACATTTCCCAACATTTATTTTACATCAATTTCAACCCTAGCCCAACATTGGCCCAAGTTAGCCCAATTTGACCTACATTGGCCCATTTTCCAAAGAGGTCCAAATCCAACCCAATTCAAGCCCAAAACACTTCAAATTTGTTCCAAATCATTCATGAAACATTCCTAAATTAAATTCAACACTTATTGGACCCAATCCTTTGCAAAAATTCTCATCCTAAAATCCATTTTAAAATTCAAAAGCCCACTTCTCTAAACCATTTTAAAAGCCCATCTTCACTAAATTTCAAAGGCCCAAAATTCATTCAAAGTCCATATGACACTCTTCTTCATCATTCATTCAATTAAAATCATCCCTTAAGTCTTAAATCAATCATCAAATGGTTCCAAATCAAGCCATATGTCAAATCCCATCAAATCACCCCCAAATTACCAAAATTTCTAAAATCCATTTTCATGAAATTGACCAAGCTTTTCCCCAAGCCAAAGACAAGCCATGAAGCCACTCTTAAGCCACATGCAAGCCATGTGAGTTGCTCACATGTGACCTTACCAAATTGGGCAAAAGGAGGAGATCCTTTCCACATTCCCAAAAGGTGATTAACCACTCCCATGATTCCTCTTAACCATGCTTATGCTTAATTGTGCTTGGATGGTGACTTGACCCTACTGATTATGCTGAACCAAATCAATTTCCCTTCAGCCTAAACCAAGCATTGGGTGGTGCACCTAGCCCAATCCATGCATTTGACCAATTTGAGCCAAAATGACCATACCATTCTAATCCAATCTTTTGACACATGGCATTTGCCAATTGCCTACACTAAACCCCGCACTACGACCCACCTGAACAAGATGGTGACCAGTGCCTGGCCGGCCAGCCACCAGGCCACCGGAAAACACCACACCCGAGAGCTCACATGTGAGCCAACATTGAAATTCTCCCTTGCTGAGCTGCCCCATGCCCAGTGGCCACCATGGTTGTTCTTCTCCTCACTAGAGCAGCTGATCCCAAGCCCTAACTCCCCCTGGGAGAGCCTCCGACCAGCTCTATTTAAACACCCCCTCTCTCGGCCATGGAAGTGATGTCTGTACCAACCTTAAGGAAACTCGCCAAAATCATTCCGGACCACTCTCTACACATAGAGCACTTGATTCCCAGCTGGATTCCAGCCCGATTCCCTCTAGGCGAGCTCGATTTTGAGTTCGAACTTCAGCGACAAAAACCGGGACACTTCTTCACGGTGAACCAATCCCCAGATTGATTGGTCCTACACCTTCACCGGACCGAGGAGGAATTCGACCAGCAAAATCCCCCTCTCCGGGCCACCCATCCGTTCCGGACTCCAAGCTTTGTAATCGGTGCGTGGTCGAAATCCTACCTAGACAATTCACCAGACCAGGAGACTTCATATGGAGCTTGCTTGGACCCAATCGAAGGTGACACAACCCTCAGATTGAAGCCACACTTCTCTGAGCAAAGGTATGAGCTAACTCTTTATCCCGAGCTTCTAGAGATTCTCCATTTCAAATGCCTTAATTTCAATGCATGATCACCGTATAGATATATTTATCTCTTCAAGAAGAATCCATAGAGCACAAGAACACAAAAATCTGTTAAGTATTGAGTGAGATATTAGGGATTTAGTGTGGATGGTTCTCGGGCTAGGAGGCTTGGGGATGATGAACGGATGCCGTTCATTTAATACACACACGGACGGAAGGCCAGGATCGCGCCGGATGAGGAGACGGAACGATACAGAGGGCCCCCGGAGAGCTGAGTTGGATGGTGGCGCCGAATCAGAAGATGACACGCGGCGCTTTAGAGATGCCTAGGTTGAGTTGGCGCCGCGTGGATAAGTAGAAAAATAGGTTATTTTTCAATTTATTTAATTCCCTAAACTTCAAAAATGCATAACTTTGTGTAGGAAAATCAGAAAAATAAAATAAAAATACCCTCTTACTCAGTGAACAGAGGAGAATAATGTGGAAAAGAAATCATTTAATTTCATCAAGTATTTTATTTTTAATGATTTATTTACTCTCTGCATTGTTTTAATTCTCCATGCATATAGGAAATTCACCATGGCATGAGACCATAGGGCTTTTGAAGCCTCTGAACTTGGGAATATTCCCTGAATTTTCCAAGGTCAGAGGCCATCCCTATGAGAAGTTATTCATTTTTCAAATTCATGTTGCTGTCTTGAGTATTTTAATTCCAATATTTAGCATATTGTGAAATAAATTCTAGGAAAATTTGGTTATGTTTATTATGACCAGAGGAACCTAGGAAAAATAGGTTTTGAATTAATCCACTTGGAATAACCCTAATTGGCTTAAACACCCAAAATAGGCCCTTAATTAATTAGAGCTAATCATATATCAAATTGACTTGAAATCAATTCTCCACTGACCTTTAGGATTACAGGAAGCCACCATAAAAATTTGAAGTCAATTGGACTTGGTTAGCCCTACTAAATGGGTTGATTAAGCCATTTAGCCAATTTAAACTTTAAAAATTCATAACTTTCAAAATACTTTTCAAAAATTTACCAAATTGGTTTTGGAGCCTCTCTGATATCAGGGGAATTTAAGAAAAATAAAATTACAATTTTCTAAAAAAGTTGATTTTTTTGCATTTTTTTAAATATTTTAATAATTAAAAAATAATAAAAATCACAAAAATAATAAAATTCACCAAAATGTCACATTTTGAATTTTAATCACTTAGGAATAAACCCCATATTTTTCTTAAGTCGATATGATGAGATATTAAATTTTAAAGCCCTAAGGTAATTTTAAAATTAAAAAAAATGTATTTTTTAGCATTTCCACTAAAATAATTCTAATAAATAAAAGAAAAATCAAAAAAATTGTAAAAATTGATTCTCTGATTTCCTTGATATCAGAGAGATTTTTAAAAAATATAAAATTCATTTTTCAACCTTTATTTTATTTTCAAATTAATTAATACTCCAAAACTCAAAATAATTATAATAAAAAGAATATAATTCAAAAAATCACCAAAATTGGTCCAAGTGGTCCTCTGGTCATTAAGAATGTCCCATAATTTTCTTAAGGACAGAAACTTTCCCTTGGTCATATCATTAAATTTTCCTTGGAAATCCTATTTTCCACCAAAAATAATTACATAAATAAATTAAATACAGAAAAATCACATTTTCTCCTCTCATATCTTTATTGACATATGAGTGAAGTCACATAAAAATTTCAAGTTCATTTAAGCTCAATTTAGTGAGTTATGAAATTATTAAGCTTGAAGGGCAAAATGGTAATTAAAATTTTAACCTTTAATTAAAACTTTAGGCTTAATAAAATTAAAGAGTAAAATATTTGATCCTAATCTTATTTGGATGATTGAAATTTAAATAATTGAAGGGTAGAAACCTACTAAACAATTTAAAAATAATTAGAATAAACCTTAATCAAATAAGTAATTAAATTTGGAAGAATAATAAAATTGGAATTATTAAAATAGGGATATTACTAGGAAGAGATTTGTTCTTTAATTTAAGAAACCCTAAATTAATCATCTCAATAATATTTAATTCCTAATTAAAATGATAATTCAAATTTAAGATTTAAAATGCTAAAAGACTTAATCATTAAATTAAATTAAAGTTAAATTATTTAAATTTAACCCTTTTAAAATTTCAATTAAATTAATACTTTAAATTAAATCATCTTTAAAACATAAAAAAAATAAAATATTAAATTAAAGTTAAAAATAAAATTAAATTAAAATTTAAATTAAATTAAATTAAATTAAATTAAATTAAAACATATTAAATTAAATTAAATTAAATTAAATTAAATTAAATTAAATTTAAATTAAATTAAATTTAAATTAAATTAAATTAAATTAAATTAAATTAAATTAAATCAAATTAAATTAAATTAAATTAAATCATATCAAATCAAATTAAATTGAATTAAATTAAATTAAATAATAGAATCAAGTTAAAATTAAAATCAAATTAAATTAAATTAAAATTAAAACTAAACCAAATTAAATTAAATTAAAATTGAATTAAAAATAACATCACCTAAGACATAAAGAAATTCAAAAATAAATATGAAACAACTTGAACACTAATCCAAATTTAAACCCGTTAACTGAAATTAAATTAAATTACAAACCATTTGAACATCAATTTGCCCTCGAAAGCTTTTGTTGTCATAACTCCTAAACAGAACGTTAAATGAAATGTTACTTCCTTCATAGGATATTCAAATGTCCTAGTTCACTGAGTAAGATAACAACAAAACTTGAATTCCATGACGATTAATTCATTTGTATAATTAAATTCATTTGGACTTAAAACAATTCTAGCAATATTGAAAAGATGTTTAAGATTCTTCTTAAGCACTTCCTCAATATGATAGGATATTTATAAGAACAGATTGAACTTAATTGTTTTTTGATGAAGAAAATCGTCCTCAAACCAAAACAGAAGAACCCAGACGTCATAGGAAATGACTAGCTATAGGATTAGGAATTTGGTAGAAAACCATAACCCTTCCCTTAGCTTTACCTAGGAACTTGCTTAAATATTCTAAATTGTGTTTAAGTGCAGCTTGGGATGACGGGAAGACCCTCCAGGTACGCTTTTATATTGTTGTAATTTACTTTATTGCAATTTACTTAATCGCATCGCACTTACTTTTCTTGCATGATAAACAACTGTTGCATGAAAACCCACACTTTTAGGATAGTCCCTAAAACTGAAAACAAAACTAAATTAAAAGTCATTGCAAGATAAAATTCACCGCCACAACATTTCAAAATATAAAACAACTCAAAATTTAATCACAAACAGAACACAAAACTGCAATTACAAATAAATTAAAACGTCTTGTTGGATGATCGGGAATACCTCGGATGATGTAACCTACGTGTTACTAACGAGATTTCCCACGGTCTAAATGAAAGTGTGGAATTCATTCAGTTGAGTTTAGCAAATTCATCTGGACTAAGTGAATCCGATAAAAATAATGATGCCGGAAGGATGGAACCGTGGGATCTTAACCGGTGTTGTTATAATCAACTTTAAGATTTGTTTAATTAAGATATTAAAAAAACACCTGGATTTTAAAATTTTCTCTAAACCAGAACACTTCTCTCATCTCCTGATTTATGACTTCTAAAACTAAACCTCTGCAACAACAAGGAGCTTGGAGCACGGTGGGCAGCACGGCCATCTTCGTCGACAAAACAACTCTACATCGACTAAACATTCCTAGAATTAAACAACAAAGCCATAGGATTTCAAGGTAGTTTGCACTAGTGCAACATAAATCCTCAACTCTTCGTTAGGCATTTGCATGATCGAAGTCATGTAAATTAAGCCCTAACCGGTCTTAGGACTCCGAGGTAGTCGTTTGGTACGACATAAACCCTCACATCTTCAAGGCTATTTGTGTGATTTTACCATACAAATATAAGTCCAAATTAATTAAAACTGGCAAGATCAAAACATTAAATAAACATTAGGGCCTTCCTAAATTCAAGCCAAACAATAGGATAGTCGGGAAATTACCGAAGTTCTCTTCGAATCTGTGATTTATCCTACATTTCTTCCTTTGAATTCCCAAAATAAATTGTTCCAAACTTGATCCATTCCCTATTGAAATTCCAAGATTCAATCCCTTCAAAACTTAAACTTTGAAATTCTTGAGAGCAGAATTACTGATTATTATCGAGAGTTTTCTTAGGTGATTCCCGTCACTTAAGATGTAATTAACTATAGGGGCTTTCCCTTATAGGGAATTTTAAGAACCCAGATAATATAAACCCTGTTTAAATGCTTTCATATGAAGCAGGGGAATTTGTCGGCTTATAAAATTGGTTCGCAGGCCAAACGGATGTCACAAATCTTCTAGTTTATTTAATCGAGCCCCATCACCAAACAGTGTGTCTATTCTTCGAGATAGATACACAGTTTGTGATGCGATGCTCGTTTATATAAATTATTCGGGATGTGAGATCAGTTTGATTTCATATCTTAAAATTTTCAAATTTAAAATTATTTTCAAAATCAAATACTACTTTTCAAATTATTTATTTAAATTAAATTAAAAATTCGCCGACAATTTCTGTTAGGCGACCCCTTTTCAAAATAAAACACACAACCTAAAATAAGCCGTACATGTTTTTAGTTATTATAATTTTAATTTCTTGCTTAACATTTTATTCAACTTTTAAAACTTTTCAAAATCAACTCATACTTTCAAAAGCCATTAAAAAAAGTAAAAAGATAATTTTTTTTTTTATTTCTTTAAAGATTTTACATTTTCCCTGTGGGTTCGATAGCTCGGGGCTTAATCACAAAGTCCTATATTACTTGATAAACGATATGTATACTTGTGTAGTATCCACATTATAAATCAAAATCATCAGCAAATATATATATATATATATATATATATATATATATATATATATATATATATATATATATATATTGGTGCGGAATCAAGTTTTTGGTGTTGTTGTCAATTTTCATATCATATTTGTAAGTACAAATATCAGGTGGATCATGGATACATTCAATCGGGACACAATTTGAAAAGACACCAAGGCACCATATGGATTATTATTAAAATTATGTCATGTAATTTGCATGAGAATCTTTTCTTTCTTTTATGAGAGTCTTTTTTAGAGTTATTACAGTGTTGAGAGAGTGTGTGAGGGAGAGAAATCGGTAGGAGTAGGAGTAGAGAGAAAGAAAGGAGAAAGGGGTTGGATTGAAGCATTCTTCTCACCAATTCTCTTCCTTTTATTTAATTTTTATTGAAGTCTGAAGTCTGTTTCTGAGTCATGAGAGTTGGGCGACCCACTCTGAGGAGTGTTTTAGTGGAAATTTAAGTTTCAAAGGAACTTCCGGAGTCTTGTGGAGAGGACTTTCAGATAAGTGTTTACTTCTATTTTTATATTTAGTTTTTAATTAAAACATGTTGTGTTTTCATTATGATTTCTATTTTCAAATCAATGTGTGCTTGTGTTTTCTCCATGAGTTCTGAGTAGTTTTCTTTTTCTTTTTCTTTTTCTTACTTAAATGAAGAAGTAATTAAATTATGTAGGATTGTTCTGGAATTTATAAGTGTTTAAAGTTGGAATAAGTTATGAAGATTTAATTCCATGAACTTAATTTACTTCTTAATTTGGCCAGTTAAGATGTTAAAAATTGTTGTGAGATTATGTAAGATCTAATGCGGTATTGTCTCAAACAACAATTGGTAAAAATCACATGCAATTATATGGGTGAGAATTGTAGTCCATAAAATTGAATGCAAATATATTAGGAGATATATTTTTAATGGGGAGTAAAATTAGAGGACTTTAGAGTGATAGGGTAAAGCCCCTAATTTGGTTTAATATTTTAAATTTTGTTATGAGAAGTTAGCCCCCACATGAAGGGAATCGAGGAAACTCTAGAGTGAGAGTTGGTATCTTCCCTGCCTAACCATTTTCAAAATTTTAAAATTTCAAATTAACCAATGTTCTTTATAGAACCAAGTAAGGGTAAAGAATAAATTTTCTCCTATTTGTCACAACGCGTCTAATTACTTCCACAACAATAGTTTCATAATTATTACTGTTTTATAAGAGAAAGAAAAAGATATTTTATTTCCTAGTGTTTTATATCGTGTTTTAAAGTTCTAATAATTTTCATTTCCTTCTTAGCTTTTTATCAAAAATACCAAAAAAAAAATTTTAAACTTTACAAATCAAAACATACTTTCAAAAGTCATTTGAAAAGTAAAATATAATTTTCTTATTTCTTTAAAAAGTTTTTACATTTCTCTGTGGGTTCGATATCTCGGGACTTAATCAGAAAGTCCTATAATACTTGATAAATGATACGTATACTTATGTAGTATCCCATATTATAAAATCATAATTTTCATATCTAAATAGTAAGCACATATATTTATCGGGGATCAGGGCTTAATTAAAAAGTCTTATATTACTTGATAAACGATACGTATACTTACGTAGTATCCCATATTATTATAAATAATTAAATTATATCTCTTATTTGCTTCTGAATCAAGTTTTTGGTACCGTTGCAAAGAAAGAGATAATATCATTGAAAAGAAATATAAAGTGAAAATCGTAAGCATAAATATTTGGGGATCAAGTTTTTGGCACCGTTGACGGGGAGATTAATTAAAATTTTATTTAAAGAAAATTTAAGAAGAATTAAGATTTTACTTTTCATTATTTTTTTTCGTGTATTTTATTTTATTTTTTTAATTTTGTATGTGTAGTTCAGGTTCTGAAGTCTTGTGCCTTACGATTCTGAATTAGAGAGAACTATCAGAAAAATTAAAAAATTAAAAATTCAAAAAAGGTAAAAAATATTCAAGAAATGGCAAATCAAGATTATCAAAATGCTGAAATCCATCAAGAATTTAGACCTTTAAGAGATTATGCTAACCCTACAGTGGATGAACTTCATGGTAGTATTCAACACCCTGCTGTAGTTGTTAATTCATTTGAACTTAAACCTGTTATTATCTAGATAGTATCTAATAATCAGTTTGGGGGAGCACCAACTGAAGATCCTAATTTACATCTTGCCAATTTTTTAGAATTTTGCGCTACTTTTAAATATGATGGAGTTTCGGATGATGCTAATAGACTTAGACTTTTTCCTTTTTCACTGAGGGATAAAGTTAAGATTTGGTTAAATTTGTTAGCACCTGGATCTATCAAAACATGGACAAATTTAGTACAAAATTCATTGCAAAATATTTTCCACCATCCAAGACTGCAAAGCTTAGAAATGATATCACATATTTTTGTTAGTTTAAAGGGGAATCTATATATGAAGCATGGGAACGTTTTAAAGATCTCATAAGAAAGTGTCCACATCATTCGATACCAGATTGGTTAATAATTCAGAGCTTTTATAATGGCTTAGTTGGATCTCTTAGATTTATTATCGATGCCACTGCTGGTGGTTCATTGATGTCTAAACAGTTTGCTAATGCTTATGCTTTAATTGAAGAAATAGCTACTAATAATTTTTAATGGCATTCTAAAAGGTTAAATCCTAAAAAGGTAGATAACATTCATGAAAATGATACTTTTGCGATGTTAGCAAATCAAGTTGCTGCAATTTCTAGGAAGATAGACCAACTTGGGATAATTTTTCTCAACTAATATCCATGAATGAAGAAAATTCATTATGCCAAATGCTTGATTCTCAAACTTTACCAGAAACCTTGAATGTCATAAGTAAGCCTAATAAACCATATTCGAATTATTATAACCCAGGTTGGAAAAATCATCCAAACTTTAACTAGAATACCAATAATCAGGGTGCTAGTAATCAACAATGGGGGAACAACCAAGTAAACCCATTGGGAAACTGGAATAACCAAGGGAATAATAATTATAGACCAACATATCCTCCAAGTTTTAACAATACTTCTCAATTCAAGGAGAAGAATTTTTTTATTGAAGAAGTGGTGTTACAAATGGGAAATCAATTACAAAGTCAAGGACTACAATCAAAAATATTGAGAATCAATTAGGAAAGATTGCCAATTCATTAAGTAATAGATCCCAAGGAATGTTTCCTAGTAATACAAAAGTAAATCCAAGAGATAAAACTAAAGAGCAAGTACAAACTATTTAGTTGAGCAGTGAAAGAGAGTTGAAAGGTAGAGTTCAAAAAGAGACTGAAGTAGAGAAAGAAGAAATTGAGAAACCAAAAGGGCATGCTCTGAAAGGTTTGGAAAAACCTATTTCTCCACCTATGGTTGATTTAGAAAAGCCACAACCTCCATTTCCTCAGAGACTTTAACAACAAAAATTGGATAAGCAATTTTCAAAATTCTTGGAGATATTTAAGAAGCTTACAATCAATATTCAATTTGCTAAAGCCTTAGAACAAATGCCAAGCTATGTGAAATTTATGAAGGATATTCTCAATACAAAGAGGAATTCAAAGATAATGAGATTATTGCGTTTAGAGAAGAGTGCAGTGCAATAATTCAGAAAAAGCTTCCTAATAAGCTTAAAGATCCTAGAAGTTTCACAATTCCATGTGAAATTAGAGACAGATTTTATGGAAAAGCTTTATGTGATTTGGGTGCAAGCATTAACCTTATCTCGTAATTAATATTCAAAAGACTGGGATTAGGAGAAATAACCCCTACTACTGTAACTCTGCAATTAGCTGATCATTTGATCACATATCCTAAAGGATTTATAGAGGATGTTTGAATGAATAAATTTATTTTTCCTGTTGATTTCATTGTGTTGGATATGGAGGAAGATAAAGAGATACCTATAATTTTAGGGAGACCTTTCCTAGCCACAGGTAGAGCAATAATATATGTGCAAAAAATGGAATTGATGATGCGAGTTAATGATCAAATTGTTACATTCAATATTTCAAAGTCAATGAAATATTCTGCAAGAGGTAAAGATGATGAATGTTATATGATAGATGTAATCAAATATTTGAGTGAATGTCATTTCAAGTCGATTTATAAAGAAAAATCTAAAAGTAAAGAATTGGAACACAAGCAAGAAGAGGAATTACAAGATTCTGAAGATTTTCATGAGGAAGATTTAAATTTGTTCATGAAAATTTTAAAATTTTGGACATGACTGAAAAAGATGAATCTTTTGGCCCATCAATTTTGCCAATTATAGTTTCCTCTCAATTAACTGAAAGAGAATAAGAGAGTTTGCTAGAAATTTTAAAGAAATATAAGAAAGCCTTTGGATGGACAATAGCTGATATTAAAGGAATCAGTCCTTCAATTTGTGTGCATAAAATCCTTATGGAGGATAACTGAAAACCTCAGCCTGATCCTTAAAGGAGATTAAATCCTATTTTGAAAGAAGTTGTTAAGAATGAAATTTTAAAGTGGTTAGATGCTGTATTATCTGCCCTATTTCAGATAGTGCATGGGTTATTCCTATTCACTGTGTACCTGAGAAAGGAGGAGTTACTGTGCCTGCAAATGAAAAGAATGAAATAATACCAATAAGACAAGTTACAGGATGATGAATATGCATTGATTATAGAAAATTAAACCTTACCACCAGGAATGATCATTTTTCACTTCCTTTTCTAGATCAGATGTTAGATAGACTTGCTGGGCATAAATACTTTTATTTTCTGGATGGATATATTGGTTACCACCAAATTTAAATTGCTTCTGAGGATCAAGAAAAAATAATGTTTACCAGTCCTTATGGTACATTTGCTTTTAGAAGATTTCCCTTTGGTTTATGTAATGCCCCTGCTACATTTCAGAGATGTATGATGGAAATTTTATGTGATTTAATAGAAAAAGGAATTGAAGTTTTTTATGGATAACTTTTCAATGTTTGGAATTTCATTTGAATCATGTTTAGAACATCTATCTAAAGTTCTTAAATGTTGTGAAGAAACTAATTTGGTTCTTAGCTCGGAGAAATACCAATTTATGGTAGCAAGAGGAATTAATTTGGGACATCGTATATCTGAAAATAATGTGGAAGTAGATCCTGCAAAAATTCAAGTGATCTCTAATTTACCTTGCCAAACTAATGTAAGGAGAATTAGAAGTTTTCTGGGACGTGCTGGATTCTACTGGCGTTATATAAAGACTATTCACAAATTTTGAAGCCTTTATGTCGTTTACTAGAAAAAGATGCAATTTTTAATTTTTTTGATGAATGCCTAAAAGCTTTTGAAACTTTAAAAGAAAAATTAATCACTGCACCTGTTATAGTTTCACCTAATGGAGAAAAACCTTTAGAATTAATGTGTGATGCTAGTGATTATGCTATTGAAGCTGTTTTAGATCAAAAATATGATAAGATTTTCAAAGTAATTTACTATGCTAGTAAAACTCTCAATGAAGCTCAAATTAATTATACCACTACTGAGAAAGAGTTATTAGCTATAATATTTACCTTTGATAAATTCAGATCGTATTTAATTGGAACTAAATGTGTGGTGCATACTGATCATTCTGCTATTAAGTATTTAATGAAAAAGAAGGATGTAAAACCAAGATTGATTCGATGGATTCTTCTTCAAGAATTTGATTTCAAGATAGTAGATAGGAAGGGTGCTGATAATCAAATTTGCTAATCATCTGTCCAGGCTTGAAACTAATAAATCTTTCTGTGATGTTAAAGAAATTAATGAAAATTTTTCTGATGAGAAATTGTTCGCAGTTAATGAGTGGTGTGTTCCGTGGTATGTAGACATTGTAAACTTTACTGTCAGTAATATTTCACCCTATAGTTTGACATACCAGGAGAGGAAGAAATTTATATTTAAAGCTAAGACTTATTTTTTGGATGACCCATATAAATAAGGAAAGGATTTGATTATTCGAAGATGCGTGCCTTTAGAAGAAACTTATGAAATTAATCAAAAATGTTATAATTCTAATTGGGGGACATTTTGGAGATGATAAAACTACATATAAAATCTTACAATATGGATTTTTTTAGCCTACAATTTTTAAGGATGTTAATGCTTATATTAAAAATTGTGATCAATGTCAATGTATAGGAAATATTTCTATAAGAAATGAGATGCCCCTCAATTATATGTTGGAAGTTGAAATATTTAACATTTCGGGATTAGATTTCATGGGACCATTTATACCCTCTTTCGGAAATACATACATTTTGATAGCAGTAGACTATGTATCTAAATGGATAGAAGTTATTGTTTTACCTTGATGTGATGCTCAAAGTGTTGCAAAGTTTTTAAAAAAGAATATATTTTACAGATTTTGAATACCAAGAGTAATTATAACTGATGGGGGAAGTCATTTTAAGAATGCGATTATGGAAACGTTAGTTAAGAAATATCATATTAACAATCGCATTGCTACTACTTATCATCTGCAGACAAGTGGTTTGGTTGAATTATCTAATTGTAAAATTAAAAGAATATTGGAAAAGACTATTAATCCAAATAGAAAGGATTTGTCAATCAAATTAGACTATGCTTTGTGGGCCTATAGGACTTCCTACAGAACTCCTACAGGAATGTCCCCATATAGGCTAATTTTTGGAAAAGCTTGTCATTTACCAGTTGAACTTGAGCATAATGCATATTGGGCTATTAAAGAGTTCAATTTTAATTTTAAAGATTCTTGAGAAAAGAGATTGTTGCAATTAAATGAGCTTGAATAGATAAGGAATGAATCTTATGAAAATGCTAAGATTTATAAAGAAAAGATGAAGTTATGGCTTGATCGGAAGATTCTTACTAAAAATATTTAGCCAGGGAAAAATTTTTTGTTGTATAATGCTAGATTGAGAATTTTTACTGGAAAACTTAAGTCCAAGTGGACAGGCCCATTTATTGTGATGAAAGTTTATTCATATGGAGCTGTGGATATTAAAGATCCTAAGACTGGAAAAATATTTAAAGTTAACGGTCATAGACTTAAACCTTACTTTTCAGTCGATCAATCTAAACCTGATGAGAATCTGATGTTGGGTCACTCAGAATAAGCTCTGAGTATGTCAGACTGATGACATTAAACCAAGCGCTTTGTAGGAGGCAACCCATATTTATCGGTGTGCTTTGCTTTATGTTTGCTTTAAATTCTTTTATTTGGTTTGATTTTAGAAATGTGGTAGCATTTTGGAGTTTTTAGGTTATAGTTGTGTTTATTTGACCTTATTTAATAACCTAAAGGAGTCAGAGTGAAGATTTTGACGTTTGGCAGAACTATGCAAAAATGTACACTGCGGCTATGCGCCGCTGGTTGGCGCATAGGCGGCACAATTATAAAAACATGAAAAATGAGGTTCTAGAATCCTAACTCGTGGGTGAGTAGTTTTTTGAGTTATTAAGGAGTTATAACATGTCTAGGGTCGGTTTTGTGCCTTCCCAAGTTTATAAAAAAGCCCTAAATTTATGTAATACTTGCCCCAGTTCTTATTTTCATTCTTGAGTCTTCTAAAAGTGAATTTTAAGTGCAAAAATGTCTTCATGGGAGAGTAAAGTTAAGATGAAAGAGGAAGCCAACAAGAAGAAATTTATTTGAAATAGTGCGCAAGAGTTATATAATGGATTTCTGGCTGTGGGTATCCAAGGAATAACAGAAAGGATTACGAAGATCGAGGCTAATGTGGAGGCTATTGATGCAAAGGTAAATGAAATTAATGCTCATTTAGAACACAATGGATGGCAACTCAAAATGCAATTCAATCATACAAGTCATGTGGAAGAAGCAAATAAAGATCTGTTTCTGAAGAACAAATGGATAGAAGAAGAAGATGTAAGAGCTTTTGATCATCGCCCGTTTTATCAGATTTGCATTCCAGATGGTTCAAATGGAACTAATGGTGGTTCTGGATATATTTCACCAAATGAAGATTGGAATTAAATTATGTGTGGTATTGTGATTTCATTATGTGTGTTTAATGTTTTAAGTGTATTTTAGTTAAAATTTATGTTTGTTGCACTTTACATGTGTTTTCTACATCTCAATGACGTAAGTTTGTGTTTAAATTACATGTGTTTGAACTTATGTATTTGGAGAATTTCTTCCAATGTATTTTGGATAGGAATTTATAGTTTGTATTAAGTGTAATTTGTTATTAATATAAGTTTGTGTTTATGTGAGATTTGTGTGGAATCATTGGAATTAAAGAGTACTTTTCGAGTATTAGAAGAGTTTATGGGGAGAAAAAATTATGTGAAGTGATTAAGGGGGGTTAACTAAGTGTTTTGGTGCAATTAAATTAATTGTCAAAATTTAGGCATTGGCGCCTAAGCTCCAAACTGACGACACATAAGCGCCAGATTTCGCGGCTAAGCGCCGTATACCTCGCGCATAGGCGCCGGTTCATGAAAATCAATTTTTGGCATTTAAAAACCTGAAATTTGCCTTTTTTAACACCCCCATCACCTTCAACCTCTCGGTTTCGTGAAATAGGAGCCTAGAGCATTAATATTTGGATCATTTTAGAGCCTATTTTGTTGAAATTTTTTGGATTTGAGTTCATTAAGGTATGATCCCTACTCCTACATAAATTTTTTTTAATTTTCACCATTTATTTTAAGTACATTATGGAAAAATCTAAAAAACACTATTCATTGTGAAAGTTTGAGAAAAGCATGAGAAATTGCTTGGATTTAATGGAAGTTGCCTTTGGAAGTTAAATTAGCAAGTTTAGTTTAAATTTTGAATTTATGTTAAATTATTTTGTGAATTTTATAGATGGCTCCAAAGTTAAAACATTCGAAAGGAAAAGAAAATTTTGATTCCGACAAATTTGTCAGTTCTAAAGCTGAGAATCGTTACGTTGATGCACTCGCATCACGTAAATTGATTCCTGAATGAGTTTTTAGTAAGCCTAGAGAAGAAATTGAAGAGATGGTTGCTAGAAGGAATTGTGAATGATATTGTTGCTTCTCCGTTGTAACAGTTGTTTCTGTAGTGAGAGAGTTTATGCTAACTTGACAGCAGCAGAAGACAATTTGTTGATGGTTAGAAGGCAACAAGTGGATTTTTCATCTGCGGTAATTAAGACTTTTTACTGATTACCTCCTGCGATGTTTTGTTTTTATTCGAATCTTCATCCTTCTGAGGGAGAGTTCGATGAGATTATGGCTTTTCTTACAGATGGAAGAGGTTTGTGGAAGATAACAAATGACAAAAAAGTGAATTTTTCAGCCTTTAAATTGAATGCCATCTCAAATGCATGGCATTGCTTTATCTAATCTAAAATTCTACCTTCAAGTAATGTCAATCAAGTTACAAGGGAGAGAGCTATTTTGAACCATCGTATTCAGCAGGGAAAATCTTTAGATATTGGGGCTATTATCTTTGATTATATTCTAAACTGTGCCTGAACTATGCCAGAGCTACTACTACTGCATGTATGGGATTTTCATCTCTAATTTATTCACTTTATAAGCAGTTTGGTGTTAATTCTGACACATGGGAAGAAGTCCTTCAGCCACTTAGACTTATTACCAGTATAAATCAGAACACTTACACTCTGCATTTAGTAATTAGTTGGAAAGGAAGATTTGTTAGATCTTCTAGTGCTTCTGCTGCTTTTACTACACATGCATCATCTTCAAGAGATTCACAGACTGGATTATTATAGAAGATTTTGAAGAAGGTGAGTCTTACGAGAGAGCATATTAGAGATATGGATAGTAAGATTGAAAATATTGAAAGGCATGTTATAAAACATGATGAATGTGATGAGAATTATCAGCAGTACATAGATAGAGTGATTAGAGGAGATCACAGTGTTGAGATGCCCCCTAATCCTTTTTATATACCTTATGTGCCATCCAAAGACTGGAATGAAGATGATGATGATGAGGCTGATGATTAGGATTGTTGTGTTGAGTTTGTGATGTTGTGTTGTGATTTTCTTATTTGTTGTGATGTTTTTATTTTGATTTTTTTATATGTGATGTGATGTATTTTGCTATGGACTCTGATGTTGTGAAGATTTTAGTTGGACTATTTTTATTATGCACATTCAGATGTTTTATGATGTAATTTGTAGTGTTTGTGGTAGTAAATGTTTTTATGCGTTTCTAGTATTTGAGTTTTTAGTATTGTCTAATTTAATTCCTATAAATATTAGAAAAATTTAGAACACTATTAGAAACCACTATCTATATAGCATGTTTAAACTTTTCAAAATTTGCTACCATTTATTTTCTAGTATGTTGTAATTTATGTTGGTGTATATTTGCTTTGAAAACCTTCACTATTGTAGAAGTCCTTTGAAATTTTGAAATTTTATATTTTATGAAAAACTGAAAAACTGAATTTGATTTCTTGTTACTCCTTGTTTTTAATTTGTTATACTTACATATTTAGGATGTAAAAATTCCTGCAAGCATGTTATTCTAGTTTTTTTTTAATTCTTACCTATGTATCATATTTATGCTTAAATGTTTTATCCTACTTAAAAATTAAATTTTGGGAGGAATTTAAAACAAATTTTCAAAAACTTAAATTTTATTTGTTCTCAAGAATACATAAATAAAATTTGATTTTTGATTGAAAATAATTATGTATATGAAGTTATATTAGGGAAGCAAAATTTTGAATATATAAATGAGTAAGTGAATTTAGTTAAAATTTATAGTGATGGTGAAAAAATTTGAAGTTAAAATTTTCTTTGTAAAGAAATGTTAAATATAGTTAAATTATCTTTAGTAAGAAGTTGTATATTTTTGGATAAATAGAACATTTGACTTCTATTTTTCAAAGCTTAAATTTCTTTGATTGAGAAAAAATTTTCAACACTATTATTATGATTTTTAAGTGAAGGATATATATCAGACCTTTGTTGTAAATGAAAGGGTGGAATTGAAAATCATTAAAGGCCTATCCAGATATAGTAATCATTGCCTTATAAAAAAAAGAAAAAGAAAAAGAAAAAGAAAAAAAAAGAGAAAAATAGTATGTAACAAGGAAGGAGAAGCTTGAGGATTGAAGGGTCTAATAAACAATTGGTTCCATACCTAAAGTTTAAAATATAAGTTTTGAGGAAATCTTAAGCTTAAGATTATAATATAGTAAGTAAAATTTTTAAGTGAGAAAGATAAAATGTTTGAATCCTATAATTTGAAAAATCAAAAAGTATTTTTGAATTAGATAGAAACTAATATTTTTCATTATCCATTACTTAAAAAATTTCTAAACTTTAAGTTGATCTCATTTTCTAAAGTTTTTTCTAAGTTGGACTATTTCATTTCTAGAACAAAATTTTGAAACCTTCCTAAAGAAACTCATTTACATAATTTGCATGTTAAGATTTTTTTATGTGATTAAGTGTCACTTAAGAACAAGTAACATTTTAAGTTTGGGGGATTTTGATATACCTAAAATATATAGTATTTTTAAGTACATTTTTATACCTATTTTTTATGATATTATACTTTAATGGAAGGTATTTTTGTGTGTTTCTTGTAGGTATGATTAAAATGAGTGACTATGATGAAAGGAGCAATAAAGGATCAAATTTGGAGCAAAAATTGAAAGATGTGAAAAATTGGCCTCTGGCACCTATGCACCAATGGTCCTGCGCGGACCATTGGTACATAGGCGCCACAGTTAAAGTGACGAATTTATTTGATTTTGACGCGAATTTGATGGGGTTTTTGAAACATCATTTGGTTTAAACTTCACTAACTTGCCATTAGCGCCAAAACTCATTTAAATTTTGAACGGATGGACGCATTCATGATGGATACATTGAATCTGGACACATTTTGAAGAGATACTAAGGTACCTTTTGGAAATTTTTAAAAAGAAGGCTTGAAGATCAGAAAAGGGTTGTTGTTGGAGGGTGTGATTAGTGTTAAAAGTCAAGTTTATGTTAAAAAGTTATTAAGAGCGCACCTTTCCACTTCACCACTTTTATTATCATTTGTATCTAGTTTTTATTAAGAGTAAAATGGAGATTTGGATTCAGCAGAGTTGGGCGCCAACCTCTATTGTGTCTTGCATGGGGAAAGCAAAGTTTCAAAGGAACTTCAAGAGTCTTGTGGAGAATATTTTCAAATAAGTGTTTAACTTTGTTTTACGTTTGGTTTTAAAGTAAAACTTGTTGTGTTTTCATTATGATTTCTACTTTCAAATCAAGTTGTGATTGTATTTTCTCCATGGATTCTGAGTAGTTTTCTTTATCTTTTTCCTTTTAAATGATGAAGTAATTAAATTATGGAAGGAAGTTGTGTGAAGTATAAGAATTCTATGTTGGAAGAAGTTGTGATGATTCACTACCTTGCACTTAATTTGCTTCTTGATTTGGTCAATTAAGATGTTAAAATTTGTTAGGAGATTATGTAAGATCCATTGCGGTATTGTTTCAAACAACAATTGGAAAGAATCACATGCAATTGTATGAATGAGAATTGTAATCCATATGGTTGGGTGCAAATAAATAGAAAGATATGCTTATAATGGGGAGTAAAATTAGAGGAATTTAGTGTGACTGACTAAGGCCCCCTAATTTAGTTTGATGTGAAAAAACTTGTTATGAGATGTTAGCCCCCAGGTGGAGGGAATCGAGAGAACTCTAGAGTGAGAGGTGGTGTCTTCCCTGCCTAACACATATACAAGATTTTAAATCATCAAGTTAACCAATGTTCTTTATAGAACCAAGTAAGGGTAAAAAATATAATTGCTTCTATTTGGCACAACACATTTTAGATACTTCCACAACGAAATTCCATAATTATTACTGATTCATTGCAAGAGGATAAATATATTTTATTCTCATTTGCTTTCATATTATTTTATAGTTGTGTTAACTTTAGTTCGCTTTACTTTTTATTCAGAAAATACCAAAAAAAATTTGAAAAACTTTATATTTTAAAACATACTTTACAAAATCATTTTTAAAAAGTAAAAAGTTATTTTTCTTATTTCTTTAATATTTTAGACATTTTCTTGTGGGTTAGATATCTGGGGGCTTAATTAAAAAGTCATATATTACTTGATAAATGATATGTATACTTGTGTAGTATCACATATTATTATAAATAATTAAATTATATCTCTCATTTGCTTATGAATCAAGTTTTTGGTACCGTTGCAAAAAAAGAGATAATATCATTGAAAAGAAATATAAAGTGAAAATTGTAAGCATAAATATTCGAGGATCACCTAACCAAATTTTTGTGTGCTTGAATCATTCGGTATAGTTCGAGATTTTGCTTTGCGATTAGGAGAGCTTTGTCCAACCCTTCAAGTTCTTCCCATCATAATTGTTCTTCTCCAAGGGGTTTGCCAAGCATGTTGCAATTCTTAATGAGGAAAGTTGAGCTTCTAAGGGAAGCATGGATATAAATTAATGAAAAAGGAGTAGATTGACTTAGGTTTCTTTATGTAGTTTGGTAGGCCCACGATGCTTCTAATAGCTATTCATGGCATTGTTTTTAATTTTGATCTAAAATTTTCTTCAAGATTTAAACTTGTATTGAAAGCTTCAGCCAACCATTTTTTCAAGAGTAGTAAAGTGTCGAATAGCTCCAATCAATATTGTGTTAGTTCACGAAGTTATTAATTTTGGTAATTTTAAAGGTAATACCATTATGAGATATAATTCGATGAAGGATACCAAATCTATAAACTATATGGTTCTTAAAGAACTAGAGTACGTGGTAAGATTTTGACTTCTCTTAAAGTTATGGCCTCTGCTCATTTAGAGAAATACTTTGTTGCGGTGAATATAAACCTATGTCCATTGTATGTGAGAGGATTGACAGGCCCTATTATGTTTGTGCCCGATCCTCTCACATACAATTGAGCCATGGACCAAAAATTTGATAGCAAAAAGTACAACAATTTGATAGGTCCAAACATCGGGCACAGACTTAATAGAAAAATTTAGTACTTGTTGTTTGAATTTTTGGTAGACTCATTAAGAACTAAATTACTTACCCCATCATAACAATTTCAACATAATTTTTCATAGTTATATGAAATTCATAACCCAAAACCAAAATATAGAGAGAATTGCATTCACACCTTAGAACATCATGCATATAAAACAACAAAAAATAAAAATTAAAAAAATTGAGTAGATACTAGTTCATTATTTAGGAATAACTACAAAAAGATCATTTAGGCATATGCATTGCATATTGCATCTGTCTCTTATCTTAGGGCCCTCACTAATTGCATGAGAATGAGTGGTCTTTCCTTTGAGGATCACTACCTTATAGAGTAATTCTGCCTCTGCATACCGATTGTCCTTATGAAGAAAGATTTTGAGTATTTAGCGTCAAAGACATGCATATATATATATACACAGCTTATTATATTCATTCGACATTATGAGTTAATCAAAATAAAAAAAATACCAGTGAGGTGAACTATAAAATTTAATTTTAAATTGCAAAAATAAAATTGCATTATTCTTAGGACATTGTGCATACCAATCATATTTAGGTATCTTGATTTTTATAATCAAATTGTATGACTTATTATTTCTACTAAATAATATTTTATCATATTATGAATTCATTTAGATCGATCTTGCATGATTTTAGTTGTTGCTAGGTTGTTTATATGACAACCATCTCTAGGCAATGTTGTAAGTCCATTGCATTGTTTGCTTGTTTGATATGTTTTTCAGTTCTTTTAGACTAGGTTTTGATGACTCGCTTTCATGAGTGAACCACACCTTTAATTTTAAGATTTAAAGGTGGTTCTTCTAGTTAGAATGTAAATAATCATCTTTGTTTATTTTCATGTGATCATTTATCATGTGATATAAATCTTAAAACTTCTAATAAAATATCATGATTGAAAAATCAAATAAAATTTTTCTACAAAATTTGTAAAGCCATATAATATGTTAATTGAGATGCAACTAATTGGTCTGTATTTTCGAGATCTCTTACTCTTTCTGTCTCTTGAATTCCAAGATAACTATTAACTTTTGAGATTTCTCATTTGACATTCCAAATAATCAGTCGTGAAAATTAAACTTTCAATTTCTCAACCTTAATCGAGAGTTTTCTTAAATAATATTGGTTGCTTAAGATATAATTAACTGTTGGTGATTAACTTAAAGAAAGTTAGTAACTCAAATTTGTCTAAACCCTATTTAGTTTTCAGATTGGGAAGACATAAGATCTATTTGTATTACGTAAACCAGACAAATATCATAAATTTTATTATTTGAAAGTTTGTACCAATCACAAAGTGATATTTTCATCATTCAATTGGTCTAGGCACCTTGATTTTTTCCCTTTCCGAGTTATCCACGTAAGAACGTCTGGTGCTTCTACCAGTCATTTTTATTACCCAGGTATGTAATGGATTCTTATGCAATGTTAAAATGTAAATCATTACTCTTCCGCTGTGAATTCTCAAGCATGCATCCATTTCGAATTTGAAAGTTGAATTATATTTTGATTCCATGATAAAATTGATGATGGAAATTAAATTTAAAGTTGATGCAAAATAAATTGTCATCTTTATTCTCTGTCTGTTATCATCAAGAATACTTTATGGCCGATGTCCTTCAAATTTAGTAGTTTAACGAAATACTATTCTGCTTATCTTTGATATTCACGCACTCAAGCAAATTTTGTATGGATTGACAGTGCTCATTGTATTGACATTCACTCTCTTCTTTTTATCTGAAAATTTCGAGCAGCTAGTATTTACCTTATTTCTCAGGGACTTTTTAGAAGCAGTCTATATATTCTTCTAAACTCTTCGTTTAGATTTTTTATTTGTAATGGTATCCTGTTGGACCTGGTCCTTATTTTACCAAAAATCAAAATGGTTTGAGTTTACACAGGTACATCTTGTCGAATTTATAGCTTCAATAAAAATAATTTATTTTTATTTATAAAGTATTGTAAAAATAGTGCAAGATGTTTATTGATTGTGCTAAAATGTCTTTCACATACATTCCATAATTTAACAATGTAATTAAGAAACATAAAATATACTTTTAAAAATGTTCATTAAAATTTTTTGAGATCATAAAATATGATGTTCAGAGGGCTAGTTGAACTTAGCCAATCACCACTCGGGCCTCTCCAGTCAGCCATTGTCAATCGCCCTCTCTAGTCGGCCTTTCCAATCAGCCCCTATCAGTTGGCCTCCTTCACTCAGCACCCAGCACAAGGCGAGATGTGACCAAATATTCCTAGGGATTTTAATGTAATTATTACCTATGTATAGTTAACATCAAATGTCATATATTAATGGGGGGAGAGTAATTTTAATTTAGTACCTTTTTTCCTGGAAATTCAACACCTATTTGAAAATTAATAAGTCTCCAAAAATTTTTAAAAAAAGGGCCGAGTAGCCGGAGCCAGGATCGGCTATCATGGGCTGACTGGAGAGCGTCGAGTGATGATTCGCTGAGTTTAACAGATTTTGCAGATAATCTCCACACTTTAAACGGCGAGAGAGAATTTCTTTCATACAATTTTAATCCAAATTATCATTACCTACCGAGTTGAACTCACATATATGTCACCCATTGTGGCCTGCTCGCTCACTAATGTGCTTGATATCATGCATTGAGCTTGCACCAAAGCACACTGTGTTGCATGCTTATTACTGCTATAACCTACTCATCAATGATATACAATAAATTAAATGTATTATTATTATTATGATTAAATATCAATTATATTTTAAAACTAATTATTAATCATTTATATTTTTCTACTAATATTGGCATATTTATTATATCTTGACTATATGCAATTGTCATAAGTATATTAATTAACTTAAATAATTTAGTTTATAAATTACGTTAATAAATAAAAAATTAATAGATTATTCAATTTAATTTAAAAAGCTCTCTAATCAAATTTTTTTCTTTTTTTTATTTGTCATCCTTTTTTTTATAGATATGTTTATTTATTACATTTTTGACATATTTTTTATTTTTTATTTTTAAAAATAAAATAAATTATTTTAAAAATATTCAAAACATCTAAAAGTAATTTATGGGTTTTTAAAAATAAATAAACATACTATAATATATCAAACATATTTCATTTGAAAATTAAAAAAAATTAATAATTAATAATTAATAATAAAAATTAAAAGTGATGCCAAATGGCCAATAAATTATTGAATCCCCTAATTCTCAAAAGTCATTCCACATGCCACCAGCCCCGTATAATAGTGTGCTCATCTTCCATACTCCAATTTCCAAAATCGTGGATTGCATTCCTTTCCAGCCCCAAAGTTGTTAAAGTTTTATCATTCTCTCCTTTTGCTTCCAAATTTTAAAAACGCTAACTTCTTCTCTTTTAACCTCAAATTCTCGACCGTTATTGTATGACAGGATCGTGACAGCATGAATCTCAAAGAAAAATGGAGATACACGATAAATAGAAAGGACATACAGTCAAAGAATAAAAAGGCTCGATCAAACATTGATTTACTTTATTAAAGTAAAAACTAAGGTCAAGTCAACAGAGAAAAATCTCAATGTTCCGATTACTCACTCCCTTTAGGAGGCTATTCGACCAACACGACATGCCAAATGAGGGACAGTTATACATCGAGCCGAACGAAGGATAGCCACGTACCTAGCCGAATGAAGGATGATTCTATGCCAGGTCGAACGAAAGATAACCCATTGTCAAACACAAGAGTGAGTTCTGAGGAAAGTTCAAGAATAAGCTCGATCAAGAAGTCTTCGTATCATCGACATGTGTTCCGCTCCGTCATCACCGAACGAATAAACATGTACCGATGACTGAAAGTCATCATGATCGACTATTAAATTCATTATTAATATATCTATATATGTCATACAAAAAACCTTAATACCCCTAAGCTTCTTTGCATAGAAGAGGATCTTAGATGTAATTATTTACTCTAGGTATCTCCTTTATCTATAAATAGAAGACTACTTCATGAGGAAAATCTATAGATGCTCTCATTTTTATTGTTCACTTTATCTTCCCTTCTTTCTCTTTCTTTTTATACGCCCTATATCTCGGGCGTGATTTCTCGAATATTTTAGGATTCAACATCCTAAGCTTCTTTGCACTGGTAAGACTAGTACGTCAATATATTTTATATATTAAGTTGAAAGATCATTTGATTATATCATTTATATTAAAAAGTAATAATATGTCTAGTAATTATATATAATTGAGTAGGTGTGATTTACATATTATAATTTTTGTCAATATATAGTGTTCAAACTTTTAATCATCTTTCGTTAATCTGTTATACAATAAAACAACATATTACAGCACATTATCTCGAATACGTGGGTTTATTTGAGATGTACTGCAAGAAAGGATTATTTATATGCTATTTTACCGGTAGTTATTGTGGGAAAAAAATCATCATTAAAAAGAGAAATATTTGCACAAGGAGAGCACAGGCAGCTCTCTGTGTGTACTCTCAATAATTTAGTGATACCCCTGTAATAACCTATCAATAATACTGAAATAGAACCCACGGAAATTATTGAGATTATTGGGCTATAAAATTAATACGCAATAATCTGTCAATAACCGATTGATAACCCAGAAATAGAGTATATTATGCACGCAGCGCTGCGTGGGTTCTCTTTATACAAATATTTCTTCATTAAAATGGTTGCTTTTTAATGAAAAATAATAATTGTCTTAAATATTATTAGATATGTTAATACAGAGAAATTAAACGGTATGCATTTAAATACTTCAAAAAATAAAGAAAAACGAGCAGAATTATCAATATGGCAAAAATAGCACGCTTTGTTTAGCGTATGGCTATCTTTTTATCGTGCGATAGCTCTATAAATTATTTAACCCGGAATGAGTAGTTAAGCTAAAATGGTTTAAACACGATACATTAAAAATAAATTTAATATTTTAAAAATATAAAATAATAATAATAATAATAATAATAATAATAACAAGGCCTTTGAAGGGGTTCTATCCTATAGCTCCCAGCCTTCCCATATGCAGCTTATACGATATCTAAAAATTAAAATGTATTTCCTTAAAAAGATATGTAATTAATGTTAAAAAATAAAATGAAATTTCTTTTTTAAAAAGAAATTAAAGAAAATAAATTCATTTATATTTTTTCCTATTTATTTAAATAAAATTATGTGGTCATCTTTGTGGCAGTAAGAAAAATGCTGCTAGCCTCTTCTCGAGGAGCTGAGTCAACTGACCCAGTCAGAGAAGTATTTCTAAGTCAACTGACTCTGTTAAAATTAGAAGAATGATTTGTTTGTATACTTCATAAATTCCAATAAACTTAACATCATTGTAGCATCATAGGCACTGGATAAAGGAAAAACACATGGTAGAGGATATTTTGATCTTAAATAAATAATGATAAATTTTATAAGGATTAAATTTATTTTACAATGATTATAATATAATTTTTTGTTGAATGGTTATATATTGCATTCATCATAGCATAAATTTAATGTTCATAAATTTTATCTTTCATTGACCCAATTTTCTTATAAAGCCAAAAATATCAGCTTTTTTATCCAAAACTAATATATATATATATATATATATATATATATATATATATATATATATATATATATATATATATGAAAGATTGATCGGCCGTCGAAGACCACCGATCAACCCCTATAGGTTGAACTGACCGAGAGGTGGACCCCCCTTACAGTCATGTGTACTATTCAAATCCTCCCGAAATTGGTGGGATTCGAACCCTCAACCTGAGAGTCTTACGCCAAAGGCCATTATTATATATGTTGAATCTAAATTTGGCTTGTGAGGTATTCCCAAAGATCAGAGTGGCAGAAACTAGAAAGAAGGGAAAGAGAGAAAGAGACAGAGAGGGAGAAAGAGAAGGAAATAGCACAAATAGACTTGCCCTGTAAGGGTGAACAGGTATTCCTAGGCTTTGTGACCCATTATACATCTTTTAATTGAAGGGTTATAAAAGAGAAGATGAGAGAGATCATCTTACAACGTATGGGTCTAGAGAGAATAGACATAAGCCCCTTTTATATGTATTGGACCCATGTTTATAGAAGATAGAGAGTTACAAAATGAAAAACTATATATATATATATATATATATATATATATATATATATATATATATATGCCATTACTTTTAATAGCGGATATTGGATCTTATTTTCTTTTGTCATATGTTTTTTTATTTGTAATTAATTTTGAAGTCCTTTCATGTATATGGACCTTTTAGTCAGCAAGTTCTTGAGTTGGTCAGTTGTCCTAGTGTTGGTCGTTTGTTTTGTCTGGATTCTAATTGACCTTCACTATGGGAAGCCGGTAGGTTTATATGGTGGCAGTCGGTTGTCCCAGACATAGTTGATTGATTTGTTTATTCATATATATGTAGGGAAACTATTGAGAGAGCCTCACGTTGATACTTTTGAGATTGCTGGGGTTATTAGACCTTTGTTCGATCATTAGAGAGACTATTTGTTTTCTTATCGGTCGTAGTAGCCCTTTGATCGGCTAGTTGTCGGTCGACCTACAGTCCTTCATCTGGTTAGTTTTATGAGTATTTAAATTTTGATCTTGGATAGTCATATTATCTCATGATTTGTGCAGGCTTTTTTTTGGTGTACATATTCAGTCCTCTAATTTTCTTGCATTTAATAGTGACAACTTTGAGCCTTAATTTCTTGCCCTCAAACTCTTTTATACAAGGCGTAGGGGGCAGTTCTATCATTGAGTCTGTTATTTCTTTGTTTCACTCAGGTTTTGTGATTCCACAGTGAAGAAAGTGGCTCATTTGGCTTTAAAACTTGTGGACGGGGCAAAAATGTTGGATTTCTTTGGTATTAGAAAGCACCGGCCTAAGGGTGAGCCAAAAAAGAAGAGGCTAACAAAGAAATCAAACCCATCAAGCGAGTGGAGATAGAGGAGTGGTCCGACTCATTTCTTGGGGCTCCAAAGAAGATTAACCCCTCATTTGGAAGAAGCTTGGTGGCTTGACATTCGATCCATTTATGAAAACGCTTGCTGAAGTTTAGGCCCAATTAGGGGTTGCTAACATTATCTTATCAACAGATGTACAAAGAGCGATGGAAGTGGCCCTTCAACGGTGAAAAGGGGGCAACTAATGACTTCCAATCTTTGATGTTGGTGGAACAAACTTGTCCGAAGTGAATCAAAATTTGAGTATATATTTCCCTTCATTCTCTCTTCATTAGTGTTTTTTGGTGTTCACTCAATTGACTTTTGCTTCTTGCAGACAAGGATCTTCAAGTCAGGGGATTATTGGACAGTGGTGGTAGCCAAAGTCTGACCTTATTGGCAAACCCTTTCCCTCAGTGCCAACTGACAGCGAGGGGAACATGGTTAATTGACCCACGGCCTAGAAGAAGTGGAGGCTATTATGGCTCAGTGAGATGAGGATCTTCATGTGATGTTAAAGGAAATGTGGTGCAGGTAGTCAATCTTTGTTGAAAGGTTGTAGAGCTTCGTGAGGATGCATTTCTGTAGAGGGGTTATTTTGAAGCCGATCGATTGAATCAATTCAAACTCAACGGAAAAAAAATGTATAAAAAGTTTTTAGGAAAGGTGTTCTCCATAACAAGGCAATCGATGAGCAATTTGTAAAATACCTTTTATTCGGACTAGGGTTTGAATGTAATTATCTTTTGTAAAAATAAAATATTTTGTTTTTTTTCTATCTCAACTTTTGTATTGACACGATGTTTTCTTTCTAAATCCTTGCGCGACGTTTCCACATTCATTGGATTGCAATAAATAAGGGTTGAGGGCCTTATTAATATGTCTTCTGTCTTTTCTTCATCAATCTTGCCATTTAGTTTTTATTTTTTTTTTCCACTCGGCTTTATCCATTCATTCTTCTTCTCAACTTTCTGATGGCTCCGAAGCAAACTCCTAGACCTTTCTCTTGGTGGCTGACCAACTGAAAATATGTTAAGATTTTCATGCCTATTTTATATTATTTTTTATGATAGTACACTTTAAAGAAATGTATTTTTGATGTTTTTGTTGCAGATAAGTAGATTTATGGACATTGGAGCGAAAAAATGCAAAAAAAAGTGAATTTGGAGTAAAAATGACCAAAATATGAAGATTTGATCTAGGGCGCGGACGGCGAGATCGAAGGCGCCGACGATGGATTTTTCTCGAGAGTTTAGAAATATATTACAAGAGAGGTCGCCGACGGTGAGATCGAGGCCGCCGACAGCGGGCCTTAAAAGAGAGGGTCCAAAGCCAAGTATTATAGAAGACCGCCGACGGCAAGATCGAGGCCTCCGACGGCGAGTAAGTCGGTTCTCTCACGAGGTGCATTGAATGTGGATGATTTTTAAGGGATACTTGGGTAACTCTTAGAAACTCTTCAACTACTTTAAAAGAAACATATGGAGGCCGAAAAAAGTGTCCACCACGTGTCTATCGAGTCCAGAAGAGAGTCCAAAGTGTGTTCACTGTGTCAAATTAGTGTTGGTGTTGCCATTAGAGTATTAGAGAGTGAGTTAATTTTGTGAGGAATTCTTTGAGAGATTGTAAGAGTGGAAGGAAAGTGAGAGATTTCTTCCTCCTTGCCACTTCGAAGGAGAATTCTGCGTGCCGTAAAGAAAGAAAAATATTTAGAGGAACTTCAAGGAGTTTGCTTGGGGAAGAATTCAAGATAAGTTATATTTAATTATTTTAGTTTGTATAAATTTACTTTTATATATGAAATCTAAATTTTATCGTATCCTCTTCATGAAATCAGAGTAGTTTCTCTGTCTTTCTCATTGTTTTGAGATTTTTATGAAATGGTGATTTAAATTAGTTGTACCAAGAGAATGTTAAAGAAGTTATGATAATCTTTTCACTTCAATCTTAATTTACTTTCAATCTGGCCAATTGATTTGTTAAAATATTTTGGGTTTAACAACTAAAGTGAAGATTACATCCAAGATTCTGGGAGGTCAAAGTCCTTGAAAGTAGGGTGTAAATAAATAGGGAAATATTATTTATCGGGTGTAGAATTGGAGATTTTAGAGTGACAGACAAAAATTCTCAATTCGGTCATATCTTTTAGGTGTTGAAGTGTAGATGTTAGCCCTCAGGCGAGGGGAACGTGGGAGCTCCGAAGTGAGAGCCTGTATCCTCAGAGCCTAGCAGCAGATTAAGTAACAAAGCATAGAATTAGTCAATGTTCTTTATGTCTGGACCAAAGGGTAAAGAATATGTATGCTCCTATTTAACACAACATAGTTTTAAACTAATTCTATTTATCCATTCACTTAAATTTCTTAACAAAGGAGAAGGATGCTTGTTTATATATTGAACCTCACTTTATTAGTAGAAGTAGTTAATTCTTAGTGGAATTAGTTTGTTAAAATTGCATTTTATTTATGATTGTTTATTAGTGACAGATAGGCAATTCGAGTTACAAGTTGTGATTCTGAATTAGTTTCTATAATCCTAGTCCATAGGCTCTGAAATATCTCGTGGGATCTATATATAGAACTCCACTAGAGCCCTGTATTACTTGAGCGATATGTATACTTGTGTTGATAAAGGTAACTCTGCAATTATTAAATATATTATACACTTGTTACAATATTAAGATTAAGCTAAGTACGCGGAGGCCGGTTCAAGTTTTTGGTGCCGTTGTCGGGGATATATAACATATATAGAGTAACGGACAATTTAGGACTATTAGAAAACTTTTTTATAGAATTTGCAACTTATTATCGTATTTAATCAACTGTTTTTCTTGAACTGATTTCGATTGTATGCCTAAATTTGAACCTGAAGTCTTATTCCTTACAATTCGGAATTAGAACGCACTGTTAGGAGAATTAGAAAACTGAGAAAAAAACCTAGAAATTCTGAAACAATGGAAAATAACATAAACAACTAAAGAATCGAAAAAGAACATCAATCTATACCACTAAGAGGTTACGCTAACCCTACAATTGATGAAATTCACTTAACTATCCAAAATCCAGATTTAGCTGCTAATTCATTTGAGCTTAAACATGCAATTATCTAAATTGTACAAAATAATCAATTTGGCGGAACTTCAAACGAAGATCCTAACTTACATCTTGCGAATTTTCTATAACTTTATGCTACTTTTAAATATGACAGAGTGACTGATGATGCTGTCAAACTTAGATTTTTTCCTTTTTCACTAAGGGACAAGGCTAAGGCTTGTTTAAATTTGTTAACACCTGGATCTATTAAAGCTTGGGGGGAACTTTCACAAAAATTCTTATCAAAATATTTTTCACAATCTAAGACTGCTAGACTTAGAAACGATATCACATCTTTCTGTCAGTATGAGGGAGAATCGATATATGAATCTTAGGAAAGATTTAAAGATCTTCTTAGGAGATGCCCACATCATCCTTTACCAGATTGGTTAATTATTCAAACTTTTTATAATGGATTAGTAGGATCTCTTAGATCCATCATTGACGCTGTTACTGGTGGATCACTGATGACTAAACCTTTTGAAGAAGCTTATGCTTTAATTGAAGAAATGGCTACCAATAATTTTTATTGGTCTGCTGAAAGGGTAAATTCTAAGAAAGTAGCCAGTATTCATGATTCTGATGCTTTAACTAAGATAGTTTCTCAAATTGCTGCTCTTTCAAAGAAAATAGATCAATACAGATCGAATTGTTCTCAAACACCTCCAGTGTTAGAAGAAAATTCATTAAGACAAATTGTAGATGCTCAATCTTCATATGAAACTTTAAATTTGATAAATAATAGACAAAATAACCCTTATTCAAACTATTATAATCCAGGTTGGAAGAATCATCTAAACTTTAATTGGAATAAACAAGGTAACGCTAATCCTGTTAATTCTCAGTGGGGGAATAATCCACTAAACCCATTAGGAAATGTAAACAATCAGGGTAATTCCAATTATAGACCTTCAAGGCTTTTATAATAATTCAAAATTTAAGGAAAAGAAGTTATCTATGGAAGAACTAGTTTTGAATATGGGAAATCAATTACAAAATCAAGGAGCTGCTATTAAAGACATAGAAAACCAATTGGGGCAAATTACTACTGCACTGAGCAACAGGCCTGTTGGAACTTTACCTAGCAATGTTGAAGTAAATCCTAAAGATCAAGGAAAAGAACAAATCAAGTCTATTCAATTAAGAAGTGGAAAAGAGTTGGAAACAAGGGTTCAAAAAGAAACTGTAGCTGAAAAGGAAAAAGTGGAAACTGAAGGAGAAAATGAAAGTTTATATCCTGATTTTCCTCTGAAACCTATGAAAATTACTGTTGAAAGACCACCACCACCATTTTCTCAAAGACTAAAGTGACAAGACAAGGGAAAACGATTTGCTAAATTTTTAAACATTTTAATAAAATTGTCAATTAATATTCCTTTTGTTGAAGCTTTGGAACAAATGTCTGATAATATTAAATTTATGAAGGATATACTCAACGAAAAGAGGAAGTTACTAGATCATGATACTGTTGCACTCAGTGAAGAATGTAGTGCTATAATTCAGAAAAAGCCTCCTGAAAAACTTAAAGATCTTGATAGTTTTACTATTCAGTGTGCTATTGGTGAAAAATTTTATGGACGAGCATTATGTGATTTAGGAGCTAACATAAATATGATGCCTCTATCAACTTTTAAAAGGTTAGGAATAGGAGAGATTGCACCAACTTCTGTAACTCTACAGTTAGCTGATCGATCTATTACACATCCGAAAGGAGTTGTAGAAGATGTTCTGGTTAAGGTTGATAAATTTATCTTTCCTGTGGAATTTATCATTTTAGATATGGAAGAAGATAAGGAAATAACTATCATTTTAGGAAGACCATTTCTAGCTATAGGAAGAGCGATGATAGATGTTCAAAAAGGAGAGTTGACTATGAGAGTAAATGATCAAGAAGTGACATTTAACATCTCAAAGCCAATGAAATATCCTTCAATAGAAAAAGATGATGAATGTTTTAGAATGGATATATGTGATTATTTGAGAAAAGAATATTTTAAAGAAAAATTTGAAGAAAATGAAGGTATTGAAAAAGATAAATATGATGAAATTGATAACAAAGAAGCTGATTATATTCAGGAACAATTTGAAAAGGTCGATTCAACAGCACCAAAAAACAAAATCTTAATTCCATCTATTGTAAAACCCCTTGAACATGAATTAAAGACTCTTCGAGATCATTTAAAGTATGTATTTTTAGGAGAGTTTTCAACATTACTAGTAATTGTATCCTTAAACTTAAGTGAAATTCAAGAACAAAAATTAATGGATACATTAAAAAGTAAAAAAAAGCTTTTGGATGGACTTTGGCTGACATAAAGGGAATTAGTCCTTCAATTTGTATGCACAGAATTTTATTAAGTGATGAACATAAACCAAGAATTGATCCACGAAGGAGATTAAAGCCTATTATGAAAGAAGTAGTTAAAAAAGAGATTTTAAAATGGTTAGATGTTGGAATTATATATCTTATTTCGTAGTACTTGGGTAAGCCCAATTCATTGTGTTCCTAAGAAAGGAGGAGTAACTGTTGAAGCAAATAAGAATAATGAATTAATACCTATCAGGAAATTTTCTGGATGACGTATTTGTATTGACTATAGAAAATTAAATGCTGCCACTAGAAAAGATCATTTTCCTCTTCCTTTTCTAGACCAAATGTTGGATAGGCTTGTTGGACACAAGTACTATTGTGTTCTGGATGGATATACTGGTTACCATCAAATTCCTATTGCTCCTGAGGATCAAGATAAAAATACATTTACTAGTCCTTGTGGAAATTTTGCTTTTCAAAGAATGCCTTTCGGATTATGCAATGAGCCTGCGACATTCCAGAGATGTATGATTTCTATATTTAGTAAGTTAATTGATGATGGAATAGAAGCATTTATGGATGATTTCTCTATATTTGGAACATCATTTGATGCATTCTTAAATCATCTTGAAAAATTTTTGGAGCTATGCGAAAGAACTAATTTAGTTCTAAATTGGGAGAAATGTCAATTTATGGTTGTAGGAGGAATTGTAATAGGGCATAAAATTTCAGAAAATGGCATGGAAGTAGAATCCGCAAAAATTCAAGTTATAACTAAACTGCAACCTCCTACTACAGTGAGAGGGGTAAGAAGTTTTCTTGGAAATGCTGGATTTTACAGGTGTTATATTAAAGATTTTTCAAAAATTACCAAACATCTATGCAAACTTTTATAAAAGGACAAGAAATTTGAATTTACTGAAGACTGCTTGAATGCCTTTGAGTTATTAAAGGAAAAACTAATCATGACACCTATAATAGTTTCACCTGACTGGGAGAAACCATTCAAATTTATGTGTGATGCTAGTGATTATGCTATTGGAGCTGTTCTTGGACAAAGATATGATAAAATTTTTAAAGTTATATATTATGCTCGTAGAACTCTTAACGATTTTCAAATTAACTATATAATTACTGAAAAAGAGTTATTAGCTATTGTGTATGCTTTTGACAAATTTAGATCTTATTTAATTGAGACTAAATGTATTGTACATACTGATCACCCTGCTATTAAATATCTGATGCAAAAGATGGATACCAAACCAAGATTAATCAGATAGGTACTTTTGATGCAAGAATTTGATTTTGTGTTGATTGATAGAAAGGGAACTGAAAATCAAATTGCTGATTATTTGTCGAGACTAGAATATCATGAATTATCTAACACTGACAATAAAATTATCGACAGTTCCCCTAATGAACAACTTTATAATATTAATAAGTGGAAAATACCATGGTATGCTGATATAGTTAATTATATAGTAAGTGATATTTTGCCGCCTATGCTAACACTCCAACAACAGAAAAAATTCATTCATGATGCAAAAGCATATTTTTGGGATGAACCATATTTATATAAGCTATGTAACGATCTTATTATTAGGAGATGTGTGCCATATGAAGAAACTGAACTGATTATTCAGAAATGCCATGATTCTGAATTTGGAGGACAGTTTGGTGTTGAAAAAACAGCACATAAAATTGCAAGCTGGATTTTATTGTCCTGCTCTTTTTAGAGATGTTAATAGATATATCAAAACTTGTGATAGATGCCGACAAGTAGGTACTATATCTAGAATAAATGAAATCCCTCTGAATTTCATGTTAGAAGTTGAGATTTTTTTATGTTTGAGGATTAGATTTCATGGGACCATTTATTCCTTCATTTGGAAACTTATATATATTGATTGCAGTTGATTATGTATCAAAGTGGATTGAAGCACAAGCTTTACCTCGTTATGATGCTAAAAGTGTTTCAAGATTCTTAATGAAAAACATTTTCACAAGATACGGTATGCCGAGAGTGATTATCACTAATGGAGGATCCCATTTTAGGAATAAATATATTCAGAGATTAGTAGAAAAGTTTAATATTATTCATACAATCTCTACTGCTTATCATCCTCAGACCAGTGGTTTAGCTAAAGTTTCTAAACGAGAGATTAAACAAATTCTAGAAAAGACTGTAAACCCTAGTAGATTAGATTGGTCCACGAGATTAGATACTGCATTATGGGCATACAGAACCGCTTATAAAACTCCAATTGGAATGACTCCTTACAGACTCACTTTTTGAAAGACTTGTCACTTACCAGTAGAATTGGAGCATAAAGCATATTGGGCTATGAAAGAATTCAATTATAATTTGAAAAATGTTGGTGAGAAGAGATTGTTACAAATGAATGAATTGGAAGAATTAAGAAATGAATACTATGATAACAACAGATTTTATAAGGAGAAACTGAAGTTAAGACATGATCGGAAGATTAACCAGAAGAACTTTGAGCTAGGACAAGAAGTTTTGCTTTATAACACAAGGTTGAAGTTATTTCCTGGGAAATTAAAGTCTCGTTGGTTATAACCCTTTACTGTGACTCAGTTTTATACTTACAGAGCTGTTGAAATTGAAGATCCAAAGACTGGGAATAGATTTAAAGTAAATGGACATAGATTAAAACCATATTTTGATGGTAAAAGACCGAACTTTAAAGAGTTTTTAATGCTCAGTCAACCTGAATAACACCTGAATAGGTCGGGCTGGTGACGTTAAGCCAAGCGCTTTATGGGAGGCAACCCATAGTTATCTTTATTTGGTGTGTGTTTGTTTGAATTTATCGTTAGTTTGTGGTAGTATTGAATTCTACTGCTCGTATTTACCCTTTGATCATCATAAAATTAGGAACCATAGAGAAAATTTGGAACGTATTCAGACCACGGTGTTTTTTGGTAAATTTTGCCTTGGGCGCCGACGGGATGATCGATGCCGCCGACGGAGTGTTTTTCTCGAGAAACCTGACAATTAATTGCACAAAGCTAGCCGACAACGCCATCGAGGCAGCCGACAGTAAGATCGGCGAGTGGACAGTTTTTTCGAGTTTAAAATGACAGTTTTGTGAGTCGAGGATTAATAACTCTTCAACAAGGTGTTATAAAAAAGGTGGCTAATTAAAGAAAGAGGTTTTGTGAGTCGAGGATTAAACAATCCTTTGACAGAGATTGCAGAAATGATTGTGTGGTGAAGATGGGATGTATTTTGCTACACTACTGCCGCTGTAGTCGTTCCCATGGTGAAGGAGTTTTACACCAATTTGCATGAAATTAACTGAGGAAGCGTCTATTTGCGAGGTAGGTGGATAACGTTTAATTCTGGACTCATTAATGAATTGTATATGCTCGAGAATGTTCCTGTCTACCATTATTCCAATTTCGTCCCGACGAGAAATCTGATGAATGAAATCTACCAATATTTGACGAACGAAACTGAAGACTGGGAAGTTAGAGAAAATGGGTATGTTTGTTTTTCTACTACACTTTTAAATTCCGTATCAAAACATTGGCACTTTTTCATTTCTGTGAAGTTATTACCAACGATGAAGGTTGGTAAAGTTACCAAAGAAAGTGCTTTATTGAATTACTGCATTCAAATGGGATGGCCAATTGATATTGGATCAATAATTGTGAAGTCTGTTATGGGCCTGATCGTTCAAGGATCAACTCAAGGGCTTGGACATCCTTCAACAATTTTCTCATTATACAGTTTGTTCCAAGTTTCATACGAGATTTGGGAAAAAGTACTTCTACCTTGGAAACCTTTAGACCCAACCAGAATGTTCCCAGCAAATGAAGAGGAGAATGAAATAGGTGCTATTATGGATCAATCATCACAAAACTCAATTCCAATTTGACTTCTAGTAGCAGACAAGATACCGATGATCTTGCACATAATCAAGAAACTGAAGAAAGAGGTACAAAATTTAACGAATTCAATTAGCAATATCTTTGATTTCTTTGATCACATTGATTGGAGGATGAAAGAACATTTTGATTATACTAGACATTTCGAAGGAAGTTTAATACGATTAATGAGAAAGATAGGATGGATATAAGAAGATTCAACTGAAAAATTCCCATTATGACCCTTCTATAACCTGTATGTGCATGTTCAAGCGATGGGTGATATTAGAGGAGAAACTAGCACTAAATCAGGAGAGTAGTAGAATTACTTTACTTCGTATGTTTCTTTATGTTGGACTTGATTTTAACTATATTTTTTTGTATTGCTTTCAATGTTTTCTTTTTTATCTCAGTATAGTTGAGAATATGTTTGAAATGTTTGTTTTCAGCGTCTAGAGTGTTCTGGCTTGGATTGTGACATTGATTTGATGAATTTAGGTTGAGAAAATACCTAACTTATGTGTGTTATGTAATGTGTATTGTAACGCTTGGATTTTTTATATAATTGTAATGTTTTGTGTTGTGAATGTTTATTTGTGTTAATACATCACTTATTCACTTAACATTTATGTTTAAAATGATTGAACGGATGTTGATGAGGCTTGAAATTGATCGAAAATGCAAAAATTTGAAAAATGATCAAAATTTAAGAATCTCTCCAACGACGCGCCCGAGGCCGCCGACGGCGTGTTTTTCTCGAGACTATAGATATTTAATCCTATTAAGCTCACCGACAGCGCGAACGACCCTGCCGACAACGAGATCCCAAAAATTACCTTTTAATCGTGATTTTGACTAGTCAACCGCCACTATTCATCATCTTCTTCCCTTATTCACCAAAAATTTCGACCTAGGGCTTGAGAGATCTTGAGTTTGGAGCTATTTCAACTCATTTTGACATCAGATTTGATTATCACTTGGTAAGAGCTTCCCTCCTATGTAAAAATTTTTTATTTTCACCATGAATTTCTTCTACATTTAAGAATTTTGAGAAAATTGAAAATGTGGAGAAAAAACTTGGAAGAAATTCATGGAACTTAATTTAGAACTCTTAAAGTTACCTTTGGAAGCCATTTTATCATTATTTTGGAATTTAGTTTTTATTTTTGTAAATTTGATAGATCGAAAATGGCTTCCTGACAAAAGAGGCGACTTGAGTTTGATGAGGCTTAATTTATTAATGCAAAAGCCCAATCAAGATATACTTCAATCTTCCAAGGAAAGAAGTGTATTCAAGATCGAGTTTTTGATAATCCTAGAGAAGATGTAGAACGAGCTATAAGAGAAAGAAATTGGGAAAACATTTGCTACACTACAAACAAAGCTACTGTAAAAGTTGTAAAAGAGTTTTATTCCAATCTAACTATGCTTGAAGACGAGCCTATAAAAGTAAGAGGTTTTTCTGTTGATTTTAATGCTGCGCGCATTAATTCCTTTTACGAACTTCACAATTTTTACTCTAGCGAGTATGAAACATTTGGAACTATGGAAATTGTGTTAGACGATGTCATTTACTTTCTCACTGATGGGAAGGGACATGGAAAATAAAAGCGTGAACGGATAAACTTTCCTCTTTCCAAGACGAATGCCACAACTAAAGCATGGCATTATTTCATTTGTTCTACTTTGTTACCTACTGGTGCACCAAAAATATATGTTGTTTTTGCTATATAATTTTATTTATTTTTGGTGATATTGCACTTTAAAGAAAGGTCTTTTTCATGATTTGTTACAGGTATGATGATTTTAGGCGATTGGAGTGAAAAGAAGCGAAAAGGAACGAATTCGGAGCAAAAAGGAAGAAAAAAGGTTCTGGCGCCGCCGGTGCCAGAATGGGCGCCACCGGCGCCATTTTCTAGAAAACAGAGCAATTAATTCGATGATAGAGCGCCGCCGGTGCCCAATGTCAGTGGACTTCAAATTTGAAGAGTTTTGGCTACTTTCTGAAGGGATGCCTATGGAAACTCTTGGAATTTCGTTCCTAACTTATAAGTAACTATTTTTGGACGAAAAAGAGTGCGTGTGATGTGTATTCTAGAGAGTCTAGAGTGTTTTGAGTGTTAGAGCTTGGGAGAGAAGAGTGTAGAAGTGGCAATTTGAGAGGGATTCTTCTCTAAGGAGTGAAGGAGAAGGAGTAAAGTGAGAGATTGCTTCTTATTTTCCATTCTAAAGAGGGAATTGAGTGTTGTAAAGAAGATAGAAAAGGATTCAAAGGAACTTCAAGGGAATTGCATTGGGGAAGAGAAAGAGATAAGTTATATTTTCTTTTGTGGTTTGTATGACTTTTTCTTTTATATATAAAATCAATGTTTTATTGTGTCTTCTTTGTGAATTCTGAGTAGTCTCCTTTGTCTTTCTTCTTGCATAGAGATGTGATGATGTGTTTATGTGAATTTAAAGCGTTTTTAAAGTATTAAAGAAATTGTGATGGTTTTTCATTTCAAACTTAATTTACTTTTTGATCTGGCCAATTGGATTGTTAAAATATGTTGTGGAACATTAACTCTAAAAGGATTTAATGTCTCACAACAATAATGAAGAACCCATTCAATTTCCATGGATGAATTGCGCAGTTCATGGGAATTGAGTGCAAATAAATAGGAAAATGTGTTTTGATGAACGTTAAATTAGAGGTTTCAGGGTGACAGGCTGAGATCCCCAATTTGGTCCTAAGATTAGTATTTAGGTAAAGGGTGAGTGGGAGCTTTGTAGTGGCAGCCGGTATCCTCCTAGCCTAGCCTTAGATTTAGTAACTAAACTTAGGATTTGTTAATGCTCTTTTCTTTCTTAGAAGAGGGGGTACTCTTTTAAGGGTAAAGAATCAATTATGCTCTTATTTGGCACAATACCATTAGATAATCATTCCATATCATCCACACATCATATTCTCATTGCAAGAGGAAAGATACTTTTCTTATATATTAAAACCTTTCAAATAGATAGCTTAGTGTGTGTCTGATAGTTAATTTTGTTTTAAAGATATAGAAGTAATTGTAGTTTGATTAATTGTTACTTTTTTCTGCATCTTGGTATTAGAAGTAAACATTAAACTTTAATTGTAATTTTAAGTATTGAAATTCAGTATTACATTATCAATAGTGAGATTCACCCTTCCTTGTGGGATCGATAAATGGGACTCCATTAGAGCCCTGTATTACTTGATACAATACGTATACTTGTGTTTGAAATTGTGATTTTACAAAATCATTATAAATATATAAATCTGAGGTCATAAATTCTTGCATAATAAAAAAGTCGCGGTCAAGTTTTTAGCGTCGTTATCGGGGAAGGAAGGAATCGAAGGAAGAAACTATAAACAGTATCTATTGATAATATAGTAACTGAAAACCTTTACTTTCTAGTGTGTAATTGTGTGTTTGTTTACTTTTAAAAGTATTTTTGTGATTTTATATGTGTCGTAGTGGATCTTTAGGTTTAGTACCTTACAATTTGGAGTTAGAGCGTACTGTTAGAAAAGTTAGAAAACAACAAAAACAAACTGAAAATCCTTGCGAAATAGCGAATAATAATGATAATCAAAGAAATGATATTAGAAATTTGCCAAGGCCTTTAAGAGATTATGCTAACCCAACAGTAGATGAAATTCATATAACTATTCAAAATCTTGATATTGCTGCTAAATCATTTGAAGTTAAACCTGTCATTATCTAAATGGTACAAAACAATCAATTTGGAGGAACACCTAATAAGGATCCAAATTTACATTTAGCTAGTTTTCTAAAACTGTGTGCTACTTTTAAGTATGACGGAGTGTCGAGTGATGTTGTAAGACTTAGACTTTTTCCTTTTTCATTAAGGGATAAAGCGAAGGCGTGGTTAAATTCGTTAGCTCCTGGATCTATTAGAACATGGGGAGAATTGTCTCAAAAGTTTCTATCAAAATATTTTCCTCCATCAAATATTGCTAAGCTAAGAAATGATATCACATCTTTTGGTCATTTTGAAGGGGAATCGATATATGAAGCTTGGGAGAGATTTAAATATCTTCTTAGGAAATGCCCACATCATGGTTTACCGGATTGTTTCATAAATCAAACATTTTATAATGGATTCGTGGGATCATTGAGATCAATTATAGACGTTGCTGCTGGTGGATCGTTAATGTCAAAACCTTTTGATAAAGCATACGTATTAATTGAAGAAATGGCTACTAATAATTTTTCAATGGCCATTTGAACGAGTAAATCCTAAAAGAGTAGCTAGTGTTCATGACTCAGATATGATGATTATGATAGTTTCTCGAATTGTAGCCCTTTCCAAGAAAATAGATCAATATGGAATGAATTATTCTCAACCACCCCAAGTGTTAGAGGAAAATTCATTTAGACAGATAACAGAATCTCAAACACCTTATGAGACTCTGAATGCTATTAATAGATCTAACAATCCTTATTCGAATTATTATAATCTTGGTAGGAAGAATCACCCAAACTTCAATTGGAATAATAGCAATGTTAATGTTAACCCACATTGGGGGAACAATTCTTTACATCCAGTTAGAAATTCGAACAATCAAGGAAATACCAATTTTAGACCATCTTATCCTCCTGCATTTAATAGTAACCCGCAATTTAAGGATAAAAAGTTGTCTACTGAAAAAATGATTTTGAATATGGGAAATCAATTACAAGCTTAAGGTGTTGCGATGAAAAATATTGAAAATCAATTGGGGTATATTTTCACTGCACTTAATAATAGACCTTCTGGAATGCTTCCAAGTAATGTTGAGATCAATCCAAAAGATCAAAACAAGGAACAGCTTAAGGTTATTCAATTAAGGAGTGTAAAAGAATTGGAAACAAGAGTGCAAAAAGAAGTTAAAATAGAAAAGGAGAAGGTGAATATTGAAAAAGGTTCAAACAAGATTTATCCAGACTTGGATTATCCTCTTGAACCAATGAAGATTATTGTTGAAAAACCACCGACTTCATTTCCTCAAAGATTGAATCAACAAAACAGGGATAACAGATTTGGAAAATTTTTGGAGATCCTTAAGAAATTAACGATAAATATTCCTTTTGTTGAAACATTAGAACAGATGTCTGATTATGCTAAGTTTATGAAGGATATTCTGAAAAAGAAAAGAAAGTTTACAGATCATGAAACTGTTGCACTCAGTGGAGAGTGTGGTGCAATTATTAAGAAGAAGCTTCCTGAAAAAATTAAAGATTCTGGTAGTTTCACTATCCCGTGTGCTATAGGAGAAAATTTTTTCGGAAGAGCCTTATGTGATCTGGTAGCTAGTATTAATATTATGCCTTTATCAACATTCAAAAGGTTGGGAATATGAGAAATTTCTCCTACATCTGTGACTCTTCAGTTAGCAGATCGTTCCATTACTTACCCTAAAGGAGTGGTGGAAGATGTGTTAGTGAAAGTGGATAAATTTATCCTTCCTGTGGATTTTATTTTACTTGATATGGAGGAAGATAAAGAAATTCCAATCATTTTAGGAAGGCCATTCCTTGCTACTGGAAGAGCAGTGATTGATGTTCAAAAAGGATAATTAACTATGAGAGTTAATGATCAAGAGGTGACCTTTAACATTTTAAAATCTGTGAAGTATCCCTCAATGGAAAAAGATAATGAATGTTTTAGGATGGAGGTTTGTGAATATTTGAGAAACGATCATTTTGAAAATATGTTTGAAAAAGAAGTAGAGTATGAAAATGTTTTTGAAGAAGAAATTGAAAATGAAGAAAATTTAGATAATAAGAAGAATGAATAATTGGAATATGTTCGAGAGAGATTTGAAGTATTAGAGACTATGGAAGGTGGAAATAAAAGCTAAATTCCATCTATAATAAACCCTCCTGAACTTGAAATGAAAATTCTCCCTAATCATTTGAAGTATATGTTTTTAGGAGAATCATCTACCCGGCCAGTTATTGTATCTTCAGAGTTAAATGATTATCAAGAACAGAAGTTGTTGGAAATTTTAAAAAGTTACTAGAAAGCTTTTGGATGGACTTTAGCAGATATTAAAGAAATCAGTCCTTCTATTTGTATGCACAGAATTTTATTAGATGAAGAACATAAACCGAGAGTTGATGCATAGAGGAGATTAAATCCAATAATGAAAGAAGTAGTTAAGAAAGAGATTTTAAAATGGTTGGATGCTAGAATTATTTATCCTATTTCGGATTGTGCTTGGGTGAGTCCAATACATTGTGTACCAAAAAAGGGAGGAGTGACTATTGAAGTGAATGAATATAATGAAATTATACCCACAAGACAAATTAATGGATGGTGAATTTGTATTAACTATAGGAAATTAAATGCTGCCACTCGAAAAGATCACTTTCCTCTTCCTTTTCTCGATAAAATGCTGGATAGATAGACTTGTTGGACACAAGTACTACTACTTTTTGGATGGATATACTGGTTACCATCAAATACCTATTGTTCCTGAGGATCAAGAAAAGATAACATTTACTAGCCCTTACGGAACCTTTGCTTTTCGAAGAATGCCTTTTGGACTGTGTAATGCACCTACAACATTTCAGAGATGTATGATGTCTATCTTCAGTAGTATGATACATAATGGAATAGAAGTTTTCATGGATGATTTCTCTGTATTTAGGACTTCATTTGAAATCTACTTAGAAAACTTAGCAAAAGTTTTGGAGCTTTGTGAGAAAACAAATTTAGTTTTGAATTGGGAGAAATGTCAATTTATGGTTGCAGGAGGAATTGTACTTGGGCATAAAATTTCTGAGCATGGTATAGAGGTCGACCCTGTTAAAATTAGAGTGACTGAGAGATTGCCACCACCCACTACTGTGAGAGAGGTGAGAAGTTTCTTAGGACACGTTGGATTTTACAGGAGATATTTTAAAGATTTTTCTAAAATTACTAAATCTTTATGCCAACTTTTAAAAAATGATAGAAAGTTTGATTTTAATGATGAATGTTTAAATGCTTTCGAATTATTATAAGGGAAATTAATCACTGCACATATAATTGTTTCACCAGATTTGGAGAAATCATTTGAACTCATGTGTGATGCTAGTGATTATGCGATTGGAGTAGCATTGGGGCAAAGGCATGATAAAGTTTTCAAAGTCATTTACTATGCTAGTAAAACTCTTAATGAAGCTCAAATTAATTATACCACTACAGAAAGAGAGTTATTAGCTATAGTATTTGCTTTTGAAAAGTTTAGACCTTATTTAATTGGAGCTAAAAGTATTGTGCATACAGACCATTCAAATATTAAATATTTAATGCAAAAGAATGATGCAAAACCTAGATTAATTAGATGGATACTTCTTCTGTAAGAATTTGATTTTATGATAGTTGATAGGAAGGGATCTAATAACCAAATAGCTGATCATTTGTCGAGAATAGAGTATGATAAATTATCTAAATTTGAGAAAGAAGTTACAGAAACTTTCCTTGATGAACAACTTAACACTATTATGGGAAGAAATTTGCCTTGGTATGCTGATATTATGAATTATTAGTGTGAGTGATATTGTACCACCTGATTTAATGAGGAAACAACAAAAGAAGTTCAAATATGATGCAAAATTTTATTGTTGGGATGAGCACTATGTATATAAACAGTGTAAGAATCTCATTATTAGGAGATGTGTGCCACAAAAATAAACAAATTTAATTATTCAATGATGTCACGATTCTAAATTTGGAGGTCATTTTGGTGTTGATAAAACTGCTTTTAAGATTTTACAATCTGGATTTTGTTGGCCTACTCTTTTAAGAATGTTTACAAATATGTTAAATCATGTCATCGATGTCAGAGAGTAGGTAATATCTCTAGGAGAAATAAAATGCCTCTAAATTATAATTTGAAAGTTGAAATTTTTTATGTATGGGGATTAGATCTTATAGGACCATTTACTCCTTCATTTGTAAATTTATATATATTAGTTGCAGTTGATTATGTCTCGAAATGGATTGAAGCTATTGCTTTACCTAAATGTGATGCTCGGAGTGTTTCAAAATTTCTAAAGAAAAATATATTTACGAGATATGGAATGCCAAAAGTGATTATAACTGATGGTGGATCCCATTCCAGGAATAGTAAAATTAAGAGTTTAACTGAGAAATATAACATTATTCATAGAATCTATACTACTTATCATCTCCAGACTAGTGGTTTAGCAGAAGTATCTAATCTTGAAATTAAAAGAATTTTGGAGAAAACTGTGGATAATCATATATTAGATTGGTCTATTGGATTAGATACTGCATTATGGGCTTATATGACTGCTTTTAAGACCCCTATTGGAATGTCTCCTTATAGACCAGTGTTTGGTAAGACTTGTTATTTACCGATTGAATTGGAGCATAAAGCATATTGGGCGATAAAAGAGTTGAATTTTAATCTGAAAAATGCAGGAGAGAAGAGATTTATGCAATTGAATGAATTGGAAGAGATTAGAAATGCATCTTATCACAATGACAGGATCTATAAAGAGAAGACGAAATTAGGGAACGATCGAAAGATATTGAAAAATAAATTGGAATTTTGATAAAAAGTTTTGTTATACAACACAAGATTGAAGTTATTTCTTGGAAAGCTCAAGTCTAGATGGTTGGGACCTTTTACAGTTATAAAAGTTCATTCTTTTGGAGCTGTTGATATTAAAGATCCTGATACTGGAAAGATTTTTAAGGTTAATGGGCATCGATTAATGCCTTACATTGATGGGTTTCAACTTGATTTCAAAGAGGTTTTAATACTGAGTCATCTCGATTAACTGAATGGTTTGTCAGGAACCAAGCGCTTTATTGGAGGCATCCCATATGTATCTTTATGGTGTGTTTGCTTGTTTGTTGTAGTTGTGTTTTTTAGATAGTTATTTGCGAATCCTAATTGCTCCTAAATACATTTAAAATGGATAAATATTGGATCGAATTGAGATATTGGAATATTTTTGGCCAAACAAAGTTCGGTGAATTGTTTGACCACTGGTGTCGTTGGCGCCCAATTACAAAGAAGATTTGCTGAATTTCGGGTTTGAGCACCACTGGCGCCCTATCGAGCGCCGCCAACGCCTAAAACCTGTTGACGGTTTTTAAGTTTCAAAATACGAGTTTTGGCATTTTTTTAGCGGGATCTTCGTCCTTATAACTCCCTAAACTCCATTTTAGACTTCCAAACTCCAGAAAAATTAAAACTACCATTCCCAATTCGTATCCCATGGATCCCTACTCGATAGAAACCTCTCGATCTCGCATTTTCAATCGAAGGAAGTTTATAAGTTTTGAGGCACAGCGATTGTTCAGCAAAGTGATGATGAAGAGGAGGATTATTAAGGAAAGAGGCTTTATAAATCGAGGTATGGATAATCCTACTACAAGAATTGAAGAGATAATTAAGGAAAGACGTTGGGAAGTGTTGTGTTACACTAATGCTGTCGTAGTCGTTCCTGTTGTGAAGGAATTCTACGCAAATCTACACAGGATCAACCAAGGATTCATCTTTGTGTGAGGTAGGTTTGTACAATTCTCCTGCGAGAATTAATGATCTTTTCATGATTGAGAATGTACCTATTTGTCACTATGCTAATTTCAATGCCACAAGAGATAATATGAATGATGTGTATTGTTATTTGACGGATGAGAATGTAAAATGGGAAGTTTGAGAAAATGGTTATGTAAGTTTCCCTTCTACATCTTTAAATCTGGTGTCAAAGTAGTTGCATTAATTTATTTCGACAAAGTTATTTCCAACTTTGAAGATTAGCAAGGTAACAAAGGAAAGTGTCATTTTGAATTTATGTATTCAAACTGAGAGGTCGATTGATATTGGTAATATAATTGTGAAATTAGTTTTGGGATTAATTATTCATGGATCTAAATATGGGCTTGGACATCCGTCCACCATATTTCTGTTATGTAGTCAATCACAAGTTTCATATGAGAGTTGGGAAAAGGTTCTTCTTCCTTGAAGGCTATTGATCCAACTAATCTTTATGATTACCAAACGGTAGGAGATGAAGATGATATGAATCTGCTTGTTGATCAACCAACTCAGACTTCACAACCGATTTAGCCCTATTTTCCTGAAAGTTCAAGAATGATACTGACGAAGATCAAAAAGTTGGAGAAGGAGGTACATAATGTTATGATTGCAATCAATAATATTTCTGATTTCTTTGACCATATAGATTGGAGGATGAAGGAACAATTTGATCATACTGGTCGGATTGAGATGGATTTGGTTAATCTGATGAAGAAGAACGTGGCGATTGCTAAGGATTCATCTGATAAATTCCCATTCTGTCCCTTCTACAATTTGTTCGTGCATCAGCAATCTATTTGTGATATGAGAGAGGAAGAAAGTTTTGAGATCGAAGTGGAGTGATTATTGGATTGTGCTTATGTTTGTGTGTGCAGTTTACTTTGCTTAATTTTGTTTGGTGTGTTTAGTACTTTGCTTTGGTTTGTAATTTGAATTTGGATTTTCTACACTTAATTTAATGGTGTGTGCTTAGATTTTAGTGTTTGCCTATCGTAGCGTATTTGCAACACGAAAAATCTAAAGAGTTGTTGGATTAATTTGATTAACATATTTAGTGTTTATAATATAATGTGGATTTTATATATGGAAGTATGTTTTGTATTGTTTATTTAAGAATTGTGTTAGTTATTGCTTGTGTGATGAAATAGATGCTTAATGAAGTATTAAATGTCATTGTGGAGGTCGAAATGATCGAAATTACAAAAAAAATTTTGGACCTAGAAAAATTTTTGTACGGGCGCCACTGGCGCCCTAATCTAGAGAGTTTTGGCATTTTAAATATAAAGAGAGCCGCCGACGTTCGATTACAGTAAAAGGCTGAAAATCCTTTATTTCGCGATTTTAACCCTAGGACCCGCAGTTTTTTCCATTAATATCGTCTTCCTCCTCCATTTTCATGATTTTGAAGACCTAGGGATTTCTAGATTTCAGATTTGAAGTGTCAAAGCTTTTTGAGACCGGATCTACACTTCTCTTGGTAAGAACTTCACTTTAAGTTAAAAATTTTTTAATTTCACCATGGAAATCTCTCACATTGCTTAGATTGGAATTTTTGGATTTTAGAAAAATTTTGAGATTTTATATGATGAAATTTGCTTACTAGTTTAGAATAGTATTTAGAGTTTGATACATTGTGGCTTTAGGATTTATTGGAATTTTATTGCAATTTTTAGAAATGCACATGGCTCTAAGGATGAATAAAGGCAAGAGAAAATTGGATTTTGATGAAGAAAAGTTTGTTAATGTTAAAGTACAATTTCACTTTAACTCTTACCTTTACAATAAGAAGTTTATTCAGGATCGGGCTTTTCATAATCCTGGAGGATCTGTAGAACAGTTAATTGCCGAATGGAATTGGGAACAATTTTGTTATTAGACCCGATATAAATATATGTGTACTAAAATCTTCTTCCCTTGCAACGATGCCAAAAACTTGACCCGAAGTCCTCTGAAGATCAACGTACTAATTAATGCTTTCAAAAATATATGTTATAAATAATAATAGCGACTAGTGTATATAAATATAATTTTATGGAAAATATTTTACACACTAGGGGTTGTACGCAAGTATACATATCGTTTCAAGTAATATATGGCTTTGAAACAAAGACCCCAGTATCGATCCCACGAGGAGAGAGTTATAGATCTTTAAATATTTTTATTTTAAAGTATTTCTTTTATAATTTATAATTGACTAGATGCAATAATAAAACAGGAATAAAATAATTGATGTAAATAGCAATAAGAAAGCAACTTTCTCCCTTTCAATTAATCCAAGATTTTCTAAGATAATGATAATATTCGTGGAGAATATAAATTTATGGTATTGTTTCAAATAGAAGCATTCATATTCTTTACCCTTTGATCCAGGTGAAAAGAACATTGGCTAGCCTATAGATCAGGTCCGGATGTATTGTTAGTAGAATGGGTTAATCTAGGCTCACACTACTAGATGTCCAAGGGAGGCTATGGTCGGCTCTACTAGTGACTCTTTCCTTTTCTATAAACCAAATCACAATAATTTAGTTTGTCACTCTAAAAACATATCAATTCTATGCCCATTATATAATATCTTCCTATTTATTTGCACTTCGCCTTGAATAACCTGCATAAGGCCTTCGACTACCCAAGGATTCATGTGATATCTACAAGTTAAGAATTCATCTCCTTCTAGGTCTCAAAACTCTTCAATAGTTTTTAACAATTTAAATGGCCAATTTAAATAGTAAATTAAGAACCGGTATTAATATCAACACAATGTTTTGAAAATATATGATTTTTAATTCTCCGACGAATTTTGTATTATCTTATTTATCTTCTCATAATTGAAAGGAGAAAGTAAAGTAACTACTCAGAACACATTGAAATTAAATAACAAAACATAACAAATAAACTTTGAATCAAAATAAAAATACTTATCTTAGATGTTTCTCCTACCTGAACTTCGATTCCTACTAACTCCACAAGATACTGAACTACGGATGCACCAACTCTTTCAAACTGCGAATACAAACTCTAAAATAAACTCACTAATTTATGAAGGAAAGTAAAAAGGTGGCCCTAATATGATCTCTCTAATTCTCTCTCTAGATTAGACTCTAGATAGGGAGGGGTAGATGGGGCCTTTTTCTCTGAAGGAATACCCTCCTATTTATAGACTTCAAGGGTTACCTCAAGGCACCTCTTCAAATTGTGTCCACATTCAATGAATCTTCTAGAAGGTGTGTCTGGCGCCTAGGCGCCGGAATCTGGCACCTAGATGTTGGACACCGCGTCCAGTTCTTCGCACCTCTTCACTTTGGATCGCACCTCTTCGCGATTAAAACCATTTTGAAGCGTCCAAATACATTGTATCACATGTCCTATAAACCAGGAACAACTGCCAGTCTTCTAGAAGGTACAATTAGCGCTCACACCGTCAAAATAACCACCCAAAAGTCATCAAAAACTTAACAGTTTTCTGTATCGAGCTAGTTCTTAGGCGTCGGACTCTGGCGCCTAGGCGGCAGGCCAGTAATTTTGAAAATTTTGCATTTTAGCTCCTTTTTGCTCCTTTTTCATATTTTTCTCCTTCTTGAACATTTTTACATCACCTATATCCAAAAACACAAAAATATCTTTCATTAAAGCATAATATCCTTAAAATTTAATAAAAATCAAGGCATAAACATAGGTATTTTTTCTTGGCTCAAAATCCCCCAAACTTAAACGTTACTTGTCCTCAAGTAACCCTTTTTACTATATAAAATGTATAACATTTGGAATAAAAAGGTAAATATTTAAGACTCCTTATCAATTTTGATTTTATAAAGGCTTTAGTAAATCATTAACCAAATTTCACTAAGTTTAATTTTAAGAATTTTAAGAATATTCTAACTACCAAATCATAAGACTTCAAAAATTTTTCATTCACTTCGAAAATAATTGTAGTTTGTGATATTAAGATCACATAAATTATTCACAAGAAAAAAGATCTTCATGAAATTCTTTTCTAATAAAAATACATGCATAAAAATTAAGAAATAAATGTAATCAGTTTTCTTTTTATAAGTTAATTCAAATAAACCCAATTTTTTATTAGGCATTTCCTCAAGCTTCTCCTATCTTTTTATTTTTTTTATTTTATTTTTTTAATTTTTTTTAACGAGAGGATTACTGTATCTGGATAGCCTGTTAATGGTTTTTGAACTTCACTATCATTAACTTATATTTTCAAACTTATACATTTTCTCTTAATTATTATAACATAAATAGATTTCAAAAAGAATTTCAATCTATTCATTTTCGAGTTATAATTTTTTTATTTCTTAATACTTCTAAAATTCAATTATCTCTACTATGAATAGAAAAATTTCTTAATCTTATTCTTCTTTAAGTTGAATAATTATATTCTTAAAATCAATCAAAGTTATTAAAATTTTTGGTTAAGTCCACTAAATTATTTATAATTTCAAAATTTTAAGTGATCTTAAATAGATTCTTCATTCATCATGTTATGTTAAAAATTTTTATTTTAAGAAAATATTAGTTCTTTAAGGACAAATAAAATTTAAATTTGAATGTATTTTCCCTTTCCCCCAAACTTAAGTTTTGGTCTATCATGAAATATTTTTTTTTAAGTATGAGAGAAAGACAAACATAATTTTAAAAAGGAATTTTTATAAGTATGTAAAAAAAACATTCTAGAAAGAAAAATTTACTTCTACACATGCTTTTATGAATAATAGTGAAATAATGAAGCAGGTATAAAAGTAAGCATGCTCATTAATAATTAAATTAAATGACTATACAACTTATAATAACAAAAACAGAACAACATTACTAACTACTAAACAGTAAGCTGAAACAGGAATAAATATAAATATATCCAAATTTCAATCTTAAACACAATACATTAAAAATACTCTAAAAACAGTCTTAACATCCAACAATCCACACAAAGTAAATAAACAAATCTAAACTAGCAAACAACAAACAACAATCAATACTAGCAAACAAACTAAACTAACAACAGACTTAGCACAATTCAGAGGTAAATCAGGCCACTAATCAATGTCTGTAGCCTCAGCATCGTCACCATCACCAAAAGAAAACTCAACATCCTTAGGATCAACATATGGTGAGAAACTAGGAAAGGTAGGAAACTGAACATTATGCTCTCCCTTCAGGAATCTAACGAGAGCTTCATCATACTCAGCATCGTAACTACTCTTCCTCTAGGTATACTCAGATAAATGATCAATTTTCTTATAAACAGAATTAACTCTGCAGTGACTTTGAAATAACTCATGCTGCTGCTCTAGAAATTGATCATGTATCAATTCCCAAAAACTAGATGGTGGCTCAGCAGTAGAAGTAGAAGGTCTAGAAGTGAAAGGTCTACCTGAAGTGTGTGCAGAAGTAGAAGGAGCGGTTGATTTCTTCCCTCGAAGATGATCATAGATACTAACACTCTCCTGCCCAATTGGCTTGGTAGACTTCAACTTCTCTTCAGAAATATTAGCAGTGACTCCATTGCTAACACATAAAGAATAGATCAAAGATGGGAATCCCAGTCCCACAGAAGTACTGGATCTAGCAGTAGACTCCACAGAATCGTAAATAATACTGCCGACATCTATCGACTTCCTCTCCTGAATGCAATAGTTTAAGATAGCTCGATCTCTGGTGACTTCACTCAGGTGGTTGGAAGGTAGAAGTAGCAAAAATAAAATAATGCCAAGCCTTTGAAACACCATTTAATTTGGAATATTTGAAATTTACCCATTTTTCATTTCGCATATTCCAGGCTCCAGTGTCGTCAGTCAAATAAGCAATAATCATCTCAAGATCTCCCTCAGATGGAGATAATCTGGAATAGTGGCACTCGATGGTAGGTGGAAGTCCATAAAACACATTGATCCTCTCTAGAGTAAATCCTACTCCAATACCTCTGACGAAGACTTCGTAGTCTTCCGCATCTAAAAAGTTAGCTTAAAATTCGCGAACGACTGGAATAACAGCAACAACAGGGAAATAAAAGAATCGTTGTCAGTTGTGCGCAACGATTGTGTTCTCGATCATTTCACCCGGATTGTAAAAGCTTCGCTCCGAGAAAACTTTCTCAACGTCGCAAATTCGTGATATCGAAAATGCGCTACCGCAGTCGCGAACTTGCACTTGTCAAAATTTTCTCGTCCCTTCCCTCGCTTAGATTTTGGTGCCATCTAAATGTGAAAGAAAACAAGAACAAATTTAGGAATCAAATATTTAAACTCTTTTTAAGTTTAAGATACTTAAAATAAGTTTAAAAATCCAAATAGAATACCTAAAAATCAAAATTTTTCTCAAAATTTCAGTTTTTAGCCAAACATAGGAAAAACTATGGTGAAAATCGAAAATAAATGGATTAGAGTGTAGATCTGACCTCGAGACGAAGAAATCAAGTGATTTCGCACCCAAATACTTGATGTTTTGACCTCAAAATGGATCTAAGAGGTGTATTTTCGCTAAAATGGGGAAGGAGATGAAGCTTAGGCGTCATCCATGGCTAATGGGGTTTAAATGATGTTTTTCGGGTAAGCAGGCCGAACCGGCGCTTGGGCGCCGAATTCTGGTGCCTAGGCGCCAGACTCGCCTTTCACAAAAATCACTCTAAAAATTTTATTTTTCACCAAAATTCATAAATTCAACTTCCAATTACTCATATTTGAGTAGGGCTTTAGTTTCTAACTTCCAAAACATTTTCCAAAAATTTTAAAAATTAAATATTAAATCCACCAATCAAACACAAGGTTTAAATCAAACTCCTCTAATTTCCATTTATAATCTTCAATATTGGCTCAATACACTTCAGATAAGTATAATATAATGATTCAATCCCTAACACACAATCAAACAACACAATTTGAAAACAAATACAACACACATTGAACATGAAAGAAAATACACAAATAAACACAATCGATTCACTAAATCGATACAACGACTCACTAGATAAATCACGATCTCACCAAATCACTATCTAATTTCCATTATCTTGGCAAGGGAAACTATTCAGTCCACTTGGGAAGAATACTAATGCTCTTGGAAAATTCGTAGCCGTTTTCTCGTCGATCCCATCGACACACAGCTTATTCTGGCGCTTAGGCGCCGAATTTTGGCGCCCAGGCACCGGAACCATGTTCGACTCTGTTTCGCCTAACGTCAAATTTCAAGGTTTCTTTCTCCAAAAATAAGTAAATTATAATGGTAAGATCAGAACAATCTTAATAACACAATTATACATTATTTCAATGAAGGTTAACTTGATCTCCTTTTTACTCACATATGAAATGGAGTGATCCAAAGTCAAAACTTTATATACTTCAAGATAATTTTTAATTTTCTGAAGTTATATAAAATTAGTCAATACCGAGGCATAACCATACATTAAAAATGAAAAAAACACACTAAAAATAAAATCTATGGGTTGTCTCCCATTAAGCGCTTGGTTTAACGTCGTCAGCCCGACCTAAGTAATTCTTTAATCAGGTTGACTTAATTCATAAGCCTCTTTATAAATCTTTTTAATGTCTCCCAAATAAGGCTTTAATCTTAATGCATTAACTTTAAAAAATTTTCCCGTTTTGGGGTCTTTAATATCCACAGCTCCATATTGGTATACTTTTTCAATTATATATGGTCCTATTCATTTTGATCTCAATTTTCCAAGAAAAAGTCTTAAACGAGTATTAAATAGCAATACTTCTTATCCAGGCTCAAATATTTTTCTTGAAATCTTTTTATCATGTAATACCTTCATTTTCTCTTTATAAATTTTTGCATTATCATATGATTCATTTCTTATTTATCCATCTCATTTAATTGAAATAATCATTTTTCTCCTGCAGTATTCAAATCAGAATTAAACTCCTTTATCGCCCCATAAGCTTTATGTTCAAGTTCAACAGGTAAGTGATAGTATTTTCCAAAAATTAACCTGTAAGGTGACATTCTGATTGGTGTCTTATTAGCTGTTCTATAAGCCCATAATGCAAAATCAAGTCTATCAACCCAATCAGTTCTTTTAGGATTAACAGTCTTCTCTAAAATTCTTTTAATTTCTCTATTTGATACTTCAGTCATTCCACTTGTTTGTGGGTGATATGCAATTGCAATTTTATGTTTAATTCCAATTTTTTGCAGTAATGATTGAATTCTTATATTTCTAAAATGACTTCCATCATCTGTGATAATTACCTTAGGCATTCCAAATCTTGAAAAAATCATCTTCTTTAAGAATTTAGATACACTTTTGGAGTCACAGTTAGGCAAAGCTACAGCTTCAATCCACTTTCAAACATAATCAACTGTTAATAAAATATAAATTTTTCCAGATGATGGTACAAATGTTCCCATAAAGTCTAAACCCCATATATCAAAAATTTCAACTTCTAATATATAGTTTAAAGGCATTTCATCTTTCTTGGATACACTTCCCATTATTTGACATCGATCACATGTTTTAACATAATGTCTCACATCTCTGAATAAAGTAGGCCAATAAAATCCTGAATTTAAAATTTTAAATGCAGTTTTATTAATTCCAAAGTGTCCTCCAAAATTGAAATCATGATATTTTTGAATAATAGCAAAAGTTTCTTCAGAAGGTAGAATCTCTTCCTAATTTAAATAAATGAGGATCTTTCCAAATATAATATTTAGCATCATTTTTAAATTTCTCAATAAATTTTTCATCCAATCCATAAGGTAGAATATTGCTAACTAAATAGTTAACTATATCTGCATACCAAGGTGTTTGGTATCCTTGAATAACATATAAATGTTCAACAGGAAATTTCACATTTATATTTTCTTCAGGAAATTCCAATTAGGTGCAACAATGATAGGTGCGGTAATTAATTTTTCTTTTAAAATATTAAAAGCATTAACACAGTCTTTGTTAAATTCAAATTTAGCATATTTTTCTAATAAATGACAAAGAGGTTTAGCAATTTTAGAAAAATCTTTTATATATCTTCTATAAAATTCAGCATGACCTAGAAAACTTCTCACATCAGTAATAGTAGTAGGTGGTTGTAATTCAGCAATAATTTTCACTTTTGCTTGATCTACTTCGATCTCTTTTTGTGAAACTTTGTGACCAAGTACAATGTCTTCTGTGACCATGAATTGACATTTTTCCCAGTTAAGAACTAAGTTTGTTTCTTCACATCTTTTCAGAATTTTGAAAATATTTTCCAAACAAGATTCAAAAGAAGTTCCAAAAACTGAAAAATCGTCCAAGAATATTTCAATTCCTTTATCAATCAAATCACAAAATATTGACATCATACATCTTTGAAAAGTTACAGGTGCATTACATAAACCAAAAGGCATTCTTCTAAAGGCAAATGTTCCATACGGACTTATAAATGTTGTTTTCTCTATGTCCTCAGGAGCGACAGGTAATTGATGATAACCAGAATATCCATCCAGAAAACAGAAATATGAGTGTCCAGCTAAT